>CAJQUW010010124.1:0-251120 GCA_907163375.1 Prostheceraeus crozeri
TGAGAGTTATTTTATATTATTATATATTTCACGTTCCTAAGTTATTTTATTTTCTTTATCATATTAAGTTTTATCATATAATGTTTTATCATATTAAGTTTTATCATATAACGTTTTACCAAAAGATAATTTAAATTTATTTTCACTAACTATTGATTCTTCATCATCATCATCAATTGATTCTTCATCATCATCATAAATTGATTCTTCAACATCATAAATTACACTTTTTGGTATAGGATGCCATTTCCTGATAGGATACCATTCTCTTATTGGAATATCTAACTCTAAATTACATTTTTTATCCGATAATAATATAATAGAGAAAAATATTGGTCTTTGATCTCTTTTGGAAAATTTAATAACACCACCATAATCTGAATTACTTTTAGTTTTTATTAAAGATGATAAAATTTTAAATTGATTAGATGTAAATCCTAATTTAAATTTTGTAGACCCGACACATAGTTGTCTAACAGTATCTTCAACTATTCCATCATTATTATTTTCAATTGTAAGAAAATGAAATTTAGATAAATTTTGATTATATGTAGTATTAATATCATGTACATCAGTATGAGATATAAATTTTTCTTCACTTAAATTTTTATAATTACTAATATTTTTATAATCTTTTTTACCATTTACACCATTTTCAGATGTTTCAGAATCATCATTTATATTATCATCATCTATATTATTATCATCATCATTATTATAAGATTCTTTAAGATCGGGCAAAGCCGATGATTATTATGATTATGATTATGGACATTGTTAATAGTATAAGGTGTTGTCCACATATAGATTCTCTCCTGTTGAGCTAAATTAATAACAAATTAATATTTAAGTTTGAATATAATCCTATATAAGTATCATCATCATATCTTTGCGGCATTTCTAATGTTTCTTGTTTATAAATTGTGTCTCTATAATATACTTGGCATAATAATTCTTCATTATGTTTTTTACTCTCTATATGAATGTTATATTGTTTTTGTTCATCAACAAATAATCTTATTTTTTCTTTGGAAAAAGATTTTAATTTTTTAACTAATTCTGTAATATTGATATAATTAATAATTTTATTTTCTATCCATTCAGTATTAATAATCGGCAAAGCTGCTCTAATAAAACCGTAAGCATTATTATGACCTATTATAACCATATTTTCTTTATTTAATTCCACATAAGCTACATCATTATATTTACTTACTATATCCATAAATTTAATAAATGGATCACCTGGAAATAAACAATAATTAGTTTCTATAGAAGGTAGACCTTTAGTCTGTTCTCTAAATATTTCGGCTTGTAATTCAAACAAAAGATTAACATCTATACATGGATTATTATTATTATTATTATTATCAAAACATTTATTTTCAAATCCCGTTGATCTCGTCGAATAAGAAGAACAGGATGATGCGGACGAATATATTTTTTTTTAATTTGCTTTTTCCATTTTTTTATTTTTATTAGAAGAAATTTTATTTTTTTATTTTTATTAGAAAAATTTTTATTTTTTTATTTTTATTAGAAAATATTTTATTTTTTTATTTTTTTTAGAAAAAATTTTATTTTTTTCTCATTCTATAAAAAAATTACTTTTTCATTGTTTTAAAAATGATGTTACCAAATGTTGGTGGAGGTGCATATATCCCGAATAATCGTGAATCAGAAATAGAAATAGAAAATTATATCATGAAAACTGAAGACGTTTTATCTGGTCCATTGCATCTTTCTATTCTTCCGCAAAAAATACAGAGTTAACAAATAAACAATATGTTGATACACAAATCAATGACTTAAAAGAAAAATATATAAACGATGTTTTGGTTCCACTGATGAATGAATTAAAGTTGCTTAAACTTAATGACAAATCATTAAACGAAAAACTATTAAAACTTGATAAAAAGGATAGAGAGCTAGAAGCAGATATAGCAAAACTTTTTAAAAAGATTTCTGAACAATCAAAAATTTTAATATTACTTTCTATAAATTTAAAATCTGCAGTCATTAAAAATAAACAACAGATAAAAATGTTAAAAGAACAATTAGAAGATGAAATAGAAAAACTACCTGAAAGAATTTAAAAAAATTTAAAGCAGTTACAAACTACATTCCAAAAAAGTGTTGATGAATTAAGTTCTAAAATTACTCAACAAATGAAAAAGATGAATAGAATAATAAATGAAGCAAACTCACTTAATCAATAATTTTCTGGTATTGGAAGTATCGTTAACTTAATTAAAAATAATAAAGATTTGATTGCATCTGCTGCAAAAGGAGCAGCTGCTATAGGTAGTACAGCTAGTGCAATATCAAATGCTGTTAAGTCTCAAAACGAATTAAAACAACTAGAAGCCATTCGTAAACTTAGGAATGATTCTGAAGAACTAAAAAATTTAAAAAAACTTTCAGAGGAAACAAAAAACAAAATTGCTAACATAGCTGTTGGGGAAACCTTGAGGAGCGGAGCTCCGTCTGATAGTAAACATAAGAAGAAATCAGGCGTAGCCATAAAACGTTCAATTGAAGAAATAAGAGGCAATGGTATTAATAGCGGAGCTGGTCTAGCAAAATTCTAAAATATATTTTTTAGTAAAATTATTTTAGTAAAATCATTTCAGTAAAATTTTTTAGTAAAATTTTTTCTGTGTGTGAGAAAAAACAAAAAGTCAAATTATCTTTTATAAAAATGTCTTCGCTTATCGAAAATAAATTTAGATTAGACGATCCTCCGTTCGTCAGTTATAATCAAAAAAAGAATGACTATATAAGAATTGCTATGAATCCCGGTTCTTCCAGTAGAGTGAATACTGGAGGAGATTTAATTTTTGAAGTTGATAATCAGCAGAGTTATTTATATTTACCTGATTCATTTTTACACTGTGAATATTCTTTATATAGTGATGCCAATTTTACAACACCATTACCAGATACCGATAATATTGCACTAGAGAATAATTTCTTTCCAAAATTATTTACACAAATGCGTTTAGATGTTGCAACTCAAAATATAAAAACAATAAGTGGTTCTCCAGGTGTAATTGATACAATGCTTAGATTTGTAACAATTGGTGGAAATAATAAAAAGCATGAAATCGAAGGTTGGTTTCCTGATACTAATGATGGTGTAATTGTTAATGATTTATCTCACGCTGGAACAGATGCCGCAGGAATTGCGATGTAGAAAATATTGCAAAACATTTAAATAAAACAAATAATGATGCATATAAAGAAAGACGTGAGTTCAACAAGAAAAGTAAGCAAACAGTAAATTGGTCATTGTCTCCATTATTCGGATATTTAGATTATGACAAAATATCATATCAGTTAAAATTTAAATTAATAATTCATCGCACAGCAAATAATGAATTAATCTTTTTTGGTAAGACTGGAAAAAAAGCATATTTAAAAATTGATAGACTTGAATGGTGGATTAAGCATATTACTCCTAGTTTAGAGATTGAAACAGCTATTGCAAAAAGATTAAATACTAACAAACCAATTCCAGTAAATTTTCTAAAGAGAACTGCTAGTTCAGTAACTTTTTCCGAACAAAGATTTAACTGGCATTTTACTAGAACTGCGAATACTCCAAGATATTTATTACTAACTTTTCAAAGAAATAATTCTCCAAGTTTTGATAAGAACAATAATCTCTTCCATATTAATACAATTCGGAGTTTACAAGTTTCATTAAATCAAACCCGATATCCAATTGATCCATTAAGATTCGATGATACCAATAATCAATTTATGGAAGGATATGATTCTAATCGAAATCCTTGTATAGAATTTGGAGTTGAACCACAATTAACTCCTGGAGATTGGAGACATTTATATCCTGTTTTCTGTTTCGATTTAAGTGCACAATCTGAAGATATTATCAAGACTGGTTGTGATGTAACAATTAATATTGAAAAGAAATATTCCACAACTTCATTGATGGCTTATGGTTTATTGCTAGAAGATGCAAAATATTCTATTGAAATTCTTAATGGAAAGATGGCAAGGATAATTTAATTAAAATTTTTGATAACTTAAAATTTTTGATAACTTAAAAATTTTTCATAACTAGAATAGATTAAAATTTTTGATAACTTAAAATTTTTTTATTAAAAATATCGCAAGCGAAAAGTAATAATAATAAAACTGTTGAATTAAAATTACGTAATATTGTTGACAAAAATACCCCTAATACTATTACGATTAACAAAAAAAAGTATTACATAAGTAAACCAATGATAGAGAATATTCAATTACAAGAAGAAAAGAATGGCGGGATTCTCCCATTAATTCCACTAATAATAGGTGGCATAGCAGCAGCAGGAAGTGTTGCAGGTGGGACAGCTGGTATTGTCCAAGCAGTAAATAAAAATAAATCAGAGAAAGCAGCATAAGAAGAACAAAAACGTCATAATAGAGAGTTAGAGAAAGTTGCTAGGTGTGACGGAATAGTAGATAATTTTATTAGTAAATTAAAATTAGTTGATGAAGGAAAACGAGTTCTTAAAAATATTCTCCACAATGTTGATGATTTAATTGAAATTAAGGGAACTAAAGATGGTTCTGGAATATATCTAAGTCCTAGTATGATAAGGTAAAACATTTATTTTATCTTTTAAATTTTTTTTTGATCCTTTAAAATGAATTCTAAAAATTCCAAAAATTTAATTAAATTAAAAATTGCTAATTTAGATTTATTAAATTATCTATTAAACAAAATAAAAACTCAAATTGTAAAATTTATGAAGGTAACGACAACAAACAAAGTTTGGCTACTACCTACGGTGGTGATATACAAAAAACATTAGAAAACTTTCCTGGATTTATTTGGAGTAAATATTCGAAAGAAAAACATCTTCCTGATCATTCATATACCGGTGCAGGAACTCGATTAGATATAAGACTAGATGAGAATAATAATCCAAAACCAGGTGAAGAACCAATAAATAGAGTAGATGCCGCAGCTTACAGGCATGATTTAGCTTATCGAAATCATGATCTAAGTTCTCGTCTTACAGCTGATAAGAAGATGATTCAAGAATTAGATAGTATTCAAAATCCTACATTTAGAGAAAAAATTGAAAGAATGTTTGTTAAGAAAGCTTTACAAGCTAAAATATTATTCGGCCAGGGTTTAAATGAAACGACAGCAAAGCTGTCTGAGAGCAACGCTCGAACATACGCGTCCGAAATTCATAGGGAATACAGAAAGCCTAAATATTTATTCAAAGTAAAAGTATTTAATAAAGATGATATTTGGAGTGCTGATCTTATTCACATGCCGAATGAAAGGGACTACAAATACGCATTGACCGTTATAGATTTATATACACGATACGCTTGGGTAAAGCCTTTAAAAAATAAAAGTGGTCTATCAGTTAAATATGCGTTTGAAGAAATCTTTAAAGAAAGTAATAGAAAGCCAAAAAAATTGTTTGTTGATAAAGGGTCGGAATTTTATAACAGAAACGTTTAGCCATTATTTGAAACTGTTTATTCAACTGAAAACGCTGGTCAAGCTGTAGTGATAGAAAGATTCAATCGGACGTTAAAAAATAAATTATTCAAGAAATTTACTGAGCAAAGAAATCAGAAATGGTTGAAGATATTACCAGGAGATGTAGAAGAGTACAATAATAAAGTTCATTCTGGTATTGAAGAAACTCCAAAGAATGCTTCTGACGACCCTGATTTAATCCGAAAGAAAATTTTCGAGAATAATTATTCGAATGAGAGTAATCCGAATTTGCAGAAACTTAAGCCGAAATTTAAAATTGGAGATAGAGTTAGAATATTTAAATATAAGAATAAATTTGAAAAAGGCTTCGTTGGCTATTGGACTAAAAAATTTTTGAAGTTTGTAAAATAAATCAAACTTATCCGATTACTTACGAAATCAAAGATTTAGATGATGAAAATATAGAGGCCGATTTAATCAAAATGAATTACAACGAAGCGATTTTTAATTATCATTATTTTCATTCAATTCTAACACAATATCAAGAAATGGTACTCCTTTTTGTAATTTAAATAAAACATAAAGACATAATTGACCACAGTAAGTAGTTCCCAGTTTTTGAATTTGAAATGCATTATAAGTTCCATTGCCAAGTAATTTTTTGACTTCATTTGTAGGTGGAAGTCCATAGGAGTCGAAATAGTAATTATCTCGATTTTTATTAAAGATACCTGCAGACCAATGTACTCCTTTTTCATCTGTTGTGTGAAGATTTGTTATGAAATTTATAGTTATTGTTGGCTTATTTTTGATCAATTGTAATTCGACTCTCATTAGAACATGAAAATTCTTTATTCCTAATTGATTTGCAATTTTCTTTAGATCAAAATTTGTAGTTGTTTGCGTTCCATATAATTTTAAAAACTCATTTATGTTGTTCATTTTATAATAAAAAAATTTCTTAAGGGACGCCGGAGTAGGATTTTGCTGGATATATATTCCACGTCTTACAAATGTCTAAGTGGGTGTAGCAGCTGTTTGTTCTTTCATAAATTGTTTCCTTTCAAATGTTTGAGTTGGAGGACACAGCTCTTTACACTGAAATGCCTTTTATTCATAAATGCGAGAAGCAGATGTTCTCTACAATTGAGTGTTTAACTGAGTGCAAATTGTAAGAACGCCAGGAACGGTCATGATTTGAGCAAGAAAATGATCATAATCACAAATTTGAGATTCTTAACTTTTATGATTTTCGGTGTCCTGGAACGGTCATGATTTTGGGAGTAAAAATTTTAATTCTCAAATTTGAGATTTTTGAAAAATTTGAAAATTGGGTATTTTTAAAAACGGTTTTTTCTTCATAACCTGAAAAATGACCAAAATTCATGAATTTAGACCATTTAAAAAGTACCATTTTTTGAAAAATCGGTATCTTTAAAAACGACTAAATTCATGAATTTAGGTCTTAAAAACCTGAAAAAGGGTCTAAATTCATGAATTTATGTCGTTTTTAAAGATACTATTTTTTTGAATTTTATGGTGTCCTGGAACGGTCTAAATTCATGAATTTAGGTCTTAAAAACCTGAAATAATGACATAAATTGATAAATTTAGTCGTTTTTAAAGATACTATTTTTTTGAATTTTATGGTGTCCTGGAACGGTCTTTTGCCCATTACTGTCAATATGAAAAGTACATTGAATGGCATCGGAATTTATCAGTATATAATAAATAGAATTCATATATTAATAATTTTCTTTTTTGAGCCTCTTATATAATAAAATAAAAATTATTGTCATTTTTTGCAACAAAATAACAGAAAAAGAAATGATATCAGCCTATAAGGAGATTTTTTGCTAGTATACATTAAATACATTAAGTCCTGTTTTCACTATACCGGGTGTAGAATAATTTAGAGTTGCACCAAGACTTTGCTGACATTTTTTACTTATAAGCACTAATCCAAAAGGCGTCTAATGGCTGTCGTAAGTGCGTCGATTTGAGTCCACGATCGCTGGAAAGTCTGCTTATTCTTCCTCTTCAAAAAGCTCAAAATTGAAAGATTAATGGCTGATAAATCTAGGAATGGATTGCGTGTCCAATCAAATGTTTAATGTTAAGGGAAGGAGGTGGCCCTCGAAGACATCGTAACTGACAAAACGAAATGAAATTCCATGTTTTCCACTCATTATCTATTCACGGTACACCAGTAATCTTTCCTCGACACACTAAGGTGCCGCAACAAAGTGGTTGGGAACCACTGCTTTAATGATTAATATAACTGTGTGCTCTTCGACATTTGAATTGCATATTTCTACATTCGATCACGATCATTTCTATGCTCCCACATTTCATACTGCATATATCTATATTTGATCTGAAAATAATATTTCATTTGCAAAAGGTGATATCTAATTTGCATATTCTACATTTGATCTGCATATTTCTACATTTCTGTCGGAAAACCTATACAATTTGTTATTTCAGTTCCTAATGATCCCACAGAACTAAAAGCATCGAGTTATTTTGATTCAATTTATTAGCACCCTACTTTTTTTAACTTTTATTGTCTCACACCTGATGATGATGATTACACACATTCGAGGTTTGAATGATCAAAAATATACTACATAAAGTACTGCTAAAAGCATGAATCAATGACAGCAGATGTGAATGATAATAGGAATGTGAAAATGAATCGCTGAGTGACAGACAATGTCTTGGCTATTCAATTTATGATAAGGTAACATAAACTATTATATGAAATATGAATATTTTATGGATATAATTTAATTGTAAAATAAATAAAAGTTGTGCCATTTTGGAAGCGCACTTTTGTAAATTTGGTGTTCCCGTTTTGCCAATTTGGTATTCTATTGCGCCAATTTGATGGCACACTTTTGCGACTTTGGTGGTAGAATGGTGACTTTGATCCTTGAGCCTTTATTAAGTGCATCCGTTCATGATAATTCTTGCCTAACAATCTGAGTTATGTAGATTTCGGACCCTGAAGTTAGAGATTATAAACGGATGGGCCAGGTCGAACATTTGACCAGGCTACTATTGTTTAACTATGCTGATAACAAATGATAGACTCACTAAAGCAAGCAATTATTTGTGCCTTATTTGCCATTGTTTTACTTTGTGTGGCAGATGAAGATTAGGTTGCAAGATGCTATGCAAGCTTTCATTCAATTTCTGAATGTCATAAATTTTCCTTGAAAATGTTTTTCTATTTATCAACAACTTTTTTATCCCTATCATTCTAGTAATTTTGTAAGAATAGGATTGTAATAGGATTTTAACTTTTAAAATAGGATGAGTTAAAATCTCGATGAATTTATTAATCTCAGACATCTCGAGGTTGGAATTGTCGAGCAGATGAACTCGAGCAGATTCATCGCAGAGTGGGCATTGATTTAACATGACAGATTGTCATCAGTATCACAGATGAAGTGCAGTTATAATAAAATCGGACTCCTTGAGCTCCGTAGCTACCCTGCGGGATTAAATCCAATCATCATCTTTCTCCCATGACTTTCCTGATCAGTCTGAAATCTGATGACGGTTCAAAAGTCAAGCGTGCAGATTTGATAAAATATTATCGAGTGAGTATCAGTTCTGATGAAATATTTCTTCAAATCTTCATAATGTACAAAGGGTAGACTTTATCTTGAGCGTTTTTGCGTTGACTAACCGATGATCAGTTTAACCATCTTCTGATCTCCTTCAGAATGCAGATGCACATTATACTTGAAATGGTCATTTGCTTTGAAAGATAAGCTGGTGCATTCATGAACCTTCAACAGCATGTATTCTACTGAATTTAAAACTGCAATATTGATCTCAGTTTTTGCTTCTATGCAGAATTTGATCGAAAGTGGCAAGTATTTAGTAATCTATTAACATCGAGTTGTCCCAAGTGGAATCTTAAAGATCTCACACTTCACTTGACGCGAAATATCTCTAATTATTTAAATTATTTCGTAAAATGCGATGAGTTAAAATCTCGATGTATTTATTAATCTCAGATATCTCGAGGTTGGAATTGTCTTTAATGAGTTGTGATAATAGTTACATCTAAGTTACAGTTCTGAACAAAGCTTCAAAAATAATTTAGAGATCTATTAACATCGAGTTGTCCCAAATGGAATCTTAAAGATCTCACACTTCACTTGACGCGAAATATCTCTAATTATTTAAATTATTTCGTAAAATACGATGAGTTAAAATCTCGATGTATTTATTAGTCTCAGACATCTCGAGGTTGGAATTGTCTTTAATGAGTTGTGATAATAGTTACATCTAAGTTACAGTTCTGAACAAAGCTTCAAAAATAATTTAGAGAAGCTATAGTCGTAAAAAGCAAGATAAATTATAAATGATTTATAGATAAGTTGATTAGCACATGCGAAAAAGCCTGCAAGGAATTCAGATTTGACTTTCAAAGTCCTTTCTCAATAGAAGTATAAATAAACAGTAAAAATACATGATCATACAATGATTGTTAGATCATAATCAAACATGATATAAAGCATATTAAGACATTTCGAGCAGCATTCGATCTACTCTCGTTAGAAACCTTTCATGAGCAATGAATAGTTCAATACAAATTAGTCATAATTTATTCAGATGTGATGGATTTATAGTGTAAAAAGTTAACCAGTTGAATGTAAATTTCGTATAACACGCTTAATCAAGGAGACCTCATAAAATATTTGACCCAATTGAGAATAAAAGATCTTACGAATTCGACCAAATTCTGTTTTGATGACACAGGCCACAAAGTAGGATACAAGCATACCTGAAGGTACATGCATCGTAATTGCTTTCCTTAAATAATAATGCTTTTTTTCGATGGCGAAGACATGCTTTTTTATTGATTGAAAAAATACATGCGAATTATACATAAACTAGTGGTGCAAAATTGCCTGTCGACTATAACTTAATTACAAAATGACCTTAATATCCTGAAAGAAACAATAAAAGGCGAAATCAGTGAAACAAAACTGAAAGAAATTAAGATGGGAGTCCAGAATCGCATAGATCTTGGCAACCTACGTTGGCCACCATGTGCAGCAGCAAAGCACGGGCGTTGACATGCTGTAAACAAAGACTCAGTCTTCCATGAATACCTCTGTTTACTACATTACGTGAGGACACAATTTGAAGGGATAGGCGAGAGGCAGTTCTTTGGAAGACTGACCGAGCAATCTTAGATTTTAAATCTTTAATTTAAAATTTTAAAATTTTAAATCTTAGATTTTAGACCAATGGGCAATTATTTTTTCTTTCCTTGATATTCGTCTGTCAAACGAATGAGATATCTTCTCACATGATAAACAAAATTCATTGATCTCAAAATAGAATGAGATGTTGACTTTCCAGTCAAATGTTTCCGTTGTTCTTATTATAGCGTCAATGATATCATATACATAAATAGTTCACTAGGACTTGCCTTTCGAACTTATCTATGAGTTTGAGTGGCTATTGATTAAACCACTTATTACACTTATCATTATATTCGAATCACCAATTTACAGCCTAATCTCTTAACACGTTGTCGCCGCATAGCTTCTAATCATCAGAAAAATGTAGACAATCCGTTTCTAATTTTCAAGGCACGTGCCTAACAATTACTTATGTTTTCCAATTCTTTACTTATTCCAATTTATGAAATGAATTGTTTTGTGGATTGAAGATGAATGAATTATTTTTTATGAACATGCGGCGTGAATCGGTCCACTATTAAGTACATCTGACCATAATTGTGTCATTTTAACTGTTCGTGTATCACATGACTCTCAGAGTATTGAAGAAACTTGAACCTGAAGATTGTCAAATGTGACTTAAGGAGAGGAGGATAACCTTTGATGGTAGGAAACAAAGCCTGTGTGATCATGGCCTAGTACATGGCCGAAAAGCGACACTACTGCAGTTTAGTGCACCCTCTTTTACCCCTACTACAGTTTAGTGCACCCTAAAATGCATGTGAGAACAACATGATTTAATCAACAGAATGAATGCCGTTCGTTCTTCCCTATAGTTATAAATGAGTGTCTTTGTGTCTTCGTGTGTCTTCGTCTTCGTCTTCGCACATTACACCGAGCGCGCGCTTCGGTGTAATGTGCGTAGTCATCGTTTGCGGGAGAATGCGCCGTTGTTTTAGGGTGCACTAATCTGCAGTAGGCGCGTTTCCGTCTCTTTCATAGAGGGTGCACTAAACTGCAGTAGTGCCCGAAAAGCATCGCAATTAGCCGGTTTTGTTTCCTTCCGTCAAAGGTTATCCTCTTCTCCACTAAGTCACAATGTCTGACAATGGAGGATATTTCTCTCGGATTGTCAAATGTTCAGAAGTTCGTCTGCATCTTGTTGACATTGGTGCATTGGATAGTTGCTGCTTCGTTGATGATCAGCTTCAAATATGATACGAGCTAGTATTCTCAATGGCTACATGTCTTCCTCGCGACTATATGACTTCTACAAAAATCTTTAACTTTTCCTGAAATCCTTTAATCAGCAGATGACGGGACACGTTTCGAGAAAAAGATCATTCTCTTTTCTATTTAACCTAATAACCATGCTTTTGTTTTCTGGACCATCATCTGTTGGCTACAGGGACGGAATAATATAAAAGATAACCAGCCGCTTATGATTTTTTCAAGGGAGATTTACCAAACGAGTTGGAACTCATAAAAACCTAATAATGGACAGAAATATTGACTTTCCAGTCAAATTTTTTCGCTATTCTGATATGTCATCAATTATATCATATACACAAATAGCGCACCAGGACTTGCTTTTCGTGCTCATATTTTTGCCTGTGTTTGAGTGGCTATAAACACTTCAATGGATTCAAATCACCAGCTTAGAGCCTGAATTCGCCAGCTGCTTATCGCCGACCTTGCATTCTAAAAAATTCATACAGTGCTGATATGCAGAATAGGATAATACTGAAATGCATTACTACTTTACTAAAACAGCAGAAACTAATGAAAATTTTGCAGAACCAAATCGGCAAGCAATAAACTGCAATTCCCTCCCATTGGTACTCCTCGTACTTGTCCGAAAGAAAAACCAAAAAAATGTTAAATAACTCCCAAAAAACTAAATCAATTACTTAGTGAAAGAATAAACAGTATACGCATTTTTTGAGAGGATTGACCTTATATATTCTGCAAGGATTGCATTTACCTACGATCAGTGGAATTGAAAGCAAGATCAAGTATAGAAAATATATCATTTTAACTTTTATCACTTTTATCCATCTGAAGCTATTTGCGAAACATTGATTAATAAATCAGTCGAAGACTCCTCCTCCGATCAAAACTGATATTATTAAAACAGTAGAAGAACCAAGAATAAAATCTACCTAAAAAGACCGAAGTCGTCATTTTGACGGTTGGAGTGCTTTTTGATATTTTTAGAAATACATCTTATGATTTAATGATTGATAAACTGATTGTCTTACATGTATCAATTGATGATATAAAGAAAGACATGCGTATTTGCTATGTTGATCATTTGATAGCTACAAGTAGCTTGAAATGAATGAAAATTAATTTTGTGCATTTCTAGGTGGTGAAAGCATTGAAATTAATTGAGTGGTATATTTTCCATTAAAAGCACATAGCTTAATCGGAAACACTTACTTGAAAACCGAACAAGGCTCAATAAAAATGAAAAAAGCTTTTACTGTCTTCTACACGCACTTGTAGCTACAGTTCTTACAGATGTTGATTTTACTACAACACACAAGTAGGCTTCAAGCAATTCGAAAACTCTAGCAGCGTAAGATTCTTTTTTTGCGTGAACCAGCACATTATCGCCTCCCTTTCGAGTCGGGAAATGCGATGTTGCTTTCGTTTTCATCATTTTGCAGAAAATCGTCATTTGCAGTAAGTTCCTCAGACAAAGTTCGCATGAATTGTCGGCGTGAAAGTCTAGAATTTCTAACTTTTTGGTAAACAATCCAAGTTTTTATAGTCGCAGAGTAGTCGATGATATTGAAAAGACGTGTAGTGGCCATCTTCTGCTTGCGCACTTGACATCCTTGCCATCTCGTCAGCAACGTCCATATCACAACTTGCATCGCGTGAACGCTCTCATTAGAAATGTCATTAATAAGATATACAGATGCACAACGTTATTATAAAGTTGTGAAATACGGGTATCGGAAGTTGACATGATTGTGATTTAGTCATATGATTATGGCTTCCAGTTCAAGAAAATGATGGTGCGACAGCTGCTGATAGATTTGAGCATTCCAATTGTAATCCTTCCATTTGCTACACAATAGTTGCTGATAATCGGAAGTCGCACGAACTTTAGAAGAGAATGTAAATTGTTATAAAAATATTTCAGTTATATTCGTGTGATCTTTTCATGTCTGTTCTCACATCCGATTATAAAATATTTCAGCATCATGTGACTCATCCGATGCCAAAGATAATGGATGTTATCAGCAGACATCAAACAGGAAGTTGCACGAATAGCACCGAATATGAGTACACATGCGCTTCGATCTAGACGTTATGTGCGCAATCATTGAGCTTTACCCTGAGCTAATTATTCTGATGAAATAACCCATATAAAATAAACCCATATGAAGTTTCAATGAATGAACAAATGATAGAGCCAGTGTGAGAGTTTTAACGAAGCTCAAATGATGCGGCAAAATCGCTACAACCCACAAGGACTTTGACGATGCTGCTGACACTGTCAGACCTAACTGGCATACTTCAGGTCTGATGCCTTTCCTTCGAATTCCAGAGACAATCTCGACACTCGAAAACATCATCATGGCAAGAGAGAGAGAGAGAGAGAGAAAGATCGCTTGTGTTTGTACCCACTAGATGGGCGATAAACTTTTTGAGTTTTGTTAGAGAGAGAGAGAACTGAGTGAGCGAGTGCGTGAGTAAAGTGAAAGAGCGAATGAGCGAGTGAGTGAGTTAGTGAGCGAGATGCGCAACACCTAGCTTACCTCATCATGAGAACCCAGGCAACCATATATTGTCAGATCGGATGAAATAACTGAATTTTCTTCTATTATCACATATAACGTATTTTCTCCATATCCAGAGACTCCTGTAAAATCCTTTGGCACTGCAATGAAATGATAGGGAAACATGTAAAAGCATATTAATTATAGCGTTTATGTATCGTAATCCGCATTCATGTTTCTTCGCATTAATTTGCTCAATCAGTAACTACTCCAAAAAGTCACACTTGTGATCTATTTGAAACCTATTTATGGAGCTGGCATTCTCGTAAGACATTCGCTTACTTTATTGTTGTAGATTTGATGCAATGATATGAATGAGGGTCAATGAAATGAGAAAGATGAACAACTGATAGATCTTATTCGGACCGTGATTTTGGGCTTCTTGAGCAACATACATGACGATATTACATTGCATGGATCCTTAGAAGCTGAAAGATAAATGATCGTTTGCTCAAATTTGGTCCTCAAACAAAACTCGAATGACTGCGGTATTTATTATTGTATTGTTTGAAATCAGTCTGAAAAATTGAATTGCTTTGCCAGTAGCAGAGAAATCTAGGACTTGGCTGCATGCAACAGAGATAATTAAAGAATGCTACAACTCAATTGTCACTTTTTGTATAGTTATCTGACTGAAACAGCAATAATTGCGAATCTGTTTGACTTCCCAGTTGGTGAATTAGACATTTTACGAGTTATATCAGATTTGACTCAATCGATACAAGAGAACAGATTAATTATTCGGACCATCTGTCACATTTTTGCTGATTATCTTTTGAACCTGAGGTAAGATGAATTTCCGGATTATGGCTGAAATATGTTATTAATGACTCTGTTTTAGCAGAATTGATGATTATTCACTTTTTCGTGACAATCGCACACATTGTAAAGGTCGCGCCTTGTGTCCTAGACAAAAACATCTTTCTACGACCAAACCATGACCTATCGAACCCCTGCTATTTGAACTCCCGAATGCCACGGAAATGCTAATCTTCTTTCTATAATCATCGAGGTAGTGAGCGTGAGGCAATTTCTCTTTCTTTTGGACGAACTTGACTTCGTACTCGCTGACAATGCTGACTCTCTCTCATCTAAACGATCTGTGGAGACCTTCATAACTTTGATACTGCAATGTTTTCTGAAGACTTGTATAATATCAATAAAGTCAATTATCCCACCAGTTCAAAGAATATTCTTGATCATGCTTGGATTGAGAGTGAGGTAGCCTAGGTACCATGAACAGATAGCTTGTATTGCATTCATCATTTTGAATTCAATAGACTAAATCACATGACTCTCAGCACATTACAGAAGCTTACGACTGCATATTGTAATTATTACATTAACACGAGTTGTCTTCGCTACATTGGATAATTGCAGCTTCGCTGATGATATCTGCAAGTATTTTACGAACTAGTATTATAAGCAGCTAGATGTTTTCCTCATGACTTTGCAACGTGACAAACGCCCTTCCTGAAATCCGAAATCAGCAAGCAAACGATGGGACTCGTTTTGTAATAAAGATTGGCATCTATTTGATGACTATGGGCTATTATTTCGGCGGAAGAGTGCTGATCTTTGGTGAACGAAGTTCGAGGCGTAAAGGGAGAAAGCTATGTGTGACAACTTCGCTAAAGAAATCGGAAGGCACACCAATTTCATTAGCGATATTTGTGTTCGATGTTTTGCGAGAAACTCATCGAAGCCAAGCATATCTGCTGGTTCTGATCAGATTCCTCTTTGCCTTATAAGCATGGAAGAACCCCTCCCCACAGACCAGAGCTTTTTCATACCCTCTGAGACCTGCGACGGGATCTAGAGGGTACATTTTCCAACTTCCTAGTTTGCCTACTAAAATTGATACTAAAACATTGGGAAAGTTGTTTTTTGGCAAAACAATGATGTTGACGTGTAAGCGGATCGATGTGATTATTCTACGACTTTTATTCATCCTTTTTGGTAAACATATAAGAAAATGTGGTGCCTCTATAATTCAACAACGCTTGGTACAATGTCAGCTGTATTAGGAGGCAGTTTCACGATGTTTGCTGCTACAATAAAACCTCAGATAGTTAGTTTTATAGAAAGTGATTCTGTGCAGCAAAACCTTCACATTTGTTATTTATTTTTAATTCATCCATCTCTATCGGAAATAGGCCTACCCGGAGTCAAACTTGCTACAATTTTAGACTCTTAAATAGCTGAGAAGCTGTTCTCAAGCTCATCAATTATTGCTGTGGAAACTTTGTCAAGTCTTTTTTGCCATTGAACTCCTAATCTAATCGTAGCTTTCATCTTGAATATTGACTATCTATTGTTTATGTAGACTAACTGCTAGAGGGCAATCATGTGCGAGAGCAAAATATTCCCATTCTGCGATTTTCTAACACAGCGCAAATGACACGAGTATGATGCAAACAATAGATGAATTTCACCCATTGTGTGTCATCATGGATATGCACAAAATCCTTTTTTATCTGATAGTATTTTTTTCGATGGGAGCTTCTGCACCTTCTGAGACCCAACGGCTACCGGTGGACCCCCTGGACTTATCTACCATACGTCTAGTGTTTCAATAGAAATAAAATGTCACATGCAGAACCACTGTCAACAATGATGATTTTGCATGGACATGAAGGGTTGATTGATATATCCTCAGTAGAAAAAAGCGGAATAGAAAAATGTGGCTCCGGGGTCCATTGAACATCCCTCAGATCCATGAGGGTTAAGGATAATTCAAAAACGCCACTTTATAGATATGTTTTAAATACTTGTCCATACGTTTTCTTTCATAATATTCTTTTGGATAATCTTTTATTTCGTAAGTACTTAACCAAGTCATTCGAAACAATCATAAGCATTTTATATCAAAATATTAGAGTATGCATATTTGCAAAAAAACATTCACATAATCAATGTTTGAACAATTAGTATATGCATAATCCCTTAATACTATTTGTCGAGAAAAGTTTTACACAATATATGGCAACAACAAGAATGAGAAGCGGATATGCTTTAAATGTGCTTTAGAAGAATGTGCTTTAAATTCAGTTTGTAATCGCCTCAAAGAATAAGTCAACTCAGCAGATTCATTATCTTTTATTAATGATTGATTTGAAATTTCATATTATTTGTGCCATTTTTTAGATACATCTATTATGAGGCGCTCTTCGCAAAAATAAGAAAAGAGAATAGTTTTATAGATGTCGTTAAATTTCAACAATGCATCGACGATTAATCTTGCTACTTAGGAAGAATTTTAAAGAATGTGTTAGACATTGTACCACACTTTCATTAATCAAATATGCCTATAGCTGCGGAGAGCAGGAAAAGTAGTCTTGTTGTCATTTTTAATGACTTTCGTAAGAAGTATGGCGAAATATATACATTATTTTATCATTGCAATTTCTCTATACCTCCCAATTTTCATGTAAGCGTGATGGTGACTTCAAGGGTAGATTAGAGTAATGAACAAGTTTTTGAAACATTTTAACATTTCATTTTTCATTTCAACGTTGGGACTCCTACGCATGATTGGAAGACAATCAAGAAAAACAATATATTACTAAGGTAGGCAAATAAGTCATTCATCGAACGTATATCCTTTGATTAGGTTGATACTGTGTCAAAGCTGCCTGGGAACTGGGAGGACTTAATTATATGAGCATCGAATCGCAAAAAGCCTGCAATCTGCCTGAAACATTTGAATTTGACACGTAGAGTTCCAATTGTAAAGCTCATTAGAAAAGTGAAAAGTTTATGTTTCAAATGCGTTATTAATTACAATTCTTGACTTTCCATTAATCCACTAGAAAGTATTCGCCTCTGGTCATAGCAAGTTGGAAGCATTTCCATTAATCCACTAGAAAGTATTCGCGTCTGGTCATAGCAAGTTGGAAGCACATGTTTGGTTCGTGTAGAAATAGCTGTTTCCTCGCGCATATAAATCACGTGCTTCACCGATCACGGGTAGCGTGACTTATTGCGTCACAACTAATCTGCACGCTCAACCAACCAATATTTTCATTTAGTTTCCACGCGCTCTCAATCTATTTAAATAGATCACATTATCAGATAGCATTTCATTTGTCATGTATAAATCTATTACATCGGCAGGAGGAGAATATCATTTCAGAAGGAGCCCCTGTTGCTCCTATGCCCCTCAAACCCCGTCTTACCCATCCCCCGCTTCAGTTCCAAAACCTCAGCGAACTACAAAACAGAAGGAAGATACTGGACGAATATGGAATCTTCTTATCAAGATTTTTCAGGTGAATATCATCTTTGTGAATACTTTGGCTAGGGAAATATACTTCCGAGGATACATAACACGCATGTAGCTACACGTTTGGATGTACGTTGAACACATTTGCATTAAAATGTATTTAACGAACATTGCACTTTTCAGAAGGCCCTAGTACTGCAGAGCTATCAGCTTGAGCATTAAATCATAAAACATGAGTTATTCAAAAATTATTCGAAAAAGATGAAGTATAGTCAGCACCTGGCAGGCATCAGAGTATAAGAGTTAAGAGTGAATGACAGCGATATCAAGTGAGATCATCGGAGGTGATGGAATGACGCCAGAGTGGGGGATAGCGCACTTCTCTCAGATCAATCAGAGTTCAACCTTATACATCGGTTAAAATGAGGATTATCTGTGTGGACCTATGATCGACAATGATATCATTTTATTTTTAAAGTGATATAAAATGATATCAACTTACAAATTTTATAAAACAATATTATTTTATATCATTTTATGTTTTATAATGAAGATATACCATTTTTAATGAAATACATGTACGCCTACACCGTAAATAGATCTAGTCATACCAATTTTTCGATTTACACTGCTAACATGCTAATTTTACTGCTCTTAGAAATGAAATCGAAGTTAGATTGCATGCAGCATCGATATATTCCAAATAATGGAAGACCGAAGAAAGCAGTTTAGTCATACAAAGCCTCTTGTATATCAAAAGTTAGGTAGGCCTATGGCCTATACATAAGGCATCGCAAGTTTTGATTTAAGCTTTGTACACTCGAATTGCAAATATGCCTACAATATGCAGTTGGCCAGGCCAACAGTATCCTAAAAAATACGTAAAAAATCCTTTAGTGCGAAAAAAGGCGAAAAATATTTAGATTACAGTCGAGTCAAGACTTCAAAATCATCAAAACAGTGCTATAAATGAGTTGTCTGACACTTTTTGAATAATAGACAGACTGACAGACAATAGTCTGTTGCTTTTCGCTGCATGAATCAACCAGTGCGGTCGAAGAACAAGGGTAGAACAAATGAAGGAGATTAAATATGATTCATTACAAAGTGCGAAGAATCCATGATAAGAAAATATAATGGAACAAAACTTTTTGATGATATTATTATATACCATTTTTCAAAAATAAAATTATATAGAATGACATCATGTTTCCTCAGAATAAAATGATATCATTTTATCATTGCTGATCTTTGGTGTGGACAACTACTGAGATACGTCTTACAATAAAATATTGCCTCTATGGAAAGCGACTTCAAACGTATATCTTATGTATTCTATGAGAACTGATCGTTCAGATAACAGTGTGATTTACTAAATTGTTGTTTTAAGGAATTGTTCTGCTTCTCATTTTGATTGTGTTAAGGAGAACTACAAAGAGCATTATTAGTAGTGATATCACACACTCACATTAAACATACAGTTGAATGAAAACTAACATTTGGATTTGTTCATTGACCTAAGTGGAACACATGATTAACTGCTGCTGTTTTTACACTGTGTTTTTATACATGTTTAATGCAAACAAGTGACATCTGCATTAGGAAAACTCTGAATCGGTGATAAGCTTACTATCCGATATCACCAGTTTAATCCTTTTCGAGGTATATTTATCAATGCCGGGCATGCATGGAAGGATATTCACGAACTTCTGGCTGAGGATGTCAGAAATAGGCAAGACATACTCTACGTTTCTAAAGCCTCTTCCTGAATGACCGATGCACCATTCAGTCTTATCATCGGTTTCTTGGACGAATGACCAAGTCATTGTTATATTTACATCTACATGCACTAATCAGTGTCTTATCATTTGTCTACACATACAGATAAGTGAAGGTACATGTACAATGTAGCAATGAACATCGATTGTCGCACGTTTCAGAATTCAATCTATAAAACTATAAAGCAACGATATACCTATATCTACAACGTACTGTGACTATCCAACATTTGCAGAATAAATAGCACGATGCAGTTTGGGAGGCACCCACGCATTTCATGAAAAGGTGCAGTTGAGCTTGCAGACTACTGTTAGACAAAACCCGATAAATGCCAATAGGTGTATTGTAAACAGAATTCTGATCACTATCCTATATTTCCTTATTTCTTGTGACCTCATACAATAAATATGTTGCGTGGGTGTGTGTGTAAATTTTGCCCTCCATACATCTACAAGCATATTTATCAATAAACAACATAACAACAGACAAATATTTCAAGAGAAAATAGAAAAAAAATAGTTACAGGTACTCAGGAGTAAAAAAGGCGCAAAAGAAGTCTGCTAGCTCACATACCAATGACAATGCCGCATCATCGGAAAAGCTAATTAGGTGCCAGATTCGAAAGCGAGTTTCGCAGAGTCACAGATTAGTTGCAATGGAATCTCAACCTGACTTTGAACCCTACTCAAGTTATTGCTACTATACACTGAATCAAAAAAACGGGAACCCCTTAAATCTTGCATTACAGTGTTTTTATTCTTGTCTTTTATAGTTTAGGATTTGCTATTTCATCGTTTTGTTAAGTTCAGAAGTCGGTGACATAGAAAACAGCATGCTCGATCAGATTGAGTATGTTTTAACCAGAAAACATTCAAAAAATATTGATTGAAGATGCACAAAAAACAAAGTTAATACCTTGTATGGCTGCCATTCGCCAAAAGTAAAGTCCGAACTCTTCTTGTTTCACTGTCAGCCAAGTTGTGGAGCAATGATTCTGGAAGTCCGTCCCATTCCTCAATTAGAAGAGCTCTCAGTTCCTACAAATTCATGGGATTCCTCCGAGGAACTCTTGTTTTCATTATATCCCATAAATTCTCAATGGGATTCAAGTCAGGGGATTTACTGGGACAAAGGTAAAGTTCGAATAACCATGCCATCCTTGAAACCCTTGACAACACGGCATCGATGTGGCGTTGCATTGTCATCCATCAACAACCAGTTGCTGGATTCTCCCAGGGATTGGTGGGCAAACGGCAAAAGGTGATTCTGCAAAATGTCCTTATAGACCGTTCCAATCCCATTCTTGCAAATTACTAGATTTGTCCTCCCCCTGTAATTAAATCCTGCCCAAACCATAATGCTACCTCCACCGGCTGTTAAAGTCTCGGTTATATTCTTTTTTAACCACTCCTGGTTGGGTTCTCGCCACACACGTATCCTATTGTCAGTTCGCATGAGCTTGAACCGACTTTCATCCGTCCAAATAACTCTTCGCCATTGTCTTTCCCGCCAGTGGCTATGCGCCATGGCCCATCGCATTCGATTGGAAACATGCGATGTTGTGAGACGTGGCCTTTTTCTAGGTCTCCTTGATCTTAGTTTCGCTTCTGCCAGCCGGCTTCGAACAGTGTAAACAGATGGAACAGGCCAGGGACTTGGCGTCTAAGAACAGTGGCTGGCATGAATCTGTTTAAACGCGCTGAGCGAACTAGAGCTGAATCAGTTCGTCTCGAGGTGCACCTGGGACGGCCATTGCCCTTTCGATGAGCCGTTGACCCATATTGTCGATATTTCTTTATAATCTTTGATACACTCCCCTTTCCCTTTCTAAATTCCAATCCGATAACCCGCAAGCTTGCACTTGCCTTCCACATCCCTACCATTTGGTTTCTAGCACTGTCACTAATTTGCGGCATTTGGTAGATCTAGATCTCAGCTTGGTGTGCGCTTAATCAACCGCTAACAATTCACAAACAATCAACGCGCATTACAATGCATGCATGGTTGTTTCTTACAACATGTCACTATTGCGTAATATATCAGGCAGCTCTGTGACTGTTGTCTAGTAACTTAGATATTGTAGAAAAGTCATCAATCATCATGAATAATTGAATGCTATGAATTGTAAGCAAACAGAGACAATCAAAAAATACAAAGGTGCTAGATAAGTTTACACTTAAAACAAAGTTCCTATATATGACAAACAGGGGTTTCCGTTTTTTTTGATTAAGTGTATATATTAGTTATTGCCAGAAGTCACTTTTGAAAGTTACGATGGCTTAGTAGTTAGTGCATTCCGTGATGAAAATGGATACAGTATTTGTCTAACCCTTTGCTGTCTTTCATTTCTTTCAAGCCCGTCGCTTCTCTGTCCTCATTTGTGAATGCAATATTCCCTTGACTTCCCAGCTCTTTGAGCTACATATGATTTCTAGCACATACGACGTTTTCTTCGTGATGAGGATGAGGAAAAAAATCCGGCATTCCCTTTAGTAACGGCTTTAATAAAAACTAGTTGCTAAAAATATTTACACGGCAAACGTTTCGCGACGCAGTCGCTGCCTCAGTGCACTAAAAAGAAGGTAAACGCAGTCAGAGCGAGTGGTTTATATATCAGGGTGATAATACCGTAGACAGAGTATCTCTCAGTCAACCAGCTCGTGTTTGCGATTCAACTGTGGTCTCCTATTTCTGATGTAGCGAGCTTCAGCCAGACGTAGTAAATTAAGCCGTTTTCTTCGTCAACTGAGAAGTACCATCATATATACTATATTTATATATATATATATATATATATATATATATATATACATATACATATACATATATTTTATATGTACATGTAATTGTGAAATGTGAAAACAGGTGATATAGACGGAAGTAACTGAACTACTTGAAATCAAAAATTGTGGGCTTCAAAATACGTCAGTGCCGTAATCTAAACACATAATCATGAAATGAGATCCGCCTACTGTCAAAAATAGCAGAAGCCTTTCCATACCTGGTTCCACACCCACAAGTGCGTTGATATCCCGTGATTCGGTCCCCACCTTTAGCGCATTGTTCCAAATTTCATGAAATTCACGGACTATACATCCATGATTTCTTTCCAATTAGCAAGTTAGTGAAATTTCGACGGGCATTCATTAAATATTACTTTAAGCACACTAAGAAATCGCCTGAGTAAGTGCGCCTGCAATAAGTAATAAATGCTGACTTTTGCATATTTTTGATTATTGATTTAATTGTTTTATTTATTGTTCATAACAATATTAAAATATCCTACTTGCATTGTATTTGCAAAAAGCACCATTTATTAATTATTGCAGGCGCACTAACTTAGGCGATTTGTCATTAGTGTGTTTAAAGTGATATTTGATGAATGCCCGTCGAAAATTTCACTAACCTGCTAATTGCAAATCTCGAATTGACCCCGCACGGCTGCAACTTTAAATAGGGAGTTGTGTCGATGTTGAGAGATGTGAACTAGGCCTGCTGATGATTCCTGATATTGGATGAAATGGCAGTTATTCAGATCTGTTCCATTTCTTCAACTGAAGATGCAACTCAATATTTAATTATTCTATTAACATGCAAATACGGTATCTTGTGATATTTCTATCTCTTCGTTCCCGTCTGATTTTGTGCTTGAATCATTGCATCGTTGTGCGGAAGTCATGAAAGTAACCTTGTACTTCAAAGCACAGCATTAGCTATGAAACGTGTGATGGCCAGCTGACTGAACTTACACGTTGAAATCGACTGCTAGGCTTTTACGATAGTGTATCAGACCAAATGTTGCCTAATAAAACTCTAGTGAAGTGGATGATGCAAGAAGCAGTTTGAAACTTGTATGAACGATTTTAGTGATTCTGAAAGTTAGAATTAGCCATTTACTTGCTTAGGTTGTTTAGGTGGTAAGATAGCTCAGCTGGTTAAGGACCACGTTTCGGTATGTAGGCGCTGAAGGTCCAGGGTTCGAGTCTGCCCCATCTCGGGAGCACCACCACTCTCACTAGATGTTACTAGCGAATCCTATCTTGGTGAGAGGTGGCCACACCCCTAACTTAGTAGTATGGCTTCGTACCTTTCATGGGGTAGGGATGAGAAGGCCCTGCCAACTATTTCTAAGTGAAGTGGATGTCAGCCTAAAACAGTGCTTCTTAACCGTGCGGAATTTCTCCAGCGGAAAAATTTCTTTAGAAGCATTCTTAACTATGCGTTCATCATGAATGATTTCATTCCCGACAGCCACAGTATCAAAGGGAAAGACAGGTGTTAATGCATGCTCACTTCTGCCATGAGATCTTCACCTTTTACGATCCACTCGGACGAATCTGTCGATGTAGCCGACCTGTCACAGCTTACAGTCCGCTTCCTAAATCGTTGAACACCACGAAAAGTTCTTTTATCTTTGCCTTTTCTCATAAAATTGAATCGTGAGCTCATCAATTATAATTGATTGATCACTAAATTTATTCACTTGACCAGTCGAGACATTTAGCTTAGGAAACAGTTTGGTTTGCCTAATTAAATGAAGTAATTTGTGATTGGAAGTTTTTTGCTTCATATCTGATCATTTCATGTCGGTCGGCACTTGTCTGTTCTCCTGTTATCACTGATTAAGTTGTAAAGTTGTAAAAATCTTGTTGATTCCCTTATCGGACGCAGGCGTCAGCAGCTACAGCGTTAAGAATTGCTAAGACTTGGAGATGATAACGACAACATTCTTTTAAACCCAAACTGAAAAACGCCAGCTTTAATAGTAATACAGCAACAGATAGTAAGTTTTGTGCAGTTTACCGTTAAAAACATTGCTAACGCAAAAGTTAGCGAAAAATCAAGCAAAAGCGTTAATTGAGTAAAGCTGCACCAAATGTTGTCAAAATTCGAAAAACACTATATCATCTGAAAGCTTGACACGAGCCTGATTCAATGGTGATAATCTTAATTTTCTTCATTTCGTAGTTTCGTCTGTAGGTATTGGTCAATGAATTGACCAAAAATTCATACTTTGAAATCTGCTAACCACAGCTGACACAACCTAAATGCTCTGCCAATTTAAAGTACTAAACATATTCATTCACATGATATGAAGTTTTTTGAAATTGAGCATCTTCATCATTGATAAATCACGTCAGATGTTCTTTTAGTAAAAATTTTTTGTTAAAACTATTGGTACTGTATCTCCTTGCACATTCAGCGAATCTTAAAATCTTTACATCAAGATGAAGCTGAATGATAGCTCACACTGTCTGTCAGTTTTCATTAAAAAAATTCTGTCGTCTTCATGTTAAAATCCTGCATCAAGGAAAACGCTCAATTTTCTTTTGGAAGGCCTACTAACCGCAACTGACCACTCAAGAAAGTAAAATATATGCCAAAATAATCTAGGGAGCATAAGGTTTCCTATGATACATCGGTTATTGAAATTGAACCAGGACTTCAACACGAAAATTACATTTGAAAATAGGTTGACTTTTTTGTGCAATTATTTATGAGGCGGTCTGTATTGTCTATGTTCGGCATGTGTCCGGAACAAGTATCAAGGAAGATATCTTACTTTGTCTCTTGCGCGCAATTAATTAGATTTTTTTGTCTGTTTTTTGGTAGTAATAGATCCGAAAAAGTCTTGCATACCCTATAGGTTAGAACCGTTATGCGAATACATTTCTGACACATGTACAAAGTGTATGTTGTTCATCTCATGCATACGATTTAATTTCCAGACATACAGTGGTACATAACTAGCAATTAGGCGTCACAAACATCATACAATAATCTAGTAATAATATAATGCATTTACTTTACTTAAATTTAATTTTCATTTCAATGCAGGCCTAAAATTATCGCTGATACTACAGTGATGATCATTAAAGGTGGACCACCTTAATTTTATCCCACTTTCACATTAAATTTTGTCAATAATAGGTACACATTTGGTAGAAAAATAAAATAAAAGCTGAAATAAAATTTTTGTTGTTGTTCAGTGGCTCTGTAGAGTCAGCCAATGGTAGGTTCACTAGTGGTCACATATATTTCGCAACCTCACCAGAAAATTCAATCACTTAATCGAATCCGGAAAGGCATGCTTTCGATCAGGCGATCACTACTTCACCTAAACTCTCACGCTCTTGCTTTAAAAAAGCTTCAAGTCGAGAAAGACCATTTCCAGGAAGAATTAATCGACTCACTTCAGTAAATGTGCCTTTTCGCAAAACTTTTACAAATCCATCGAAATCATGTTATCCCTTTGGATATAGAGTTCAATTCGGCCATTCATCCATATCGCGGCGCAAATATGCAATCATTTGCCTCCTTGATTCAGACAATGTCAAATGATCAGGAATTGGATCATCTGACTTCATCCTAAGCTCTCAAACGGCCATTGCGATCTCGGAGACATACAGACGCTTCATCAATCCAAACAACTTGATTCTATTGAGAAAGCCAGTGGCAGTGCTTAGCGCACGCTTCAGCCAGCTCTAGCTCTTGTGATTGGTGGTCATTGCTATCCCTTATGGTCTTACAGCTTATGAAGTGCTAACTTTTCAGACGACGTATCATCGATATGGTAGAAACCGTCGGCTTCTGATGTGAACTCCTTAACAAATAGGAAAAAGCGGGATCGTTTCTTACCAAAAGCGAATAGGTCTAATCATCCGAGCTGTTTGAAAGCTTGTCTTTTCTTTCCGACCGGATTCCAACTTTTTTTAGGAAGGAAGAAAAAACAGTTCTCCACCCTTGGATGGTGGTCGATGGGACAGCTATGTACTTTTCGGCAAATCGCCCGTTCGGACTGTCCTTCTGACACAAGAGTAGAATCTTTGCCCTTCAAAAACACTTTCGCAAACTTCGACTCAGTCATCACAAAATAAGATGAATTCAAAACCGAATAAAAACTTTGTTTACAACTTATCTGGGTCAACGAACACTTTGATTTGGATGTGTATAGCAGACGTCTAGACAACAGAGATATTGAAAGCTTGAAAATGACCTCGTTAGCGCCAAAAGATGTAAACAACTTTTCAACAACATTCAGAAACAGTAAATTATGCAATAATTTTGGAACATCATGACTTCTCTAAGCGTACACCGATTTCGACGAGTAATACATCAAAAGAATGCTCAGAGAAAGCCCTTTCACCTCGTGTTTGATTCATTATCATGCTCACATATTCATACACTTACATGCTCCCATATTAAAAATTTGAGATTTTTGAAAGTCGCGATTTTCACATTTTGACCTCTGTCCATCTTAAATAATGACGGATGCAAATATATAGTGGCTCACTGAAAAGCTGAGATAAGTTCTCGAATGGTGCATGGTTTGTCAATGTAAAATGAGATTGAATGGCAGGAGAATCGATAGAAGTTTGGCACATTTTAGACGGTCCGTTTTTTGTGATCAACTAATGACTGTTTAACTCAGGTTTCATGTCAAAAACAATATTTTGCAATTACATCAAACCTATCAGATTAAAAAATGAAGGGGGAAATTGGGGCAAAAACGGTTAAGTACCACTGTCCTAAAACTATGTATTATCTGCCATCTATTTTATTTCACCGACACACTTACCCTGTGGTAGTGTGTCACTCAATGTTTGGATGATCTGGGTTCAAACTTATGTCGAGTCGTACTCAATAAGCTCTCTTTAAGCACACGTACTTATTGCTAAACACAAAGTTGACTTATTTATTTTATGTCTTTTATGTTTATTTTATTATTATTTATTTGTTATATGTCCTTTTACGTTTTATTTTGTTTTTTGTATATGTCTATTTTATAGAAAACTCCAATAAATATGTTCGACGATGAGTTTTGGCTGATAATGTATTTTATTAATCTGCACCGGCGCATTAATTAGTAAAAGAAGAACAAGAAAAATCAAGTTTATTTCATGACATAAAATATCACAGTCGGTAGGCTTAATGATGAATTTAAATCCAAATTTATCAGTTTCAAAAGTTTTTCCACTGGATAACTTTTGACCGACTTCCTCAACATGTTGTATTGCAAAGACTATCAGATTGTGGCTTTCCGAATAAGCTTGTTCAGTGGGAATCTTCGCATTTACGTAACCTATATCAGTTTATTCGTGTGGGAATTCATTGTAGTGAAACATCACTTGTAACTTCCAGAATCCCTCAAGGATCAAATTTGGGTCCCAATCATTTTTCTGCAGCCGTGGGCTCTCTTCAATGTGATAACATTAATGAATCTTCCATGATGAGATATGCAGATGATACTACCATGTGTTACCAATTATACAAGCATGAGAACAAATATGAACTTATAATCATCTTTCTATTCGCAAATACAGATTAAAAAATTTAAAAAATGATCGGTCACAACCGACTTATGCAGTCCCAAACTGAATGCGGATAAATGTAAATATCTCACCACCAAGAAATACACTTGACGCCTTGGAAATACTTTCTGTGACAAATGTTGACCTCTTGAAGATTTTGGGAGTTCCGTTCAGCGCAGAATGGACCTGGTCCAACAACGTCAGTTGCCCTACAACCATTGCCTCCCTCGACTGTAAGTCGATTTAGACAATATACATGTCGGAACGCTCTTTGTAAATGCAACAGCTTTCATGTGACAAAATTCTCAGAATATCAATAATTGTGGATTCATATGACATCTCTGAATATTTTCACTCATATATCTTTTTTTCTGACTATATTTCATCATTTGTCATACATGTAATTGTGATCGTCAAATAAATTTTAACATCTACTATTCACAAAATACATTTAAAGTAATTAGGGTTGACTGATACCTAATCGAAGAATGCATAAGATCCCGCAGAACAATCCTAGGACTCTGAGATATCTGTGAGTAATGTGACGAATCGCTCACATTACTCAATGTTGGTGAGCTGCGATTTTGAAATCGTCGTCAGACATTCTCTTGTAACGGCGCCGTTCAGTTAATGCGCGTCCTGATAGTGCGCGTCTTTGTTCTATAATTGCGCCGCATGATTGGATAAGTAATGGAAGTAAGTCCTGTTACTGCGCGTGATGGGTGTCCGCTTAGTGCGCGTAAAGACTGGGCCGCTGACTGGGGTGCGACAACGTTCTTGGCGACAAGCTGGTGATTCGAACCAACAATCATCTAGAAGGCTTTCACGGCAAACTGAAGAAAGATTTTGGCAAACATCCAAATACATGTATTTTCGTCTTTATCGAAAATCTGAAGAAAGAACAGGAGTCACAAGAACTGAATTTGAGATTGATGAGAGCTGGTGCGGAAACAAAAGAAAAGCAAAACAAGAAATACAAGAATGCAACAGAGAAGTTGAAGAATCTTCGACGGCTGCTTGATGGTAACGAGATCTCACCATCCGAGTTTTGTGGCAAGTGCTCTGTTATCTGCATTTCACAAAAGTAGTGTAGCATTTGATGCTTTTGTTTTTTATTCTTGTTTTTAAGATAAAAATCTACGAATAAATGCTCATCTATGAAAGTATTGTTTTTCCTAATTGGGATGTTTCTTGATAACCTTCTAGATAGTTGAGTCAAATTAAAGTAGAACTTATATTATAAAGAAACACGTGCACTAACAGGACAACATTTGAGTATTTAAACACTGGCGCGTACTAACAGAACGCGCAGTAACGGGACGCGCACTAGCCGGAAGACACCCTTGTAACACATTTTCGACCACGTTTTGTTATCATTTCATGCTGTCGTCACAATTACTGCCACGTGTTTTCATGTTCTATCTTAAGTGGTGCCATTGACCTTATAACAAGTGCGTTTGTAGAAGTAAAGTTTAAGAAAAAGGACCTGTTCTGAAAAAAGGTTGTTTCAACATTTTCTGTTTGAATTGCTCACATGCATTTCTTAATACCGTGTTCAAGGAAGTAGACTTTACTGAAACACTACGAAAATCAGTTTAATTTTCGTGTGGTAAGCGTCACTCCTTCTGCTTTATCATTTCCTCAACGGCAAAGGTCAACAGTAGTTATTTTCAATATATTAAATGTGCGTGCAATGTGGTTCATACGTCAATTTAAAAAGTTAGGGAAATACTCAGGAGAAGGTAGACGTGAGTGATAATTCATGTGGTGCTGTGTTGATGTCCTTTGAACGACCCTGGTTCATGAACTTCGCGATGGTACTATAAGGGCCTAGTCGAACGTGTCAACAATGGACAGCATTATGTGATGCAAATGACAATACAGCTAAATTGCAGTTGAAACAGCACAAATGTATTGGCACTAGATGATAAATACACGCCTAACTCTTGACATTGTTTTCATCCTCTCATCATTATATAATCTACCTATATTCTGCTGAATGCGTGATGTGGTTATTGGAGTGATGTGACAGTGGCCTAGTTAATGAGCTTGCAGCGCTGGTTCCTGACTCACTGAGTTCGATTCCCGGAACATAGACATGCTGCGACAAATTCCGCTTGCTAGTTTTGTCATTGATTTTATTCTGAATTAAATTTCTAAAGCTGTGGTTCCATGAATAAACAAATTGACATTCCTTTTTCCCTCACTTTGATTAAAACAGATCTATACATGATATTGCCATTCATGCACTTAATCGCAATTCATTAAATGACAATTAACCTAATCACCTTCCAACACTTTCTTCCATTATATGCTATAACCCCCTGATACCCTGATGCTCTGCAAAGCTGCACTTCGTTTATCGTTGAATTCATAGAAATTTTATTCATCTATTCATAGTCTCGAGCAGTTGCAAGTGGAGATCAAAACACTTTTTATCTTTTTTGGTCTCGTTCAACACAATGTAGATGTACTATGTTTTGCACAGTATAGACCTACAAACCCTCTGCTTTATGCATGCGGTTTTGTCATGCAATTCTCATTTGAGAATGTCTGTCATTATATTGCTGGTCAACATGAGAGCGGCTCGTATGCAAGAGTGACTCTCAAGAGCGGAAAGGATTGCGTTACATTACCATGAGCTACTCAGTAAGACATTGTCTTCTGAATCGCTGCCGTACTTGAAATGCAGATTTGTATGCTTACCTTTTCTTCTTTGATTTAAGCTCACCAATCTTTTCTCAACAGGGCTGGCAAGTGGATTATGAGTTCGGAGGTGTAGCCGGAGTAACTCCTCAATGTTCAAATAGACCTTCAGAGGCACTTAAAACGGTTGGTCTCAAATCTGCACGTCCTGCCTCGAAGTCCAAGAAGCGAGGGAAGCAGACTCGACTTATCCAAAGGATGACCGAAAGAAGGAGGCGGCATAAACTATACACAATTGAAGAAGAAGTTGAAGATGAGATTTCAATTCCTGAGAAACCAGAAGAAGATTGCAACCTGAGTCTGGAGCCAACTGAAGCACCTGAAATAATCGCAGAAATCCTCTCTCCAAAACAGGAAGAAGCTGTCAAATGTGCAGGTCTAATAAATGAATACAGAGATAAGGAAGAGATAGAAGTCGCTGTCGAGGCCGTTCAGTTTGCATTTACACCGATGGAGTCAAATATCCTTGCATTTATACATAACTGATTGATAACTGAATTTGTTTGTGACGGTTTTGTTTTCTACTCATTCATTTTGCATTTTTATATCAAAAACTATAAATATAAGAAAGTGAGAAGTGTTGTGAATAGAAACGATGATTTTAATAGTTTGCAGTTTTTGCTTTTCTGAATATATTTTCAAATGTAGAATTAAAGTGAGAGGTAATAAAAGGACCAGGGCTTCACTCGACAACACCAATGAAGGATGGGTTGATGGCCGCCGGCGGGAAATGAGGAGGTCGTTACCTTTTTGGAAAGCTACACTCAGGTGATCTTTTTGATTCAATGTTGTCTTTTTGGAAATGGAGGAGTTGGAATTGACAATTTTCATCAGGGTAACTCTGATCCTCTTCCTCTGACTGTTAGCGGCATATAGGTTACTTAGGCTGATTGACCCTCAGCATTATGACGTGCGATCTTTCGCATCCTAACACAATGAGGTCGCAATCTGACTCCTGACGACTAGCGTGGTCGTGGCAGCTGGTTTTACCTTTTCCAGCCTGGCAGAAGCACAAACAACTGCCGATGGTCGAGCATAAACAATAGTGGTCTGCAATCCTCGAAGAGGTGGCACTGCTGCAGATGTTGACATGGAGAAGACAGCATCCTTCAGCCTACCATGCGTGGTTAACTTCTCGGCATCTCCAGCGGAACCGATGGCATGGTGTCCTAACCATTTTCTGCTGCACAATATGCAGGGGAAATTCGGCGTCGTCTAAGGAAGTCTCAATCGACATCGTGCGGCATAACTAAAATCCAGAGGAAGCACAGCAAGGACCACAGGGAAAGAGAAGAGTCAACAAGGACGAAATTCCCGGGTCGTGGCAAACACAAAGAGTTGAGTCAAAATTAGTTTTTGATAAGAAAAATGCAAAGGAGATGAAAATGAATTTATAGTTTCCTTCGTTAATATTAGATGGTGTCATGCTTATTCAGAGTTTCCTAGTCCTGTTGGGTCCTTAGCTGTTCTGTAGAATACATGATATTATGGTATTTCTGGTATTCATAGAAGGCAATGACTAAAGAGATGCACACTTACCCTCAAAAATTGTAAAGAACTGTTTACTTTAAAAACTGAATTGACATATGACGTCAAGACGTCAAATATTCAGAATATATCAGGAGTGCCATCCAATTTTGATAATATGCTGGTTATAGGTGATATACATCACGAGGTATAGGTGTTAAACATCACGAGGGATGACAATACAGAACGAGAACATCAGAGAAAGGACGAGAATCATTGACATAAAGAGTAAAATCAGAACGATGAAGGGACACTGGGCAGGACACCTAGCCAGAATGAACAACAACAAATGGGCCAAGAAAGGAACAGAATGGACGCCACTAGAAAGACCAAGGCGAAGAGGAAGGCCAAGGAGAAGATGGAGAGACGATATTGAGGAAAAGAGCGGAATCAACTGATGGATTCAGAAAGCGCAAGATCGAAGAAGCTGGAGGAGGGAGTGGAGGTCATCTGCCTGCAGTGGCACGAAAGGCTGATGATGATGATGATGAAACGCAATAATATAAATTAGTCCAGGCTTGTCTGATAAGCAGGAAATCTGTCTGCTAAAGCTTAGCATCAGTCAAAATACTGATCTTGCTGTTAAATCCTTTGTCAATTGGCTGTTCGCATAGTCCGATATTGTTGATGTCGAACTAATAAAGAAACGTTTTAAGCAAGAAGAGAGTCGAACATAACATCACCGAGTCTGTGCAGTTACAGGACCAGTCGTGTAAAGCTGTTCATTTCATTTAACAGTGCACCAGAACTTACTTACAATCTGATAATCTTCTTCAAATTCAGTTAAACATGTCATCAAAATCATACGCATTTAGGAATAGCAGCACAATTGTTTACTTTCGTCATATCGATAAGGGTTAGCTTGCTTCAATCAGTGAAACTATCTCATGATCGCCGAACTGATGATTGACACTCTCAATCGAAAAGTGATAACACCGTATAATCGTTTCATTACACTAATCATTTCACATGCGCATACATTAGACTAAGTGACGATGTTTTCATGGCGCTTCTCAAAGCAGTGGTCAAGGAGAACCATCAAGGGACTAGGTATCATTATTATGAACTGCCTGCATGGTTCAAAGATCTCTTTCATCTTTTGACAACATATTTTGAGCAGTGATATGTAAAGCAACATATTTATGTTGTGTTTTGTGCACATGTGCATTGCCACGCTGCACGTGTCATTATTTTTGTGTGCCAGTAATTAAATCGATTTAGTTTCACGAGATGTCGAATATCAAAAATCACAAATAGATAATTTAATTTTCCAAATGCCCCAAAATGGATAGGCTATATTTTCAAAATAACGGTAATGACCACGTGAATGAAGCATACTTATATTGGTTTCTTCCCTGGATAGAGTTCGAAAATGCAACACAGCATCCGCGAAAACACACTCAAAAGTGTCGTCACTTGCTAGTCAACTGCGCAGTCCGGCAGCCAGAGAGAGTTTCTGCAGGGAACGAGACTTTCACAGAATGATGCTGAATGCCTATGCCTACTACGAATCTGCATATCTGCCGAGTTCTACGTGGCTCCTCTTCATGTATGACATGATCAAAGGAAAACACAATTAATCCAATGGTGTGCAGATTGCAGTTTTTTGATAAAATAGCATTTTTAATGATATCATTGAAATTATTATATTATACAGGGTGGCGCAAGTAAACCGCCGGATTTTAAACTTTTATTGCTCCTCAAATATTCATCCGATCGTCATGAAATTTCGACTCATACCAGTTCGGAGTATAGGATTTATGATGATTATACCTATTGTACTGAGAATTGTCAGAAAATTCTGATTCTATTGACCGAATGACATGTAGGAAAATTGACATACCAACATTGCATCTTAACATGTAAAAGTTAATGATAAACTTTTCCCTTTTTTCCCCCACGTCTTTATCAATAATGACCAAACGAATTAAGGTAAATGTCATAGAAAACATTTATTAAATGAATAACATAAGAAAAAAGTGTTAGTAGTCATCGAACTTCAACGTGTCCTCCTCCATTCTCGAGGACGGATTCGAGTCGCTTTTGGTAGGCCAGAGCAGTTTCTCGACACATCTCAGCTTTCACTTCTTGAAATGCTTGTATGATGAGGTCTTTCAGGTCTTGCATGGATGTTAAACTTGTATGGTAAACCTTGGACTTGACAAACCTCACAAGAAGAAATCGCAAGACGTCAGGTCAGGTGAACGCGGTGGCCAGGGCATGTTGGGAGATCCACGTCCCATCCATCTGCTAGGCATCTTCTTGTTCAACCACTCACGCACAGGAAGTCCCCAGTCTGGAGGTGCACCATCCTGCATGAATATGATGCTCCTGCCTCTTCTGTCCGACTGCACCGCTGGCCAAAATTCCTCCTGTAGCATCTTGAGATGCCGATCCTTGTTGACGGAGGTGTCGAAGAAGAACGGTCCGTAGATACCTGATTGGCTGATTGCCGCCCAGACGGTGGTGCGTGGCGAGTGCATAGACTCTTGCTTGATCCAGTGAGGGTTCTGGTTGGCCCAATAACGACAATTGTGGCGATTCACACCACCATCCAGATGGAAGTGAGCTTCATCGGACCAGGTTAGTTCCACTAAATGGCTCGGGTTGGCTTGGATGCGCTGTAGCTCTTGTTCTGCGAACTCCATTCGGTTTTCCAGATCTTCTTCGTGTAATCGCTGCACCACCTGGACCTTGTACGGATGCCATCCATAGTCATGGAGGATGCGCTGGATAGTACGGCGACTCACTTGAAGCGGATTAGATGCACGACGGCTAGATGTGTTTGGGTCCTCCTCGAAGTGCTGCACAACTCGTTCCACATTCTGCTCCGTTCGTTCAGAAGATGACCGGTCCCGCTTGACAGTCACCACACTACCACTGGTCAACAGGTTTGTGTGCCACCGCTTTATGGTACGGGCATCCGGTGCTCTAGCGTTGTTGCCATATTCTGAATGATAAAGCCTCTTGAGCCATTCGTACCAAGCCGCGCATTTTGCTCGTTCTGCAACCGAATAATCATCCATTCTTCTATGTTCGATTCTTTTCAGAAAGTGATTTAATCGTCGAATGGTATTTTATATGACATGGAAGTAACTGAACAATATTCACTTCAAGACTGCGCGCAATTCGTTGTGTAGAATACGATTCATGTTAAGTTAATTAACTTGATCTAGATTTTCGATGTCAACAAGATGAGTACATGTCATTCGGTCAATAGAATCAGAATCTTCTGACAATTCTCAGTACAACAGGTATAATCATCATAAATCCTATACTCCAAACTAGTATGAATCGACATTTCATGACAATCGGATGAATATTTGAGGAGCAATAAAAGTTTAAAATCTGGCAGTTTACGTGCGCCACCCTGTATATTTATCTAAAGAACAATTCGACGCGCGATTATAACGGAATAAGAAAAATGATCGAAAGTTATTTTAGCAGAATAATTATTTCGCCGGTCTGGCCGTTTCAGCTGTATCATTTAAAAAAGGTAAATTTAAAGGTGTGACAATAATATCAAAGTCAATCACATTTCATGGCCAAGATATCTCTCTCACACATAGAAATGGATAATAGTACTTTCTATGGTAGTATTAATTTCTATGCTCTCACATAAGTTAGAAGCATGTCATGTAGTTAGAAGAAGAAATCTTGTAGGCTGGAAGTTACTGTGATATCGCTAATCCAAGCAAATTCAGTGAATGAAATTCTTGCTTGTGTTAATTAATTTTTCATTGTTTGCGTGTCTTATTTCTGCTGATTCTGCTACAGTCCGTTTCATAAAAAGTGGATCATCCTAAAATTTGACTAAATAAAACATAAGTATGATACAGACAGCATAGGACCACTGGCAATTTAGTGGAATGATCTCAATCAAAAATTGAAAATCAGGGGTGATACAATTTAGAAAATGCACTATCTTACGTACAGCACTTTCGAGTGCATTACTGTCTACATATTTAGCCTATGTGCCTCATTACATCTAGATTATCAGCATTGTATATTGTATCTACTACATTATGAACTGTGGTGCATAGTGTCGTTCGTGGGTGTAGTATGCTGCTTAACAGTCCGTTTCATAAAAAGTGGATCATCCCAAAATTTGACTAAATAAAGCATAAGTATGACACAGACAGCATTTTTCATGTTATTTCATGTCCCTAATATATTTAAATGTCCTTATATAATCTGATAAGCTATGATACAGCAACGGTTCTTAAGAAGCTAATATTTTGTGGCCCTACCCTTATTGTCAATGACATTACCAATTCGTCTAGGCATTGATTCAATGATATCGTTGATTTTTGACTGATCTAACTTTCTCCACTCTCTTTTTAACAGTGACGTAAGTTGTGATACGCCATCTGTAGGTAGCAGTGAACGACGAACGTTGCGTTTTAGAATACTCCATACATTTTCTATGGGATTCAGATCAGGAGAACGAGCTGGACAAGATAGTGTCCTAAGGCCTAATTGAGACTTGCATAAGTTGACTCTACTACTCCTGTGACACGTAGCATTATCATCCATAAATAACCAAGTCGATGGATCACCAAGTTGATCTGTCATTTGGCCAATGTTCATTCGTAAAACATTCACATAACGTTCAGAATTCATGGTTCCTTGCTGTATGTGAAGTTCAGAGCGGCCATTGGTCCAAATGCCAGCCCAAATCAGTAGAGTCGCACCACCTTGTACCCGGGACGATGTAAATGTCTCGGAATTTCCTGATCAGATTTTATCCATAATCTCAATCGACCATCACTATCCTTCAGACGGACTGATGCCTCATCAGACCAGACAACCCGATCCCATTGATTTCGCCAGTGACAATGACTCATTGCCCATCTGAGACGTCTTTTTGTATGCTGATCTGATAATTCGATCTGAGAGGGCCTCTTACAGCTCTCGAAATTCGACTCAATAAGTCTTCTACGAATAGTGGACTTAGAAATAGACGAGTCTAGTGCAACCATCTCAGTTAACGAGAGACTTGGATCAACTTTAACAAATCTCAAAATTAGGCGGTCTCTACGTTTGGATGTTTTGCGTGGACGGCCAGAGCCCTCTTTACGACAGAGTCGAAAATCATCATTATGCCATCGATGCACATTTGTGTAAGGGACATTTAGTCGCTTGCTTGTAGCTCGCAAAGAAAACCCTAGTTCTAGCAAGGCTGACACTTTGCCTTTTGTGAATGCGATCTCGTTATTGTTCATTTGTGCTTTGTATTGTTTTCAACCGGTAAGAGATAGATTTCTAGCTGAAAGCAATCAGGAGTGCTGCCAACACCACCGCAACGAAGTCAGGAAGCTATGGAACATGAAGTCCAGTTAATCACATGTAGCAGTTACATTATTGTTGATGAATAATGGTGCTATACTGGCTCTGATTGACCGATTTTCTTTATTTTTGTTTTGCTTGATAGCTTTTGGCTTGTAGAACAACATATTACATAACAAAGGAAACAAATGTCATTTTATAAGAGTGAGGTATGATTTTGTGTAACATTGCTAAATGAAGATCAAATTATCTACTACTTTTTTATCTATAACAAGAAAACAACTCAATATTCATGCTTGAAATTTCCAACAATGATATTAGTAAGCACAACTGACATATCTTCCAAATTTCAGAGAAATTCGTTCAAGTTTGGCGGAGTTAGACATAGTTGAAGTTAAGGCGATGTCTAAGGGTGATCCATTTTTTATGAAACAATCTGTATTTGTCTTGTAAATGCATCGTTGTTGCATACTTTGATAATATTCATTTTGAATTTCGCTATTTTGTTTTCATGTCTCTCTTTACAGTGTTTCCACAAAACTGAGTTGTTACTTTTCTGTTTTAATTGTTGCATATGTTTTTCCCTCTAATATTGCCATTTCTTGAGGTCTCACCAATGTATACTGAGTCACATTCTTCACACTTGATTTCATAAGTAACTCCACTTTTGTTACAATGACCCAATGAAATGGCAAGATTAGAGGGAAAGAACATATGCAACAATTAAAACAGAAAAGTAACAACTCAGTTTTGTGGAAACATTGTAAAAAGAGACATGAAAAAAATAACGAAATTCAAAATGAATATTATCATAGTATACAACAACGATGCATTTACAAGACAAATAGCAGAATCAGTAGAAATAAGACACGCAAACGATGAAAAATTAATTAACACAAGCAAGAATTTCATTCACTGAATTTGCTTGGATTAGCGATATCACAGTAACTTCCAGCCTACAAGATTTCTTCTTCTAACTACATGACATGCTTCTAACTTATGTGAGAGAGATATCTTGGCCATGAAATGTGATTGACTTTGATATTATTGTCACACCTTTAAATTTACCTTTTTTAAATGATACAGCTGAAGCGGCCAGACCGGTGAAATAATTATTCTGCTAAAATAACTTTCGATCATTTTTCTTATTTCGTTATAATCGCGCGTCGAATTGCTCTTTAGATAAATATATAATATAATAATTTCAATGATATGATTTCCAAACAATTCTTTGATAAGATTATTTATTTAACATAACATTTTAATGCTTCACTTACTACAGTAAAAATCATGAGTCTAGAGCCATAATTTTTGACATGGAATTACTTCAGGTTATTTATATGTGCTCTTACCATGTTTCTGATCGGCAATCTGATGCGAGAATGTGGCTAAATTGAGATTAAATTGGTCAAAGTGCTTGTGTTTGCTGACATTAGAAGTCTTGCCAAATCTGAATGTGCTCAGCTTCATAGACAAATGTACATCAATATGATAGGAAATGACCGAGGACGATGCATGTCAAAAATTATCACTCTGAACTTTGCACTTTTCGTTCAATCAGAGAAAACATAGGTAATTCCATTTTTGCCAAAAAACGTAAATCTGCCTCCCTTTGGATCAACATGTGCTTTTTCTTTGATCCTGTCTGACAAGAAGAAGAATCAGATAGAACTCGTCAGACGCTCAGATTCTTGGCAGGCTGATGGTGCACATCATTCTGTGAAAGTCTCATTTTGGGCCTCGTTCCCTACAGAAACTCGTTCTGGCTGCCGGACTAACATCAGCAAATCAATTTGAACAAATGGTTGTCTGACAAACTATGTTGTGTACCACAATGATTGACGTTTGTCAACATATTTACGAATCGCAACCACAATCAATCTGTCAGTGATTGCATACTGCTGTATAGCATCAATGACAAGTAGTGCACGAGAGACGTCCGATTAAATTTCAACTCGAAATTCCTTTATTTATCTTAAAATGATGTCTCTTATCTCTTTTCAACACCACCACTTAGAACATAATGACAAGTTCAATGTCCTATCTGCTCCATTTTTTTAATTATTTTTAAAATGTTCTGAAAATACTTGTAAAGCACATTAACTCATAGTTTTCAAGCGCTGAATTTGGCATAGGACCACTGGCAATTTAGTGGAATGATCTCAATCAAAAATTGAAAATCAGGGGTGATACAATTTAGAAAATGCACTATCTTACGTACAGCACTTTCGAGTGCATTACTGTCTACATATTTAGCCTATGTGCCTCATTACATCTAGATTATCAGCATTGTATATTGTATCTACTACATTATGAACTGTGGTGCATAGTGTCGTTCGTGGGTGTAGTATGCTGCTTAACAGTCCGTTTCATAAAAAGTGGATCATCCCAAAATTTGACTAAATAAAGCATAAGTATGACACAGACAGCATTTTTCATGTTATTTCATGTCCCTAATATATTTAAATGTCCTTATATAATCTGATAAGCTATGATACAGCAACGGTTCTTAAGAAGCTAATATTTTGTGGCCCTACCCTTATTGTCAATGACATTACCAATTCGTCTAGGCATTGATTCAATGATATCGTTGATTTTTGACTGATCTAACTTTCTCCACTCTCTTTTTAACAGTGACGTAAGTTATGATACGCCATCTGTAGGTAGCAGTGAACGACGAACGTTGCGTTTTAGAATACTCCATACATTTTCTATGGGATTCAGATCAGGAGAACGAGCTGGACAAGATAGTGTCCTAAGGCCTAATTGAGACTTGCATAAGTTGACTCTACTACTCCTGTGACACGTAGCATTATCATCCATAAATAACCAAGTCGATGGATCACCAAGTTGATCTGTCATTTGGCCAATGTTCATTCGTAAAACATTCACATAACGTTCAGAATTCATGGTTCCTTGCTGTATGTGAAGTTCAGAGCGGCCATTGGTCCAAATGCCAGCCCAAATCAGTAGAGTCGCACCACCTTGTACCCGGGGACGATGTAAATGTCTCGGAATTTCCTGATCAGATTTTATCCATAATCTCAATTGACCATCACTATCCTTCAGACGGACTGATGCCTCATCAGACCAGACAACCCGATCCATTGATTTCGCCAGTGACAATGACTCATTGCCCATCTGAGACGTCTTTTTGTATGCTGATCTGATAATTCGATCTGAGAGGGCCTCTTACAGTTCTTGAAATTCGACTCAATAAGTCTTCTACGAATAGTGGACTTAGAAATAGACGAGTCTAGTGCAACCATCTCAGTTAACGAGAGACTTGGATCAACTTTAACAAATCTCAAAATTAGGCGGTCTCTACGTTTGGATGTTTTGCGTGGACGGCCAGAGCCCTCTTTACGACAGAGTCGAAAATCATCATTATGCCATCGATGCACATTTGTGTAAGGGACATTTAGTCGCTTGCTTGTAGCTCGCAAAGAAAACCCTAGTTCTAGCAAGGCTGACACTTTGCCTTTTGTGAATGCGATCTCGTTATTGTTCATTTGTGCTTTGTATTGTTTTCAACCGGTAAGAGATAGATTTCTAGCTGAAAGCAATCAGGAGTGCTGCCAACACCACCGCAACGAAGTCAGGAAGCTATGGAACATGAAGTCCAGTTAATCACATGTAGCAGTTACATTATTGTTGATGAATAATGGTGCTATACTGGCTCTGATTGACCGATTTTCTTTATTTTTGTTTTGCTTGATAGCTTTTGGCTTGTAGAACAACATATTACATAACAAAGGAAACAAATGTCATTTTATAAGAGTGAGGTATGATTTTGTGTAACATTGCTAAATGAAGATCAAATTATCTACTACTTTTTTATCTATAACAAGAAAACAACTCAATATTCATGCTTGAAATTTCCAACAATGATATTAGTAAGCACAACTGACATATCTTCCAAATTTCAGAGAAATTCGTTCAAGTTTGCGGAGTTAGACATAGTTGAAGTTAAGGCGATGTCTAAGGGTGATCCATTTTTTATGAAACAATCTGTATTTGTCTTGTAAATGCATCGTTGTTGCATACTTTGATAATATTCATTTTGAATTTCGCTATTTTGTTTTCATGTCTCTCTTTACAGTGTTTCCACAAAACTGAGTTGTTACTTTTCTGTTTTAATTGTTGCATATGTTTTTCCCTCTAATATTGCCATTTCTTGAGGTCTCACCAATGTATACTGAGTCACATTCTTCACACTTGATTTCATAAGTAACTCCACTTTTGTTACAATGACCCAATGAAATGGCAAGATTAGAGGGAAAGAACATATGCAACAATTAAAACAGAAAAGTAACAACTCAGTTTTGTGGAAACATTGTAAAAAGAGACATGAAAAAAATAACGAAATTCAAAATGAATATTATCATAGTATACAACAACGATGCATTTACAAGACAAATAGCAGAATCAGTAGAAATAAGACACGCAAACGATGAAAAATTAATTAACACAAGCAAGAATTTCATTCACTGAATTTGCTTGGATTAGCGATATCACAGTAACTTCCAGCCTACAAGATTTCTTCTTCTAACTACATGACATGCTTCTAACTTATGTGAGAGAGATATCTTGGCCATGAAATGTGATTGACTTTGATATTATTGTCACACCTTTAAATTTACCTTTTTTAAATGATACAGCTGAAGCGGCCAGACCGGTGAAATAATTATTCTGCTAAAATAACTTTCGATCATTTTTCTTATTTCGTTATAATCGCGCGTCGAATTGCTCTTTAGATAAATATATAATATAATAATTTCAATGATATGATTTCCAAACAATTCTTTGATAAGATTATTTATTTAACATAACATTTTAATGCTTCACTTACTACAGTAAAAATCATGAGTCTAGAGCCATAATTTTTGACATGGAATTACTTCAGGTTATTTATATGTGCTCTTACCATGTTTCTGATCGGCAATCTGATGCGAGAATGTGGCTAAATTGAGATTAAATTGGTCAAAGTGCTTGTGTTTGCTGACATTAGAAGTCTTGCCAAATCTGAATGTGCTCAGCTTCATAGACAAATGTACATCAATATGATAGGAAATGACCGAGGACGATGCATGTCAAAAATTATCACTCTGAACTTTGCACTTTTCGTTCAATCAGAGAAAACATAGGTAATTCCATTTTTGCCAAAAAACGTAAATCTGCCTCCCTTTGGATCAACATGTGCTTTTTCTTTGATCCTGTCTGACAAGAAGAAGAATCAGATAGAACTCGTCAGACGCTCAGATTCTTGGCAGGCTGATGGTGCACATCATTCTGTGAAAGTCTCATTTTGGGCCTCGTTCCCTACAGAAACTCGTTCTGGCTGCCGGACTAACATCAGCAAATCAATTTGAACAAATGGTTGTCTGACAAACTATGTTGTGTACCACAATGATTGACGTTTGTCAACATATTTACGAATCGCAACCACAATCAATCTGTCAGTGATTGCATACTGCTGTATAGCATCAATGACAAGTAGTGCACGAGAGACGTCCGATTAAATTTCAACTCGAAATTCCTTTATTTATCTTAAAATGATGTCTCTTATCTCTTTTCAACACCACCACTTAGAACATAATGACAAGTTCAATGTCCTATCTGCTCCATTTTTTTAATTATTTTTAAAATGTTCTGAAAATACTTGTAAAGCACATTAACTCATAGTTTTCAAGCGCTGAATTTGGCATAGGACCACTGGCAATTTAGTGGAATGATCTCAATCAAAAATTGAAAATCAGGGGTGATACAATTTAGAAAATGCACTATCTTACGTACAGCACTTTCGAGTGCATTACTGTCTACATATTTAGCCTATGTGCCTCATTACATCTAGATTATCAGCATTGTATATTGTATCTACTACATTATGAACTGTGGTGCATAGTGTCGTTCGTGGGTGTAGTATGCTGCTTAACAGTCCGTTTCATAAAAAGTGGATCATCCCAAAATTTGACTAAATAAAGCATAAGTATGACACAGACAGCATTTTTCATGTTATTTCATGTCCCTAATATATTTAAATGTCCTTATATAATCTGATAAGCTATGATACAGCAACGGTTCTTAAGAAGCTAATATTTTGTGGCCCTACCCTTATTGTCAATGACATTACCAATTCGTCTAGGCATTGATTCAATGATATCGTTGATTTTTGACTGATCTAACTTTCTCCACTCTCTTTTTAACAGTGACGTAAGTTATGATACGCCATCTGTAGGTAGCAGTGAACGACGAACGTTGCGTTTTAGAATACTCCATACATTTTCTATGGGATTCAGATCAGGAGAACGAGCTGGACAAGATAGTGTCCTAAGGCCTAATTGAGACTTGCATAAGTTGACTCTACTACTCCTGTGACACGTAGCATTATCATCCATAAATAACCAAGTCGATGGATCACCAAGTTGATCTGTCATTTGGCCAATGTTCATTCGTAAAACATTCACATAACGTTCAGAATTCATGGTTCCTTGCTGTATGTGAAGTTCAGAGCGGCCATTGGTCCAAATGCCAGCCCAAATCAGTAGAGTCGCACCACCTTGTACCCGGGGACGATGTAAATGTCTCGGAATTTCCTGATCAGATTTTATCCATAATCTCAATTGACCATCACTATCCTTCAGACGGACTGATGCCTCATCAGACCAGACAACCCGATCCCATTGATTTCGCCAGTGACAATGACTCATTGCCCATCTGAGACGTCTTTTTGTATGCTGATCTGATAATTCGATCTGAGAGGGCCTCTTACAGTTCTTGAAATTCGACTCAATAAGTCTTCTACGAATAGTGGACTTAGAAATAGACGAGTCTAGTGCAACCATCTCAGTTAACGAGAGACTTGGATCAACTTTAACAAATCTCAAAATTAGGCGGTCTCTACGTTTGGATGTTTTGCGTGGACGGCCAGAGCCCTCTTTACGACAGAGTCGAAAATCATCATTATGCCATCGATGCACATTTGTGTAAGGGACATTTAGTCGCTTGCTTGTAGCTCGCAAAGAAAACCCTAGTTCTGGCAAGGCTGACACTTTGCCTTTTGTGAATGGGATCTCGTTATTGTTCATTTGTGCTTTGTATTGTTTTCAACCGGTAAGAGATAGATTTCTAGCTGAAAGCAATCAGGAGTGCTGCCAACACCACCGCAACGAAGTCAGGAAGCTATGGAACATGAAGTCCAGTTAATCACATGTAGCAGTTACATTATTGTTGATGAATAATGGTGCTATACTGGCTCTGATTGACCGATTTTCTTTAATTTTGTTTTGCTTGATAGCTTTTGGCTTGTAGAACAACATATTACATAACAAAGGAAACAAATGTCATTTTATAAGAGTGAGGTATGATTTTGTGTAACATTGCTAAATGAAGATCAAATTATCTACTACTTTTTTATCTATAACAAGAAAACAACTCAATATTCATGCTTGAAATTTCCAAGAATGATATTAGTAAGCACAACTGACATATCTTCCAAATTTCAGAGAAATTCGTTTAAGTTTCGCGGAGTTGGAAAAAATTGAAGTTAAGGCGATGTTTAAGGGTGATCCATTTTTTATGAAACAATCTGTATGTACATGCAGGAAACAACAGTAGTAAAGACGGCGCATGATCCTTGAAAGTTAAAGCGATTCAAAGAACATTGTCTTCTTTATTCTTATCATGTTCTTTTTTATGATTTAAGTACATAAATCGTAATTGTTACTAAACAATTTTTGCTATAAATGTGCACATCGCAAAGCTCTCGAAGTTGTTGTTAACATATGTTTTTCTTCTTCTCTCTCCTGTTCCAGCTAGTTAGCCGGGTCGGGGCCTGTGTCATCCAACGTCTTTTGTCGTAGGCACCTCTCTCCTCGAGTCAAATTTTGGTCATATCTTCCTGGATATTATCGCGCCAACGCCTGCACGGACGTCCCCTCCTTCGGGTTCCTTTCACCTCCATTTCATTCACCACTTTAACAGGATTGTCGACCTCCGTCTGCATGAGGTGTCCATACCATCTCAAGCGTGTTGCTCTTGTCTTTTCGCAGATGCTGGCCACTCCAACCTCCCTTCGGATCTGGATTTTTTTGATCGAGATCATTCCACTAGATCATCATTGGGCTGCGAAATTTAGTGCATGAAAACTAGAAGTTAATGTGCCATAAAAGTATTTTCAAAGGATTTGTAGTGGTGCATGGTGCACCAAGCACATATTCAAATTCAAAATTTGACTTTCAAATGATATATGAAAGCTAAGCTATCGACTTATTGTGAATCCCAATTTAGTTGCTAGTTGTAAGCTAGTTGTATACAAATGTATGCGATTGGCTCAATTATATTGTTTTGAAAGATCAAGCAATAAGTGGCAATAGCATTCAAACTATTGAATTTTCTCGTTAAATAGTCGAGAGATACTTTGGTTTCAATTTTGTGGCATGCATTCATAGATTTCTATTATTCTAAATTTGGTTTGAGTTCAAGTGACTGCTATCTGATGAATGAGACATTTTCTCAGACACCTTTGGTATCAAACTCTTCAAACAAAAACAGACGAGAAGCAAAAACGCACGTATCTGCAAAATAGATCAAATTGGAGTAATTAGTCATCGTTTTCACATCGTTTTCAAGTATATAGACGATCATTGAATCCAAGAACAGAATAATTGAGTGCTCTGTGCATGCCTTTTAGCATTATTCAATACATAATAGTGGTATAAAAGGCCGTTTCCCTGAAAATGGATCTGATTCAATTGAAGAAGGCAAGAAACAATGTTTTGCTTCAAAATGACAAGAGATGTGTTAGATAGGCATAAAAGCCTTGCTGCTTTGTATGTACATGTTTTGCAGATAAATGGTCTCTTCCCAACACCCCCTAAATTCCGACCCCATTCAGATTTACACTTTTCATAAAACTGTAAGTTAGCATCATCAACTTATGAAAATGCAATCAAATTTGATCAAATAGATGAAAATGAAATCAATCATCAAATTTGCAAACACGATTTCTGTTTCTAGACAGAAACTGCATTCCATAACTTAGTCGTTTAGTCGTTTAGTCGTTCCATAAATAATCGTTGATTGATTATGTGTAACAATCAATCAAAATAGAGAAAATCTTCCCATTGTGTGATGCTGTTCGGTGCACACGAACTATCCTTGTTGTATTTAACCATCTATTGCTTTCATTGATCACTCATTGAAGGCTGTGGCCAGGGAACTCCCAATGTCTGATACCCACTGAAAATTGTTGCAGTGTTCTGAAAAAGTTGCTGAGAAGTCCATGACGTCAGCAGCGTATTTGAAGAATGCCACGGCGAAAAGAAATCGACCCACGTCTAACACGAAGGCATATTGCATTAATGTCTGAACGCATTTCTGCACTGATTACAGCACGAGGAAAGCATGCAAAATGCTGACAATTCAACTGATCTCATCATCTGCACATTTTATAATTTTTTAAACATCGGTCTTTAATTGTTTTCAGTCAGACTAAATTAATATGGCATGCATGGGCCTAAATTAGATTTTTGAACTTGTGAAGAAAATCTCTTTAATATGATCACTGTGCAATCAATTCTGATCACGACTGTACGTTAATTAGAGTGAACACACCCCCACGGACCGAAGTGACCGCCATTACGAAACTCGAAAAAAAGAATCCGCACACCTCAGGGGGACACCTGGAGCGTCGCTGACATCGTCGGCGTCATCATCAACAACAGAATTAGATTCAAATACGCGCGCTTCGGTTTCCTAGAAAGGAAAGATTGTATGGAACCTTAATATCGACATGGTACTTCACAGAATTAGATAATTTGCTCCTTCTCGAATGAATAATTCGCGTATCGCTTGCTATTGGAAATGGCAAACAATAAGCTATCAGCAGAGGACACCAGAGCCAGTAAGAGATCCATGCGTGCTGCGATATCACCTCGTAACATAGGAATAAATATATTTTGTTTAGCTGTAATTGTAGTGTAGTAATATCTACTTCTGTGCTTCGCACACACCAAAACACACGTCGATGCCTGGCTTCGATTCCATGTATGCACTATAGAGTGAGCAATGCTGAGGAGAGGATGTGAAATCATCAAGTGAACTAATTTTCGTACGCCTGCTACTTTTTTTAATAATGATCGGAAGGGCAACATTATGGAGAAAACTTGTGCGCAATGATCTGAATTCTTCGAATCTGCAGGAATTTTGACAATCGAAGCACCTTGCTGGAACTCACATTAATCCGCAAACGACGCACGACTTTTTTTTCCTATCTCTGTAAGGTATTAGGAATTCCTTTTTGCCCAATTATTAGGTTCCTCGATGTGCCGTCAATTTCGTATTAATCACACTTCTAGCAAACCAAAGCAGATAAACAAAATATTTAATTCTGTGTCATCAACACATTGTTGTAATTCGAAATCCTGTTGTTAGCTGGCATTTGATTTTGATTTCGGATGTTTTCAGATAGATTCACATCACATCGACAAATTCCATTCACCTGCTTATTTCAATAGCTGTGCTTCAACAAAAGGAATGAATCATTTCGGTAATGAGTAATGCCTGATGAGCACGTGATGAGTCAATTATTATATAGCTTCATCAAAGACAGAAGACATCCTGTGCTGAAATATTTGTCAAATTACGATGACGCTATCAACAATAATGTGCCCTAACGTTGATACTGATGTGATGCAGTCTCCATGTTTTCGATATTTACCATGGTGAGCAGTTTGCGTTGTCATTAGGAACATGGAAAACTGCATGCAAGTCAACATGCCTGTGTCCATTCGTCTTGCATTCATCAACATGGGACATGAATGATCAGGTCATTCTCCAGAAAAGTGGAACATTTGTGAAACCTCAATATTTGTGTGCCTATAGAGCAATATCGAAAGCAAATGAACCATGTTTCAGTGTCACATCTTGACATCAAGCAAAATGCTTTAGTTGAATACTCTTCATGGCTTACTTTTAGACGTTTTTCAGATTATTTTTCGTGAATCTTTGTTATTAACTCATTAGTGCCGAGTAGTGGCAGCTTTTGTTACCATATTGACCAGCATGTTTAAGGACAACGAATGAACGTCATCATCAGGGGGCCCAAATAAGTGATCGAATTAAAGAGATCATCTGCGTAAGTGACCACTAATGCCGAATAGTGCCACTCCTGAATACGCACGATGCATAGACCGCCCACAAATTGCATTTGAAAAAAAATGTGTATAAGACTAACTTTTGAATGATACTTTCGTCATTAAATGGGTTAACACATATTTTTCTAAAATAAAGAAGTTTCATTTCATGATGTAATTCATCCAGCTAGTCACAATGTGCTAGATGTTCTTCGGAATGAATGTCGAAATTTCTTTGTAACGGCAAAACTTGCACCTTGTCAGCTTCGGAACTCTTACTACACATTCATTTCCTACAGAATGGAATAGAGGATTTCCATGATTTTCAACACATAACTTTAATGTTTATGTATTTTATCAATTGGCACATCACCCGACTTGACTTCGTTCGTGAAAATTGCACTAACAGCACGAAAAAAATTTTTTTGTATTCCTTGTACTTTTTCCGTTCAGGAGTCAACTTAAATCTGGAATGAAAAATTTGGACGCCGCCTATGCTTGATTAACTGAAACAATAAATAATCCATATATGAACTGTGGTCAGCTCCCTGCTGTTAATCAAACTGAAATATTTTGGTGTGTCTGAATATATGATACAGACCTTTATATACACTGAGGACCATGAGGAAGTTACAGATACAGAGATATTAAGTGCTTAGATGGAATGAATGCCATTCGCAATTGAAAACTTTAAAACTTAAGAAGTAACTTAAGTCGATTGATGTATTTGAATGTGATCTTGTAAAGAAACTAAGTAAAAAAATAAGGTAAAAAGAAATATTGAGACAAACTTAAAGCAATGCAGCATTCTTGAGATAAAGGATTTGAAAGTAAAGCGAAAGCAAGAGCGTGAGTTCCAAAATAATTGTCACCCCAAAGAATCTAAAAAATTATCAATATTTCTTTTCTAGTTCACCGCTTTCGATGGTCAATGTATCGAAAGAGAGATCAGAAAATACTCATTCGCATCGGGCCCCAATCCATTGCCATACTCACATGCTTTTTTACTAAAAATCTACGCATAATTGAACGATTTTCATATTTTGACCATTTCCAGCAAGCGGAATAATGGATACAAGCTTCTCACAGTTCATTTGAAAGCTGGGAGTACATGTTCTCGAATGATACAAAGTAGGTCGACACGATAGGATCGATTGGATTTGGCCATTTAATTCAAGTGGTCCGTTTTTTATGATCGCTCATGATTTTCATGCGTATGTGAATATTTCAACATATGTAAAAGCCTTTCTACAGTACGCTTGCAGTATCAATACCAGTCCATGACCATGAGACAGCGGTGTAGATCTGTGCAAGAAAGATGTAGAGCAAATGGTGCTGTTTGTCAGGAAGGTATAGCCCTTGTGTCAACTAAGCAGCTGATCAGATTCCGTAACTCCATATTGTGTGAAGGTCCAAGATATCATTCAAAATGCCAACTAGGATTAAAGAAATTTAACAAGTGTTGACTTTTAGTTTTATAGCCTTAACCAAACAAAATATTGTCGTTTTCTGGAGAATGAACAGATTATTTCCTCAATGACAATCTCAATATTAACAAATCCGTTATTAGATTTCACGTGCATGCCAAAAGTCTTGTTATTTCATTCACATTGATCCCTCATGTGCGGAAGATAGATAGACATTACGGAGGAGGAGATGAACTTCAGTGTTATTCCAAAGTGTGGTTCACTCTCGCCTTCAAATCCGTCTCTGCAACTATTCATGCATTAGTGTGGTACATTCTGTTCACATGGTTTTAGTGTTTTCTCTGTTCTGATCAGCATTTCTTTACATTATATTTCACTGTGAATGATCTCGACTTTGTCTGTGAAATGCAACCGCTTATACCGGTACATCAATTTTCATGCTTAAGAAAACCACATATTAAATGTTAACTTTGTAATAAACCGATAATTCTGTGGATCACTCCTTCGGTATCATTTTAAGCTTTCCTGTGTTACTTCTATTTCATATACAGTAGTACCTACAACAACTGCGGTCAAAGGGAAGTAGATAAGAATCAATTGAACACTATCGGTTTGCAGCAATGAGGCTTGCACAAAGCAGTCTTGGACAATGTCATTAGTTGTGAGGTTTGTTTCATTGCTCGTATTAGGAAACTTTTGCGCAAATAAAAAATTCTGCTTTTTGCTTTAAGGTATTATGGCAATTAATTTTGTCAAAGCTTTCTGTGAAAAGAAAACTTTTTTATATTGTAAAAATGTATATGTTCTGAAATTGCATCTAATCGTTTAAAACACGATCGCGACTATCGGTGTCCTGCATCTTGTGAGGTCGATGACTACCCGCACCATACTGGTTAGGCCGCTGTCGCACAGAATAAGGCATCGTCCATCTTCAATCTTCCATGTCAATCGCCTCTTTGCACATTCTTCATAAGGTGTGATGAGACGATTTTCATCTACCGTCTTCCGGCTTCCATCGTCCATCTTCCATCTTCCACGGACCGCAGTCACACCAGGGAAATCCATTTCCGATTCAGTCAGCGCAAATTTTTACTATTAACCGTTGTTATGACTACTGTCTTTATCCTCGTCCTCGTCCGACAGGGTGAACAAAGAGCTGTTTTCTGATACATTGCTTCTCTTTGCAAATCACAGCTTCGTATATCTTCCCTCTTCCCTCAGACGTCAGTTCACGTTTCTAATTTTAGAACAGTCTCACGGCTGATGCCTGATAAATGATAAAAATGAACTTCACCAGCCGCATAATTTCATGCCTTATGTCCGATGGACGACGCCTTATGACTTTTCCTGTGTGACCGCGTAAGGGACGATGGAAGATGTGAGATGACTTGTGGCTGATGGCTTTGTTTGTGTGATAGGTTGTATTCTTTTCTACCTGCAAGTAAAGGGAAATCCCAAAGGGAAGACGCCTTTTTCTTTGTGACACATCCTTAAGGGGATAACACTGAAGACCCACGATCACCTGTTGATGAATTATCTGTCTTGCGTTTCGAGACCATGTATGTTCTTTTCCCGGGAGTTTTGACAACATTAATTGTTTATAAATAAATAAGGCCACCAAATTCATATTGATAAAATTAAAAACTAATTCTTGCACAATGCATTTCGTCCACTCTTATTCAAGTGCAAACATGGACTAACTATGAAATACAAAATCTGAAATCATATACTTCTACAGTAATAAATCTATGAATGAAATTGAGAGCATGCAAACCTATAATCTATAACCTATAGTAGACTTAATAGATATGAACTGATAACAATTGAGTAAATAACCTAGATATTAGAAGAAGCAAAACAGAGACTAAAGCTACCAAGGTAAGTAAAGGGTGGAAATAAAATCTTTTTGCGAACACAAGTCGGGATTCTCGCGCAAAATGACGAGAGACTCTGTGATTTCTAATGTGTGTTTGTTGTTGATGTGGTACTTAATGCTAAAATTATTCAAAGCAGTTTGTCTCTCATTGTTACAGACTTGCAAATATCTTGTGATGCTGGTAGCTGGAATTGCAGTGGACCTTGGTGGACACTTTAAAGGGTTGGCTAACCACTTTGGAAGGTGTTCTGAAACTCTCTCATTCAGACATCTTACCGTCTTCCCAACGTACTTGCTTCCACAGGTACGATGAAATTGATAAATTACATTTGATGTGGAGAAGAGCGGCAAATTATCCTTCAGAGAGCGTATCGGAATCCTTCGTGTAGTGAAAATCACTTGCAAACGAGCACTAGGAAATACACTGAATGCTTTGTTGAAGCTATTTCTAAAAGTCAACGCACTTTTGTCTCCAATGAATGGAAGTCTTAAGAATATTTTCTTCTTTTCAGGTCCATAAACATCTTCTGTCACTGACAACTCTTTTATTGAATACTTATCGAAAAATGACTCAGGATACCCATTTAATCGAAGTGATCTTTTAATGAAATCCAATTCTTCCTTCAAGGTATCAGAGGAACAAATTCTATGCGCCCGATATGTTAGCGTCTTAATCAAGCCAATTTTGTATTGCTTTGGTACAAAGCTGTGAAAATTTGTGTACAAACTACTCCATGTTGGTTTTCTATAAATTGCAAGTTTGGGTGTGTTATCAAGTCGTTTGGATATTAAGACATCTAAAAAGGAAAATCTACCATTGGACTCCTGTTCGAAAGTGAACTGAATATCGGGATGAATGTCGTTGAAAATCTTGATGATGTCTGAAATATTTTCTTCTTTGTCTACCACAAGAAAGCAATCATCAACATATCTACAATACAGTTTGCATTTACTTTCTATATAATAATATTATTTATATTATATATTATATAAAATAAATATTATATATATTTATAATCGATTGGAGCTTCTGTTCAACAAATCCCATAGATATGTTGGCAAAAATGGGTCCCAAACAACTTCCCATTGCAACACCGTCAATTTGTCTGTAGTATTTGTCATCGAATAGGAATTGCATATCAGTTGTACATACTTCTAAAAGTTCTCGTAGAAGATCTGAAGGAATGGCGCAATTCAATTTGAAACTTTCGATCGTTGAAATTATTATATCAATTGCTTGGTACACGGGAACATTTGTAAATAAAGATTTTACGTCAAAGGAATACATGGATTTCGATGACAGATCCAATTCTTTAACCAAGTCAACACATTGAAATGTGTCTTTGAGAGTATACTTTCCATAGTATTCCAACACTGGTTGCAAAACTTGAACTAACCATTTGGATAAAGCATGAACTGGTGATCCAATCATAGAAAGAATAGGACGAAGTGGGACATTGGCTTTGTGTATCTTTTGAAGACACATTCTACCCATACATTCTAGGAATTTGATGTCCAGAAGTCAAAGTTTTGGTGTCTCCGTTTCTTATCAACTCCATTGTACATAATTGCTTGACCAAGTCGTTAACACGAGAAGACAGTTTCTTAGTTGAATCATCTTGCTTTGGATCAATCACACACTCTTTATCACACAAACACAGATTTTGTATTTCATAGTTAGTCCATGTTTCCACTTGAATAAGAGTGAACGAAATGCATTGTGCAAGAATTAGTTTTTAATTTTATCAAAATTAGTGGCCTTATTTATTTATAAACTGAGTAAAGGGGAATCATTTTTTAAACATTAATTGTCTTAAAGCAAAATGTAGATATTTTCTTGATTTACGCAAAAACTTCTTCACTTGAACAATAAATCTAACCTTACAGCTTGTGCCATAGAACAAATCCACAGTATTGCAAGGCGATACTACTCTGTGGCAAGGAAATAAATGTCCAATGTATTTCTACTTGCTTTCCTTTGATCGCTGGTCTTATAAGAACACTCTATTTGAAGCAGGAGTACACATAAAAGCACATACATGTAAAAGTGTAAGATGATGAAAGAGCAATTTGATCAACGTCTTTTTGATTTATTATCAACTCAAAATTCATAGCGTGCAGTACTATCGATGCCAATGCCATCAAATTTTATGCGAGTATTTGTTTGTCTTCTTGGAAGCTACATCCTTTACGACGAAGCTTCTATTTTGAAAAGAAAGACCTACACAAACGTGAACAATTTAAGCGCTAAATTCTTTCGTAGCCCTAGACGTTGAGTTTCGCCATCTACAATGACTCGTGATCACTACAGCTCGGAAAGGCCAAAACTTACTTATAACATCTATAATTCCTGAGCAAGCTGAATGACTGCACAACACACTGTGAACCGCTCACTCCTAAAGCAAGCTGAAATAAACTGCGAATGCAAGCCACTAATCAAGAACATCAAAGGACCCCGAGTGCTAGTAAGCATATAAGTAAGCATCTGGAGCAACATTAGGGGCTTAACATTGTCAGTTATCGTTATTATCGTTATATAACTTACTACAGCGTCGTAGCATTAGGGGCTAATCCGTAGAATTTAGCGCCTCCTATATGTCAATTATTGTTGTGATCAAACTCATCATTAATCAAAGAACGCAATCAACAGTGTATGAGCAAAAAGTATTCATCGCGAGGTTATATTGAGAGCTTATTGATCTTGCAACATCCAATCACAGTTATATGTGACTTGTTGCCGACGTGAACCAAGTCAAAATACACTATATAAATGCAACGAGTCAAATTTGACTCATTCGGCCATTCTTGAGGTAAAATTTTATATCTAGCAGACCAAATTCGATGTCAAACTTTTTACAGCAAAATATCGATAAACAACGTATTTTAGTAAAAGTCAAAGTAATAGGCCTATTAGGGCTTTAGGATTCTTAATCACAGAATTAGATCACTTTGAAATCAGAAATGAGTCAAAATTGACTCATCGGCGCTTCTGGTGTTAAGACTGATTGTCTTAATAACTGATCAAAACGCACCGCTTTTCAAAATCATGTACCTTCAATTATTTTAACTCATTTCTTTTATTTCATGTTGAAAAAATCAATTTTTTGAAATAAAATTTTGGATTGTCAGCAACAGTAATAAGATTAAGGTGTTGGTAAAGAAAAGATGCCACCATTGAAACAAGCATACGCCAATTGTGTGTCGCTTTCATTTAAGGAACGATTGATTTATAGGAACATCAGAATCTGAGGCTGGGGCTCCAGGATCCATCCACAGTTTTTGGAGCTCAAAACAGCCTGGTTAAATAGAGTCGATTTTCTGGCCAAGGTGAATTAAGGATTTGAATTAAGAAATCCACATTTCTCACAAATATTTCAGCTCAATCTCCATTTCATCTTTTGGTGTATCTTTCGCCGCAGGTCCAATTCGAAACAAAATGTAAAATTTGACATTTTGGTCCTGTTGCCGATTTACTGGACACACCAGTGTGACATCTTTGAAATGAATTACCTTCAAAAAGGAACAAAAATTTCTCTAAGCTAATTAGGGTTTTTAGCAACAAAGTGCTTCGTGTCAAGATGAACTGCTTGAATTTCGGGAGAAAGATTCTACACTGACACAAAATGATGCCGCATATTTAGCAAAAATATGGAACTCTGACTTCTGAATGAAAAAGAAAAATAAAGATTCATTTTCGAGATCTGCACATTAAACTAAAGCAGTCTGTGACAAGATAAAATGATTATTGCAAAGTGGGACCAGTTTTTCCTACAACTCAGTTTCTTGGTGATTAGTGAACAGGTAAAAAATTCTGAAATTTGATTGCAGATTCAAGGGCAGGAGGGTGAAATTGACAAGTCAGAGGTAGATGCGATTTAAAATGTGTAGCAACAACATTTTTTTTTTAAATATAACGGCAGAGTATAATTCGTAGGCCGGCGGGGGGGGACATAGGAGAAATGTTGGTGATAGTCTCTTTCTGACTTTGCAATGTGACATTGAGACCAGTCCTCCACGTTTCCGGTTGAATTTGCAACGAATGAGGAAAAACGTTTTGGGTTGCGGCGCTTAATAATTTATTGTGCATGTTATCAGAAGAAGTTTTTTTCTCATTCTTTATCTTTCTGCCTTTTCAATATTTTCATTAATTTGATCATAAAATACGGAAACATTACATACTAACATCAGCATCGGAAGTAAGTAGTACAAGTCCTGTGGAAATTGACAAAATGGAAGAGAAAATTAAGTTATTAACTGTTGTTGAGAGGACACTCAAATCTACGAGGGAATCGCAAAGTTAAAAGCTTGTGCCAGATGTATGTTTCAGTCTATAGAGAAGAAGTCCGTTCCACTATTTCTTGTTTGAATGCTTCTTTCCAACCATTCTACTTAATTACGAGGTCAAACATTTTGAAAAGATGGTGTGTCATGCGCAAGCATCCAGCATCTAAATGCATATAAGATGTTTTCAGAGGAATGAGAGTACTTGAAGATGCTAGCAAATGCTGATCATGAGAATTGCATGGCTGCAACTTTAAACAGGGAGTTGTGTCGATGTTGAGAGATGTAAACTTGGCCTGCTGATGATTATTGGATGAAATAGCAGCTATTCAGGTCTGTTTCCATTTTTCAACTGAGGATGCAACTCAGTATTCAATTATTCTATTTACAATGAGAATGGCAGGCTGGCAAAGACATAAAGCTGGCCAAGCGTGGATTCCTAGAAACACGATTAAACTTGACGGGCCTCTAATTCTTCAGAATATTTCCTTGATGACTTCTTAAACTTGATTTTTCTTATATACTCCATTGATGCACAATCGAGTTTAATCTGTTTGGCTTGCAGCCATGTCCATCATACCCATGGTTCAAAAACATCGCTTGTTTTAAAACACGGATTTAAAACATGTTTTTTTATTCAAAAAGCTTGTTTCTTTGATTTTGAGAATTTTCATTCTTTAGACATTTGATCCAAATTTCGATTACAAAATCTGATGATGAATAATTTATGATTGAAGCTTTGATATCAAAGTGATCTTAGTATTGACTGTTGTGTGTTTTTATTGGCATTTGGGATCATTTCATGGAGAGTGAGTGCACTTAATGTACAGTAAGTTGTGCTGCAGTTTCGGCACAAATATTAAAATAGAATTTCTTTCTTGACATCAATAATCATTAGTCCTATCTCCTATACAGCACAACAATTGACAGTAAGACAAAGGCACACAAGATGGGCCATGAGCCATGAGCTGCAAATTGAATTCCGAGACTAAAGTTTCAATAAGAGCTTGCATACAGAATAAGCCATAAGACATAAGACAGAAGCTGTAATCTTTTTGGAAATCCGTGGCGGATGATACTATCACTGTTGACATTTTGGTGTTTAGTTTCATAGTAGTCAAGTTTCATATATAGTTAATTCAATTTTCATCTATGATTTTAGATAGATGATATACACAGCACAAAATCGTGGTTTCGTCATTTGGTCAATCGTGTCATTCACAAGAATTTATTGTAGCGAGCACGATGAGCTCCACTGGCAAAAAGTTGGATCCACACGTGATTTATAACTATATGACTGGGAAATCCAGCAGCTTGGAAAGGACATAATTCAGAAAACATGGCTGGTTTTGGTGAGAGCCAGGAGGAAGGTCAATGCAGTAAGTGAGACAATGTTGCAACGCATCATTTTGATTGGCTGCTGCGACCTGTATCTGCGATTTCATTGAAGTAAATGCATTTACTGAGTCCCAATGTTGGCCTTTATATTTCGAAAAGACTCGTGCGTTTAACTGCAAAATTCCTAGATCTTTGATATGTTGATGAGGGATTTCTTCTCCACAAGATGAACCCATTTTTGAAGCTTTTGCAATTTGTGGCGGGTGAAAATACATATTACCCAGACGAATTATGAGTGCATCCTTTTTAGGCACTACAACACGACCATACAATGCAAGTGAGAGGATGTTTTCTATAGAATCTGGCATGAAGAGAAAGACATCCGTGCAATTAAGGTGTATATTAGGTAGAGTATCAACTCAGCATTTATTAAATTTCCAATGTGTATAAAGTTTAGATTTCATCAAATGAACCAGAGTTGAGACCCAGTACAAGTGAGATATGCAAATAATTGCACTTCTGGAGAAATGTATACGAATTTGACTGATTATGATAGCAATACAGAAGAAAGAAAAGTAATTTACAAATCCTCCATGTCATGGAGATTGGAGAGGGGATATGGTTTGCTAATTAGCAATTCGATGGTTTACCATTACTTTAAAGCTCAGCCTTATCAAAATAAGATATTTTTCTTAAGCGTGATCATATCACAAACTGCTTGCAACTGAAAGGCCAAAGCATCAAAATCAAGGACAGAAATCATAATTAACTTAAAAAGATATAAATAGGTCTGCATTACTATTCAGATTCCAGAAATGACGACAAAATTTTAAAAAAATTATTGATTTCATTTAAAAATTTTCACTGTATACAGATACTTTTACGAGTCGACATTGTATCTACTATAAACTTACTACACTGTATATGGTCCATGTTACACATTTTCATTCGCAAAGCACGCACAAAATTGCATGTCAATTAACCCGAATAAGCCTAATATTACAAACCTAGTTTTTGACATCAAGTTCAATATTTTGGCAAAGCAAAGTCAATGGGAAACTACAGGTTTAATCAATGTCCGATATATACAGTATAATACATAGTCTAGCGCCAATGTCATTCACTACAGGTTATAGTCATAAAGTGCAAATATCTCAATACACTAGAGACACGTTATTATTGTGACTGCTTGCTTCCTTGTCAGCGCAAGGCTGTCACTGCATCTTCAATGGTGACGTAAAGCACATGATTATTAGGTCTCTATATGCACGGCTATTTCTTATCGGCTAACGCTATAGCTTTATAAGAAAATCACCTATCAAGAATAAGCTAAAGAAGGCCTATGCAAATTTTCTATGATTCGATTTGTGGCTGAATTACATTCGCGAATCACTACCCGATTTGATTCAGCTATAGATTTGCCGATACGCTGGCCACAGTGATATTGTGATAATACAGTGATAATGTTCCGATGATATTGTTGAAATATATTCTTGACAATATGTCCTTTACTTCTCCTTGAAGGATTAGGGATAAAATTCGTCGGTTATAATACTGTAGTTGTGAACACTGTTTACTTAGACTTGCTTGTACAGCTCAGTTAGATGAAAGGCTTTCTACCAAATTATATCCTTTCTTCTGGCTGCGTTTTTACTGACTGTTATGTTAGCAGGGCTACCAAACCACTATAGTTTCTATCAGATGCTTCATTTTCTTTTAATCGAATAAGTTTAAAAAGTTGTTGTTTTCTTCTGCGTTGATATTGACATTAAAAGATCAAACTTGCAGTATTGAATTCGATTAGTACACGTAAGTCAAGTATTTACATATATAAGTAACAAGTTTACAGAAATGAACAAAATGAATTAACAAAAATTTGAAATTAAGATTAAAAAATCCGAATTGATAATGCATGTTAATTTCATAGCGAAAAATTAATTTATGTTTGATATATATAAAAGAACATGGTTGCCGAGCAATTTTCGTGCAATAGTAGTGATCTCACGATCTCAGACAGTTCGGCACTTGGATTTAGGTACTCGTATTTAGGTGTTGGAATATGGGTAGAGGTGACTTCGATAGCACCTAACTCAGAAATGAATGTGCATCACATTCAAAATAAGTTAAAAATATATATGAATGCTACACGGAAAAATTGAGTAAATCTGTAGATTGAACTCTACCCATAGATACTAATGCACAGGACATCTATAAGTAGTAACATGAGACGTTCCAGTGAAACTCAAAACTATGAGTACCAAATCTTTCAGGCAGCCGCTCAGATGAGCACGGTCTGGTAGCCATGAAAGCCAAACCATCTTCATTAGGGAAGAAATGATAATTACTTTTGATGAGCAAATTTGACAGCGAAATTGATTTCACTCGCTCTAGAATGAAGACAAAACCACGCAGTGGCCACGTATGTGAAGTGATGCAAATAGCAGAAAATAGTTTTGTAAATATTCTTTACATTTGCTCAGTTGAAAAGCATCACCTGACATGGCTACACCCTAAATAAATGTCATTGTCTGTGTTGCCAATGACAGATCATGGCAACTTGAATATCACAATCATCAAACAATTATATCTGTAGATGCTCTGAATGATAATTGTGTCTGTAACCAACTATACTGTTCTATAAATAAATTATGTTTCTTTACTTAGTACATCACAAAGTTAGAAATAGATTGAAGTCTTAAGAATTTAAATAGGCCTTTCAGGCATTTTTGGAATGGAAATTTTCCGTCCCTTATGATCTCACTACCTACTGAAAAGACATCAAGATTCCCATGGCATTGCCATCCCATAAAGCGAATATCACTCCAACAATTTTTAGTTTTTTCATGCTTTTCATTAACATGTCGTCTCTATGATCATTGTTTCATTTCTGTACCTTTCAAATACCTACCATACCAAATACCAAGTTGCCTACCAAATACGATTTGAACAGCAAAAAACGTAAAGATTGCAAATTATCAGTTTGAAAGAAATATGATCAAATTATTGTACTGTTATTTCCTTCGTGAGTTTGTTCAAATGAAAATTCAATTTTAATTCAAACGATATCGGAGGTTAGTGACATCGTAAGGCAGTGTGAGATTGCAACGAAAGATGATTTGAATGATCATTTCAGTAAACAGAAAAAGCAGTCAACATAATGGTAAATATCGGTAATTTCCATCTTCGCAGATAGGACAAACATTCTCTGGATGCATTTCAAGGCAAGAATCTTTATGAGATGCTTGATACGCATGCTGATGATCTTATCGACATCAGTGGCAGAAACCAGTGACTACCCGGGACAAAAGAATTGTTTAGGCCTACATCATACAAAACAATCTCAAATGCGTTCATTTCTTGATGTTCTTTATTTATGTGGACATTGCGAATGACCGAGGCGTCTCCAACTCTACCATGAATTTGGAGTCGATGCAGAAAGAGAATCAATTTCTCGACATGAATTTCGAAATATGAAAACTTGTTCTCATTTCAACGATGGCGACTTCACAGCAAACAGCAACGACAAGAAGCATAAAGCAGGCCTTTGATTAAATTAGCTAATTCACAGTTTCGACAAATACCTCTGAAATGTGATGGAGAGCTTTCATGCTGAAGCTATGACTCATTACTTAGGCAGGAATCGCTTGGAGCAATTCATAAGCTGCATTTGAAAAAAATATGCTTTTGTATATTTTGACATCATATGACGCCATCGTAACGAAATCGTTACGGCTTTAATTTCTAAGATAGGGTTATTGTGATGAACTGGTCATCATATATTATTCTTAATTATAACATTCTGAAATACTTACCATCATTTTTAGAAAATTTGCCGATATTTATATGGGCGGCCTTAAATGGGTTAAGCATGCTCCATGGCCTACCTCGATCCATGATGTCTTCGAGTGGACACATAGACATCGAACAAAGATCGAAGAACTACAGTTGATTTTAATTTTTCAATCAAAGAATTAAACTTGATTAAATGTTTTCATTACGTATATCCGAAATCACTTTATATGCCACGTTTACTGTATATGCTCGAAATGATTCCCCGTGCTCGCATGCATTGATTGAGTCTTTTGATCTTCGATTTTGTATGGTTTTGTAAAATTTCTTGTGAAATGGAATCCCGCGTAGTCGTCAAAACGTCCTTGAGATCCTCTGCTGATCTGATTATCCAACGATTTCGGTGCGGGCCATCTAAAAGAGTGCTCCATATGCAATAGTCAAGAAAATTTAAATTAAACCAGTCTTCTTCAGATATCTCGGTCTTTACTTCGACTGCTCTGCAAATTCTCTTCCCTAGAATTAAGAGGCGAATAGAGACCAAACGTTGCTTAATTTGAAAACCTCAAGTTGATAGCGGTTTCGAGGGGTTTGGCATTTTTCTTCGTGTGCTTCTCGGTGTGTCTGTGTAGAACAGTTGGGGCCTAGTCTTAATTCGTCGATAGCACTTCAGATTGGACTCGAAGTTCGTAGCTTCTTTATTTTACATTTTATGAAAGAATAATTCTAAGATTTCCATTATTTTTTAGAAGAATTATAATTTGCAGGTTTAGGCTACCGTTCATATTCTTCAGCGCACTTCCGTAGAGTGTTGGCTGCTTACTATTCTGTCTATCTGTGCGGAATATTCTATGTGTTACTTAAAATCTGTAAGCAGTAATAGATCGATAAATCATAATTTGAAATTTAAGAAATTGTGGAAACTACGCTCCGATCTAGTTAAGTATGATAATACAGACAAATATTTGTACATTGTGCAGATCTGCATCTCAAATTGTGCGAAAAATGTATTCTTAGATATTCTGATTGATCGAGATTATAGCTCTCAATTCAACTAATCTAGTTTTGTCGTTCAAGCTGTTCAGACGGCCAGGACTATCAATCAGGGTTGGAACCGTCCGCGGGCCGACCGGCCGGTAATAGTAACGCTTGTCACCGGCCCCGGCTAAACATTTTGAAGACCACCCGGCCGGCCGATTATTCTCTGTCGATGCTGATTAAGTAGTAGTAAACATGCCGTAAGAACTAGATATAGTTTTAAGGCGTACTCGATCTCAAATAGAGTTTCCGGAATCGCATGCTTTAGCTAGCATAAATGAATTTTCCAAGAATCATGTGTTCGCTAGCCAATCTATCATTAAAGCTTTCCACATCTTGAATGAGCTTTTATGTTTATTGCTGCTCAATCTGTTTCATGCGCGTAGAGAATATTATCAAAGCATGAATATTTGTCTTATTACTAATAGAAGATCAATTTGAATAGAAACAGATGAAAATCAGCATCGTTGTGCTTTATCGGGATTTCTTGTCTATGCGGAGTACCGGTAAGCCTATCCGTGTGCTACATAGAAATCGAGAAATCGAATAATGCCTTTCGATCTAAGTTGAACAGCTGCCAGTCTTAATTAGTAGGTTATAGAGACTCCGGCTTAGTTACGGCCACGGTCGCCAAAAAGCCGGCCGCTTCCAACCCCTTTATCCAACCGTTCTCCGTAAGTAACCATTTGGACCACGGATATCAGACTTTCATCCAATGGAGATCCGTTTCTTATCAGCGGATGAGCTTGATATCTAAACAATGTCCGTTCGTTGTTATGTGACAGAAACGGATATCTTTAATATATGTGTGAAATTGAAGATGCCAAAGGACATCTCAATGATATCATCTATAAATTTCCATTTCATATTGTCACTTCATGGAGAGATCCGTAGGACTAAAACGGATTGCCACACGACATCTGATGATGCAGGGATAGCCTTCCACTGGCTGAGACATTATCTGGCTAGGCAAGTGATTGTGGGAGGTTTCATTCAGAGCGGTTGGATCAACTCTAGAATCAATGTGATAACCTTCAATGATTGACATTATCTAAGTCGATTCATTGATCTCGCTTTGCAAAGTATCGCCTTAACAATGCAAGTGTCGCTCAGAATTTAAGAAAGTAAATGTTCACAAACAAAAAGTCAGCTGACTTTTTGTCGCATTTAGATAAGTAAACAATTGTCTATTTAAGTATTTCACCGAAGTGAAAGTGGTGAAATGCAAACAGAATGACGAAGTCTTTCCATTTTATTGAAGGAATGCTGTTTAAATGAAGCAAACTACTACTCAATGCAACGAATCGATTTCAACTTGTGACTGATTTGATTTTGAAGGAGAACCTCTGAAATTTGGGGCTTTATTTCATTACTTTGCTCATTAAATATCAAGGCGTATATAGATTTGCTAATTCTGTTACATAGTCAATGCTGCTATGAAGAATACACATAAAATAACTATGTACGCATGTATGTATCGTGAACGCAGCTTAATTAACACGCTGATAAAGAAAAGGAAGATGAGAAGGTACCTGAGGAATGTTTAGCGATGAGAGCATAGAATTAAATTAGAAGAAAATATGATGTTATGTTTCATCGAACACAATCATATTGACAAAATACTAATTTCAGACATTTCAATTAGAAGGCTTTCTGCATGCCAAATAGAAGCAATGTAATACTGTAACGATTTTAGAATCGTTCCTGCTTACTGTAGTTAGATATTGAAGCATATAATTAGGCATCATCTTTTTATTCAAATATTTTAAAATGCTTATACCAGTAATTGAATATTATTGAATTGAACATAAATCTGATCTCTAATTAAGACACTTTGAGCACTGGTACATAAGCACGACTATTCGGAGTTCGGACTCTTATGAAATCGAGCATTGGACAGTTTGCTAATCTGAACTTCAGGCCTAGTTATTGCATGCATGAGCCGCCCAAAATTTCGAGTTCTTAATGATAATATGAGATTCCCTATATAAGCTTCCGATATTGACCGCATCAAATTTCCTGGTACAATGCACAACAGACAGATCGATGAACTTTTATGAAATGGTTCATGCGAACTTGATATATAAGTACGATTCTGTAATATTTTCAACCTGCCATACGTAACTAATAAACACTGGCAATACATAACAAATAAACACTTGTGAGTTCAGAGATCATTGAGTTGATCGGTCATTCCTGCAATCATAGTCTATCATGATTCATGCGCCTAAATCGACGTATTTCTATGAAGTGAAATTCACAGTAATGGCCAGACTTTTAAACCTTGTATCCATATGGGAGGATGTCACACTTTGCAAATTTGTAGGAAGATATTTTTCCTGTTAGATTGATTTAAATTTAGCAGTTAATTTTATTTTCCAAAATTTTCTATCTGATTTTGTCCATCAAATCATGCATTGTTGCTGATCTTTGATAGACATTGCTTTCAACTGCTCCTTAAAGGACGAAGCTTGAACCGAAATTGGTACAGTGAGATGGCCATGTCACGGTGATTGATTATGGAATCATCCATCCACTTGGAAAAATTTTATCGAGGAATGCTCTTAAATACCTGCACCTGCTCTCATGTGGTGAACCATCCTGCTGAAAATGCATTTTAGATAATATGCTCTCATAGCGACTTTAAGGTAGCTCGAACTCATAGTTTAGCATTTCAAGATAACTAATCGCACCTATTCATTGAAGAAGAAACTGTCTATTGCCTTCCACTTCCAAACACCTTTAGACTATGAACTGGTTGTCTTGGCACTACAAAAGTTGAAACTATTTCACCAAGAGACAGTATTGACAATGAAGTCCTACAGTGTAATTGTCAAATTCCTGTTGTTAATTCCTGGAGGTAGAAAGTTGCCTCGTCGATTCAGTGCGGACGAGGAGGTTACATGAATTTGGATTGTCTCTCTAATAGTCCGGTAGCTACTGACACTTTCTTCCTAAATTCACGCACAAAGGGCTTGATAGCATGAATTGGTAGATCTTGAAACACTAAATACAAAAATCAAATTCTTGAGTGTCACGGCCAGTCGCTTTCGGTTATAGGTAAGGTTAAAAGATTCCCATTGGAATCCAATGGTGAAATTGAAGAAATATCTATGGATTGTGAAACACTTGGCAATTTTCGTGCATTTTCTTTTGCAGAAAAGAAACTATTTATCAGAATGCCATGAAATTTGAAACATGATTGAGTTCAGAAACATCAACTTCGATATAAAAGTTGAAGTGAGTCACATGATTCAGTATTTGATGTTTGAGAGCCTCTACAAAATGAGTAAAATCTCCAAAGTTAAGTCAAAACATGACATTTCCTTCAACCCTACCTATAACCGAAAGCGACTGGTTGTGACACTTAAAAATTTGATTTTTGTATTCAGGGTTATAAGATCTACAAATCCATGCTATTAAGTCCCTTGTGCGCAAATTTAGGAAGAAAGTGTCAGTAGCTCCCGTCCTGTAAGAAGCTGCAGCTCAACCTACGCAAACACATGCCGATGAGGCATTTCGTCTTCTTTTTCAAGGTTTGAAAGACTTTCAGTTTTGCAAAATAGGTAAATCACAAGTTTTCATTATTGTCTCAACAAGTTCGTTTTCAGCAGGATGGTGAAGCAGCAAGTGAATTGAGTTTTCCACGTTCAAACTTCCCAGCTGACTGGACTTTTCATGAATCAGATACTGTGTCCATGGCATCTTAAGATTGCTACAGATCATTCAGCAGTCCACGTATGAAGGATCAGTAACAATTGATTTTGAAGGACTGACTATGTGATGCATTCAATGACATCGACCATCATGACTCGACAACATGTTGAAAAACTCGCGAAAAAGGATAAATTGTTGCATATGAGATGTGTTACTTTCCATTTGGGAATCCAGAAATTGTCTATTTGGAATAGCGTCTTCTCACGACATTATAAATCTTTAAAATCCGGCTGTTATGTGTCGAATCACCGATACTTTAAATTTCTCGATGATATTATGCTCAGGGCTAGCAGATGAAGGTGGATAATGGGTAAGTATTCTCAGAAACAACTCCCACAATATCGTCCTTTCCTCGCAAATTGGCAAATGGTATTCATTAAACAGTAATCAAAACTCATAATAAGAATAACTGACAAGGCAATATTGAGATATGACAATCTTCTTTGTTCCCCGTCTCCCATTTCCCATTTCCCAAAAGCATGCCCGAATGACTCCTTTTTTATCTGCAACTGAATCCTGATTTTGTTGATGTCCATCGAACTAACAGATTGCATAAAAATTCGACAGTTAATGTATTAACACGATCACAACGACAGGAGTGAGAAATAATTTACAGATGAGATGAAATTTAGAGGACATGGAGTCTCAGTCCTATCAAATTGATGAGGTACAGAAGTACGCATTTGAGAATCAATCTTCTGCCTTCACGTGTGGGTTACATAAATTTTGCTGGTAAATTTGCTCACATTAAACTATGCAGTGTTTTAATTTATAATAAAAAGCACGTGTGACATTTTTAATGATAAACTAAAACATGCATTGCGTGATCTGAGAATCTGCAGGGAGACAATTCTCAACTCGATGTAATTTGACATGACTGCATCACTTTCCAAGTCCTTTCTAAGTTTTCTGAGCATAGGATCGCCGACACATCCTCCATATGATGATAGACACAGGCAAGTGAACTCATATTAGAGCCTGTCGTCCTTGCCCAAGTGAGAGGAGGAATAAGTCCTGCGCAGAACCATGGAGCGTTATTTCCTATGCGTGTAAGTTATTTATTAATTGCAATTTAAACTGACATTATTTGTATATTTTCCCTTGCATCAAGCTTGCATTATTCCTTCGCACGAATTATAAGTGAGTTAATATAATAAGAGCAACTTCGATTTGATATACAATATTTCAGTATATACAAATATCCTTCTTTTAGAATGACGTTAGAACATGCAAAAGCTAAGGCTAATTACTGAATTACAAGATAACAGGAAGACAGGTTCATCGTCAGGTTTCATAAGATAGTATCATAGCCTCTTTCAGTCTAAAGTTAGGTGGCAGAACTTAAGATAAGTAGTAGGGCAGCTCTTCATCCTTTTCAGCTACCGCGGTGCCTATTTATTAATCATGGTAAAGTTCACATTCTCAACATTCGATGATAATCAGCGTGACATGATGCTACACACACTTTACTTATGATGAAATTGACCGGAAAGTGATTATCTAAATGAAATGGAAGACTTAATGGTAGGTTTGCATTTATTTATAGCGACAGCAACATCAAAATTGAAAGTGGAGGAACCTTAACTGCAATATCAGATTAATATTAAAGTCAAAATTGTATCATATAAATATATCAAAATTAGACATAATATATGTATCAATATATGATAGTACAATATACAATATTAAATATATCATAATATAAATATAACAAAATTGAAAGTGGAGGAACCTTAACTGCAATATAAGATTAATACTTATGTCAAAATTGTATAATATAAACTTGATGGGAAGCTCATCAAATCTAGGAGTCTTATTGGATTCCCGAGTCAGAGTTCTACCAGTTTTGGAAGTACATCGAGGGATCACAATCCTTCCAAAATACATGGACTCCAAATTCCAACTGAAAGTATTTTCATCAATCGGATACTCTTTCTACATGTAGAATGTGCGAGGGAATTAAAAGAAGTTATTTGGAAATACATTGATAATAGTCAACCAATGGTCTACAATCAACTTAATTAATGTAAAACAGTGAAATTTTTGATCGAAAGAATTTAGTAATGAAATGCAGAGATAAGCAATTGTGTGCTTTGCTGGCATAGAAGGCATGTATTCACTCTTAGAAATTGCACACTTTTACATATGCAGGCCAAAGATATATAAAGTTCTAAAATCAATTAATAAATTTGATGTAAAGACGCAAAAATACGCACATACATGTACACGTATGTCAACGAATGCACGTGTAAAAGATATTCATAAATGTTGAATGTGATTACAGAAAACACAACTGCCATCACCACTTATGACTTTCGCAAAGATCATTGAGCGCATTATGCACCAGCTTAATATTATTTTACAGTCTTATTAATCTTTTATTAATCAGATTTTTATAAATTAAAAATCTGATTGAGAAGGGCGGTTCGCCGAAATATATATATTGCGAAATAAAAACAAATTGTTTGTGCGTCGAAAGATAAATTAATTTCATTTCCTTTTATCAAAATGTTATCTAAATCTTTCTTTATATGTTCGGTTAATTTCACAAATGAAAAGTCGATGTGTCACGACCGGTTTCAGTCTATTTCAGACCATCTTCAGGTGTATGTACAGACATGGAAAAATCGACTGATATACTAAAATGATTAAAACTAAAGGAGAAGTGATCAGTAAAATTTCGTCGGTCACAGAAATTGCGAAGGTCACAGAAAGACCCTCAGCTTGTATGACGAATCGTGTTCATTCAATGTTCTGTCAGTGCTATGGCAAAGTGCAATACTTTCAGCTATTTTCGTGTACTTGGTTTTGTAGATTATCGTAAAATCGTCAAAGTCCGCATTGTGCAGATGTTTAGAAATTTCAGTTTCATTAGGAATGCCGCGAATATGTTCTTTCATTCTAGTGTAGAGATGACGCTTAGTCTCACCAATATAGCTGCTTGAGCACAGCTTACAGGAAAATTTATAAACTACATCAGAGGAGAGACTAAACTTCAACCTGTCTTTGTTTGGAAAAAGGTTAGCAGTCTTAAGTGTTCTGTAAGAAACAATAATTTTATGATTCGCTGGAAGGAATTTGTTCAAACTATCAACAGTCTTTCTAGTTTGGCTCTCAAGACTTTTGACAAAAGGGAGGCGCCAGTATATGTTTTTAATATTACGATCGCTAGGTTGGAAATTGTCAACATTATTTTTAATTCTATCGATTTGATCATTAGAGTAGCCATTGGCAATGAAAATACCTTTGATGACAGAGAAACTGCTTTCATAGGCATTTCGACTGCCACTTAAACGCTTAGCTCGAATAATCAAGGCGCGAATAGCCGAGGTTTTATAACGAACAGGAGCATGAGCACTGTTTGGAATGTACAAACCAGTGTTAGTATCTTTTAAATGCCAATGATAATTCAGAGAATTAGCATTTTTAGTGACCATGACATCAAGGAATTTCAATTGATTATTGACCTGTTTCTCACAAGTAAAACGAATGCTACTGTGAATATTGTTAAGAGAATGCAAAAACTTTTCAGCATCCTTTTCGTCTCTAACGATTGCAAAAATATCATCAACATACCGACGATAGTACATGGGGAAATCAATAATTTTGGACTCAATTAAATTCATCGCAAAAGAGGCCAGAGTTGGGCGAGGATCGATCCCATGGCAACGCCTTCCATTTGATGGTATAGATTATCATTAAATTGGAACAACATATTTTTGCACGATAAATTTAGGAGGGAAATCAGGGTTCCTTTATCGACCGGAAAGCTGGTAAAATCAATTAGATTACAAATATGATTGAAAGTATCATCGAGAGGAATACTCGGAAATAAGCTCACTACATCATACGAAACCATATAAAAATGGTCATGAGAAATATCTTTGATCGAATCAACGAATTCGAAGGAGTCTTTCAGCTCTAAAGAGCGAGGAATGTATGGTTTCAGAATTTGATTCAACCACCTACTTAGGCTAGTATTGTAGGCTTTTGGCATACTTAAAATAGGCCGTAAAGGCGGATCGGTACGCGATTTGTGTATTTTAGGCAGGCCATAGAGCCTGGCTGGCTGACTACCAGTGCTTCTAACTTCACTATAAACACTTTCAGGAAGCTTGCCTTTTTTCTTTAAATCAGACAGGCTACGGTTGAACCTCTCCTCCGCAATAATGAATTGACTTTTGTCTTTGGTAGACGGTTTCAAATTTTTGAATTTGCTACGATCACTTAGAATTTCATGAATTTTATCATTATACTTGTGTTTATCCATAATACACACGCCGTTACCTTTGTCAAACTTGGTAACGTGAAGGTTTTTATTTTTCGCTAAAGTACGGAGAGTTTTGATTTTATCAGTCAAGAACTTTTGGCGAGACTTGTCATTAATGTAAGTGTAAGCTAAAGACTTGAATTTGGAACGAACACGATCCTCATCTTCCTTACTCAAACTTAGTTTCGCAACATTGTTGAAAACCACTTCAGTTTCTGTTTTTACATCAAGCGCATTGACCTTTTGAGGCCAGCACATGGAAAAGCCCAAACTAAGAGCCTGGGTTTCTTCTAGACTGAGTTCATGACTGCTGATGTTGACGATGCCGCTACCATCCACATTTGAAGGTGAATTACACCGCCTTGTTCTGTTGATTAGATTTTGGAATTTCTTGTTATGTCGAATTGAGATTTGCTGGAGATTCTTCTTGTTGTAGTGTTGAATTATTGTGACCATACTTGTCCATGTTGCTTGATGCTGTTGCCGCAGTAGAGAGACTTGTTCTTGAAGATTTTCGCAGATTTGCCTTGCTGACTTGATCTCCTTCCTGAGCTCCTTGAGTTGAAATTTCTTGATATTGGAATTGAGACAGTTGAATCTCGAAGGAATTTTGAAGTACATAAACTTAGGGATCACTTCGTTATTAAGACACTTTTCTAAGAACTGCAACCGTAGGAGACTAGTTTGGTGTTTCATCCATGGCTTCTGTGCAGACTTCACCTGAGCTAACCAGCTTGGTTTCAGGGAGGACTTCAGTGAATTGTACGCGAGGCTGCCCAAATTCATTTCACAAATGAAAAGTCGATGTGTCACGACCGGTTTCAGTCTATTTCAGACCATCTTCAGGTGTATGTACAGACATGGAAAAATCGACTGATATACTAAAATGATTAAAACTAAAGGAGAAGTGATCAGTAAAATTTCGTCGGTCACAGAAATTGCGAAGGTCACAGAAAGACCCTCAGCTTGTATGACGAATCGTGTTCATTCAATGTTCTGTCAGTGCTATGGCAAAGTGCAATACTTTCAGCTATTTTCGTGTACTTGGTTTTGTAGATTATCGTAAAATCGTCAAAGTCCGCATTGTGCAGATGTTTAGAAATTTCAGTTTCATTAGGAATGCCGCGAATATGTTCTTTCATTCTAGTGTAGAGATGACGCTTAGTCTCACCAATATAGCTGCTTGAGCACAGCTTACAGGAAAATTTATAAACTACATCATGATTTAAAGAAAAAAGGCAAGCTTCCTGAAAGTGTTTATAGTGAAGTTAGAAGCACTGGTAGTCAGCAAGCCAGGCTCTATGGCCTGCCTAAAATACACAAATCGCGTACCGATCCGCCTTTACGGCCTATTTTAAGTATGCCAAAAGCCTACAATACTAGCCTAAGTAGGTGGTTGAATCAAATTCTGAAACCATACATTCCTCGCTCTTTAGAGCTGAAAGACTCCTTCGAATTCGTTGATTCGATCAAAGATATTTCTCATGACCATTTTTATATGGTTTCGTATGATGTAGTGAGCTTATTTCCGAGTATTCCTCTCGATGATACTTTCAATCATATTTGTAATCTAATTGATTTTACCAGCTTTCCGGTCGATAAAGGAACCCTGATTTCCCTCCTAAATTTATCGTGCAAAAATATGTTGTTCCAATTTAATGATAATCTATACCATCAAATGGAAGGCGTTGCCATGGGATCGATCCTCGGCCCAACTCTGGCCTCTTTTGCGATGAATTTAATTGAGTCCAAAATTATTGATTTCCCCATGTACTATCGTCGGTATGTTGATGATATTTTTGCAATCGTTAGAGACGAAAAGGATGCTGAAAAGTTTTTGCATTCTCTTAACAATATTCACAGTAGCATTCGTTTTACTTGTGAGAAACAGGTCAATAATCAATTGAAATTCCTTGATGTCATGGTCACTAAAAATGCTAATTCTCTGAATTATCATTGGCATTTAAAAGATACTAACACTGGTTTGTACATTCCAAACAGTGCTCATGCCCCTGTTCGTTATAAAACCTCGGCTATTCGCGCCTTGATTATTCGAGCTAAGCGTTTAAGTGGCAGTCGAAATGCCTATGAAAGCAGTTTCTCTGTCATCAAAGGTATTTTCATTGCCAATGGCTACTCTAATGATCAAATCGATAGAATTAAAAATAATGTTGACAATTTCCAACCTAGCGATCGTAATATTAAAAACATATACTGGCGCCTCCCTTTTGTCAAAAGTCTTGAGAGCCAAACTAGAAAGACTGTTGATAGTTTGAACAAATTCCTTCCAGCGAATCATAAAATTATTGTTTCTTACAGAACACTTAAGACTGCTAACCTTTTTCCAAACAAAGACAGGTTGAAGTTTAGTCTCTCCTCTGATGTAGTTTATAAATTTTCCTGTAAGCTGTGCTCAAGCAGCTATATTGGTGAGACTAAGCGTCATCTCTACACTAGAATGAAAGAACATATTCGCGGCATTCCTAATGAAACTGAAATTTCTAAACATCTGCACAATGCGGACTTTGACGATTTTACGATAATCTACAAAACCAAGTACACGAAAATAGCTGAAAGTATTGCACTTTGCCATAGCACTGACAGAACATTGAATGAACACGATTCGTCATACAAGCTGAAGGTCTTTCTGTGACCTTCGCAATTTCTGTGACCGACGAAATTTTACTGATCACTTCTCCTTTAGTTTTAATCATTTTAGTATATCAGTCGATTTTTCCATGTCTGTACATACACCTGAAGATGGTCTGAAATAGACTGAAACCGGTCGTGACACATCGACTTTTCATTTGTGAAATGAATTTGGGCAGCCTCGCGTATGTTCGGTTAATATTGCTAAAAATCATAATAGTTGTAAAACGTCAAACTAGCAGTCCAACTCCTTTCGCATTTCGTTGTTTATGCTTTCAATGAGCGTCGCTTGATGGCTAAAATCGGATAAAAAAGCTGTCATAGTAAAGTATGTTGTAAATAGTCATATCATTGATAGAATCTATGACAGATTTTCGATCATTCTTTCACATCGCATGACAAAACATCACTCAAGCAGTCTCAAAACGCCTACTTCTCCTCGCCGTGACATATGCACGACCTTGAAATTGGCAACTATAGGTCTATGCAACAGAGAACTGCATCACTGACATTGTCGACCTATCCGAGTGGGTCAAAATCCAATTCTGCGAAATTCCAACATTCCATCATAAATCATGGTATGTGAATTACATAAATTTGATTTCAAAAAAATTCTTGTGCATTAGGGAGAAAATGGAAGCCAGAGCAGCTAGATTGATACTATCATTGATTCAAGAGAAAATGTAGTTGCACTTATCGACAAATCAAAAATGCATCAGGAAGGATTCAAACAAATTTCCATTGAGACAAATACCAAAGTCAGCGTCTACAAGCCATCGACACAGCTGGCGCTTATGAGTTGATTTTATCAGGTTATTTAATGTGTTGATGACCAACCTAACATGTATATTCATTGAGATTAGCCAGTCTATCACAATTATCGCAAGGAAAAAATTATCGTTGAGAAACAAAAAATTCTGATAGAAACTTTGACAATTGTTGTCGTCTTCTGGAAACCAGCATGAAAATCACTCCATCCATAGCAAAATTAGAAGACATGGAAATTGGAAGATACATTAACCTGTCGTTCTATTGTTATCAATTACAGAATCTGAAGCCCCACTACCATTGAATTAGGGTGAAATGAATGATGAATGAATCATAGATAGATACCCATGATGCGCGTGATTAATATATATTTAAGAATTCTGAGTAAAGAGACACATGTGGAAGATACCTGCATGATAGTTTTGCAGAACAGGGCGTCTACAGCTTCCGTAGGAAGTTACTCCACCCACAAACATGTAGCAGATGAAAGATGCGTAATGTGCATGAAATCATAGAATGTGATCATCACTGCTTCTATTATGAAGAATTTTGGGATATCCGGGTGTAATCCGGTGATATTTAAAATGAGCATCTCAAGCACGGAGATATCTAATGAATTTATGTACTTTATCAAAACATTGCACCAGCTAAGTTACCTGTGCGGTTTTCGACATGCTTTTACTTCTTCTATTCACGAATCATCATTTTCAGCACTACAAATGCGGATGATCATTTATTCGTGAAAGATGCAGACAGATGTTCTACCAAGCGCTCACATAATTAGGAAATTTGACAGGATGTGTCAACATCGATCACGTCTGAATGCAAAACATCTACCTCTTCCATCCGAATTTATATCCTCAAATTACTATGCATTAGGGTTATCTTCCAGCATTATGAGGATGCCATAAGACGATGACTTCATGTGCAATGCACTTGCAAAAATGGAGTTGAAAGTCTGGCCTATAACATGGGTATTCAATCACTGTTTAACGAGCCAATTTTGCGGGTTGATTTATGATTTACAATTTTAACATTTGTTTTGACAACAGAATTTAGCATCCTGAACCAGCCTACCCTACGTCTTGAGAAACGCCGAGAATTTTATAACCCCTTATAAGTTTCTTCAAGTAGCTAACCGGGTATCTCTAATTTTGAAGACCGGAGCGAATGGTGTTTGGCCACTGCAAACATGAACTCCAACGAAAACTTTCCCTTCCACAATAGAATATTTTCTCATTTTGCTGAAACGTTATTTCCATCGGCAGTTTTCACTCAAGTATTATACAATTGTGTTTCAGTAGCTGAAACCTAAAACTCGCATCCTTCGCTGTGGAAGTTGTGGCATGAAATTTTCCACTCTGCATGAGTCAACTTTCTATTGAGTGAGTCGCTTAGCAATTCGTGTATCGAGCAGTGATCGCATCTCTGTTGAGTGTCTTGGGTGAGAATTTTCTCTCTTCTCGTATCCAAAGCTTGTTCAACTGCTTCATGGCAGTTTCAAAAATCAAATGGTGACGCCATTTGTGCCTGCTTGCATTGTGGATTGATATTATCAACCCGATTGATCAAATTTAGAAAAAATTCTTACACCATCATCGCTAAATGAATGAATCATAGATAGATACCCATGATGTGAATGCCAGGAGTAGTCATTCTCTTACCACCATCAATACTTGTCTCTGACCTGAAGTGCGGATAGCCTAATCTTCCCACCGTCTCATTTTTTTATATATTGCTCTGAATTGCATGAAATCGCATTCCATACTTAGAGTCCCACGATAACTTTCATTTTGTGGTGCTCAAGTCTTTCATTCTATAAATAGCAAAAAATTTCAAATATACAAAGCATTAATTTCCCGAATTATTTATCATTGGCTATTGACAGCCTTAATTAATATTTAACATTTATTATACCAAAATGCAAGAATCTACTGCAGGGTGAACGCTTGAGAACAGAGATATTGATTTGAGAGAAATTTGTGAACGGAATACGACTCAAAATGTATGCGAAATGTTTAATATTATCTTTCAAAAGAAACCCATCCCATATAGGTTTGGAATGATGGCCTATTTTACAGATCTGTAACTTCAGCTGTGATTACAGAGAAGAAAAAAGATTTGAAGAAACAAAATTCTAAAATGATGATGAAAATACATGAAATACTCCTTAATTTGATCATTTCTATGCTGAAAAAGTTCCATTCATTCATGATATAAACATATTCCATGTCTATGATGGTACCATGATGTTCATCATGATTCATAAACTCGAATACATCTGCGGATTACTGTTTTCTCATTGAAAATTGATATATTTCCATTGAAAGTCATCCATGCAAAATTTGCAAAAAGTGCAGAATTAAGACCTTTAGAAGGTATGCTTTCAAGATAGATCATTTATTTGACTAACCAGTAAGCCAATTCCACCGATTTGTCGGGATAGACTGTGAGTGTGCAAAACCTGAAATTGACAGATTCACAGATAACGGGACTTAGCGTTGTTAAGAGGAATACAACAATTCTCTACGTGCCGGTTCCATTCGAGAGTCCAGTCCGTTAGCGTGAATTTTGCACTCATTCAAAGATATCAAATATTTCCATGCAATGATTGCGATTAGAATGCTGTATATTTTATAACGGATTTGAATTTGATGTAATATGAGTTTCAATAGACTCTGCCCATAATGCAAATTTGTATGTCTCCATAAATCGTACCGCACGTTCGGAGATTTTGCGCAACATTCTGTGAACTTAGATGTATTACACAAATCCTCTTGTTGGATCCATTCATGACAATTCGTAACGAAATATTGAAATCTAAAATTAGAAAGCAAACATAATGCAGCATCAAAACCAGGCGGGTTCACAAACCAGAAAAGATCGGATTTCTACGCTGAGGATTGGCCAATAGCTGCGATAAACTTTTGCAATTATTGCATCAATCTGTACAGTTTCACGATGAGCATAGTCCGTTAAACAGTCGACCAATGACGTTCGATCCTTGTGGATTCGCTCACAATAACGAGAAATTATCAAATTTCGTGTGTGCATGTACACAATTCACAGTAGCATGTTCAGTACATTTCAGCTGTGAGTGCGAAGAAAAACTTGCCAATTAATTGATTAGTTCTTGATGAAGTAAAAGTAGCAAGAACACGTTTCACAGAGTATTGCAACTGCAAATAAATTATAAAAATTGATTTTTTATTGCATCTGACGTGACAGACACCTGTCTGACATCAGACAGCTCGGAATCTAATATTCGGAGAGTGTTGGCTGTGGTAATGTCACCGTTTTTCTGTGGTCCTTTTTAAGACAGAGCTGCCCGACCTATGGTTCCGTGACATAAGCGCATTTCTAAAGTTTTCACAAAGAGTCGTCGGTCTTGTCCAGTCGGAAAGTCAAGTTTTTGACCCATTTTGAAAAGGAAGTTCCTTAAATTTCAGTAGTACGAATTTCTGAGTGCCAGTATTTTATAATCAATAATTTCATTTTTAGACAAGTAACCTGGTAATTGATAAATTTATCAAATCTCAACAGATGTAACCATGTCTCGTGGTGGTTACATCTGTTAAGATTTGATAAATCAATAATTTCATAAATCAAATTATGTGATTCCCTCAGCAAAATGCGTGCAAACCTCCAATTCACGCCCAGGAGAACAATTCCTTGATGCAAAAATCATTGAATTGATTGGTAAGTTATCGACAGCAATCTGCCGTAAAAAACAGCTTTATGGGTCTCTACACCCAATACTCAACATTCTGTCCGAGACAGTACAAAGTTAATCTGGTCCTCATTCTGTTTTATCGTGTCCGCAAATTTTGCACACCAGAATACATCGATGAAGAAATGGCCAAAGTTGAAAGTTTGCTGATCAAAAACAGTAATCAACTCTGGTTTATACGCCGGTATTGGAGAATCATTGCAGCTGAGAAAAAAGGAATAATTGTGCTACTTCCATGTAATGGCGAACAATCTAATATCGCACATCTAACAGCATCTAACAATATCTAACAACATCGCAAAGGCAGTGCAAAATGCTTGCTTTCATATTAATGTGAGACTTGCTTTCTCCACGATCAAAATGTGTCCTATAGCGAACCGAAAGATCCGATTCCGCTTCCCTATTAAAATAATATTGTATATAAATTCACTTGTGGTTGCGGAGCGGCTTACATAGGAAAGTGTTAAAGAAGTTTGAGGTTCCACGTTAACGAGCACCTTCCGAAATTGCTTTCAAAAGGCACATCTCGACCCAGATCCAGACAGCCTCCTGCCTCAAGCATCACCCGACATCTTCAAGAGGTCAGCCATCGAAGCAATTTCAAAAATCAACTCTTCATCGCTGAGGGTGTAGCAATCAAATGGATGCGCCCCGGTTTGTGTGTACAGAAATATCGCATTTTCACTTCAGCAATTTTGTGACTTTTGCTTGACATTTATGACATTATGACATTATTATCTTTCTTAGTTTTTAATTTCTCTTGTTTATTTATTTTTCCTTTATTATTATTGTTTTTTGATTGACTTTGTTATCATTTTCTCATGCCACTTTCCATATGCATCTTTCATTGAAGTTTTTTTCCATAATGTCACTGTCAGTCATGTCATCTTATCAGCTAGGCTGTTAATTTCAATTAATCCAATTTTGTAGATTTCTATGTTATGATCCTGCATGTTTTCTTGTTCGACAACGGCAGGTGTCGAAGTGAACCATTTCAATTTCTCCAACGTCAAACGGCAGAATAATACGTCACTTCAGGAAATTCTGCAGCGTTTCAGATTCAAGAGAAGCAGTAAGAAATTAGCTGCAGCAACGCGGTTCATCTATGATGTCTCTATTAGCTTAGTTAGCTGCATTTCAGACGAAGAATGAATGAAATCCACTTGACGATAGGCCTACCTCCATGCATCTGCCGATCTTAATGGAGGAGCGTCAACGTATTTCTTCGGATATTAAACGAATGATCATTTTAGCACATAAAGCTGGTGAAGATTGTTTTGAAGATGTCCAAATTATTGGTGTAAACGGGGCTCTGCGTACTCCATAGTACAAAGATATTTGATTCACGGGGTTGTTGACAGTCCGAGGGGAGGTAAACGACAGCGAAGGTTGATGAAGAGATGTCAAATACATTGATGGATATTATTGAATCCCAACCAGAATTAACATTGACCCAGATCAAAGTTGAGCTGGAATCAAGAACGCCTGAAAAGCCATCTATCTCGATCCACCGTTTGCCTTCGAAATAAGCTTATCTTCTTGAAGAAGTTGGAGACTGTTCAAGTCAATGCGATCGCGTAAACAGTTGGTTGGAGACAGCTTCAGTCGCAACAGTGGCTAGTCCGACAATACCCCATGTCAAAATCGAGGGGACTACTGCAGTTTAGTGCACCTTCATGAAAGAGACGGAAACGCGCCTACTGCAGTTTAGTGCACCCTAAAACAACGGCGCATTCTCCCACAAACGATGACTACGCACATTACACCGAAGCGCGCGCTCGGTGTAATGTGCGAAGACGAAGACACACGAAGACACAAAGACACTCATTTATAACTATAGGGAAGAACGAACGGCATTCATTCTGTTGATTAAATCATGTTGTTCTCACATGCAATTTAGGGTGCACTAAACTGCAGTAGGGGTAAAAGAGGGTGCACTAAACTGCAGTAGTGCCAAATCGAGTCCGTGCAGTCAGTTTACAGGATGGACATTGTGCTAGATACCTACCTCCATAATCCCATTTCCTCAACATGGCCGAAAGCGCCGTCTCAAGTAGCTTCACAGCTTCACCAGTGATCAGAGGAGCTCTACCCTTCTTCAGTTGGCATCACAAAACATGAGTGCAAATGCCGTTGATGCTTTATCACTGAATCTGAATCCTTAATCTGAAGTTCTTGCATACTTCTGCATTCTTGAGTTTTAGTATTATCACAAATGACTTGACGCTTTATTGCATAATCGAAACCGCTGCTAATAAACCGAAATGTCGTTGTTGGTATTTAAAAGGCGCTACTTAATATGATTGCTTGCCGTGCAATAGAACTTGTACAGATAGCGTGTTAGATTTCCATGGTGGGTGCCACATGATGTAGTCTTGACATTATCAGATCAATTTCTGTAGAGATGTAGGCTATTTGCAATTCTTGTCACTCTCCAGTTTCGTTCTATTGTCTCTCAGGAACGGACGAAGCGCCGGCAATATAAAATAATTACATGAACTTTTCATATTTCAAAGTTATCTATAAATTGGCACCAACAAAGAACATCTCCTTTATCTTCAATTCTACATCAATCCGCCACGAAAAAATCGAACACGTAATCAATTGTCACGAGAAAGATCGTGTAGATTTGACATTTTTCATTAAAGTGCCGGCCAATTTGATGCTCTCCGTGCATTGTGAATTGTGATGCCTATTTGACTTCAAATTTTCAAATTCTCAGCATGGATTTACGAGGTGAATATGTAGCCTACATGATTTTTGTATATCTCGAGTCTGAGGTCTTTTCAATTTTAGAATCAGACATTGTTATTTACAAAGTCTCAAATGAGTACTAGAAAGAGTGTTGAACCTCAGAACTACGACTAAAAAATGAATGCCAGAATGCAGTATTCTTTTAGTTCGAAAACATTAGCAATCATTTTAGACAATTTACATATTTATGCCATTCTATAAATGTGATTGAATTTTCCAAAAGAATTGATGTATTTTACTATCTGAAGCATTTACTGAATAAATTTATATACTTTTTACAGTTAGTGACTTCATTTTTTATCTTCATTCACTGCACAGTGAACATCACCGTGCAAATTAAATGTAAACAGCAAGATCCCCGCCGTGTGAAAAGAATATTTTTGCTTTTGCCTTGATACTTAGTCATCGATCATGTTTGAGCTAGCGCATGATTGATTGCAAATTAGTTGAAAAAGTGCCATAGAGAAACTTCAGAAAATGAGTCTAGACAGGGAATTAAAAATTTTAAGATTCAGCAAGTGTAGGAAACATGTCACAGTGAAACAGAAAAAAAATATAGTGTAATCCTGAATGATAGAACTACACAACTATTAAAAAAGTCGCACATGTCTATTTTCTGTCTAACTATACCAAAAATGTCTTCACTTGCAAAATGGTTTGACAATTTGATTTCTTCGACCACAAAGCACATCTTGGCTTGCACTGTGATCTGAAACTTATTTGTAGCTGAAGCAGTGAGGGCATGCAGAGAATTTAGATCCCGGATCTGAAATATTTCTTGTAGTTAAACTTTCCTTACGATCTTTTTTTGATGATGAAGATTTCGCAATTAATTTTTGGAATCCATCCATGCTTTACTATGTTTAGCGATGAAGATTTCGCAATTAATTTTTGGAATCCATCCATGCTTTACTATGTTTAGCGAGAACTGAGTTTAAAGCCGATATTTTCTGGATTCACTCTGTACAAGAAAGGCACCATAGCCGTACATTTGTGATGCATTCTCTTTGATTTCTTCTATTACAGAAAAGCACGACAGATGTCTGTAGGAAACTCATTTACGTCACAAGAATGTACTCAAGAGTGAGTTCATTATCAGAAAAAAATCTCAAGTATGTGGGTGTACATGTACAAAGCAACCTACTCAAAATGTTACGGCACGATTCATCTGCATAATTGTGCTCAAGGAGGCGTTTCAAAAGATCCATCATCGCCGCCAGTAAAATAATGAAATATTTCCCATTAAGTCACAAATGATCTTTTCACTTGATACTCATCGATTTGAAGCAATGGATAACCAAAAGCTATCAAACGATGTTTTTGAAGTGACGGAGATGTTTGAACAGTGTCATTGATGTACCTATGTCTCATCCCAGAAACCTTTGATGCGTGACTTTATGGTCAAACTCTATTAATGCACTGGAGATAAATTGTTAATGTATGCCTGATATTCACAAAGTCCCAAATGAGTATTAGAAAGAAGTACCGAACCTGAGTAATAACTTCGACTAAGAAATGAGTCCCAGAATCTAGTACTCTTTGAGTTGGAAAACATTAGCAATCATTTTAGAACTCTTTTGGCTCGAAAGCACAGTACTTAATTCGTACTCATGTTATCATCGGTACTCATCTAATGAGTTGCATAGGACTAGCACCTCCACTAAAACAAAAAAGGCCATAGGGCTTATATCTAACCCGTTATATCACATACGCACACCATCGAAGAACTGCTTTGGCAATTAAACACAAATGCACTTGCACCAATAAAGAATGCTTAAGAATCAAAGCGCAGTCGTTGAAGTGGGTAAACGTTTGGAAAGACGCAAACCATTGTCGGAGAGGATGGCAAACGCTGACAGGGCTCAAATAACTGTCCGTGAGGATGCTTTTGATCCAAATTGATGTCTTCGGTTCATTGAGAGGATATCGACAAAATGTCACAGGTTTGTTTGCAGGATCAATTGTTGCTTCACTGCAACCCCACTTCGATATGCAGGAGCACAGCAAACCGTCACTACTAGTTGTGAGCACTCGCTACCTGAGACAGAAGTGACCAAGTGAAGATTTCGGTGCATTAACTATGAACAACTGTCTTGACTATAGCTGATTGACGCCGACCTTCACAGTCGCTCACACCTTCGACAATGCACTCCTAGCCTCTTAGCTGGAAACAAAAAGACTTTTTCAGATATCGGCGCCGTCACTAACAGCTGCATGCTGACTCACTGAATTTGAATGTAATGGCAGTTAACGGGAGGCGCATTTTGAAATGGAAGGTTTTCAATAATGAAAATGGAAGTTTGCTCCCTCTGTTTTTATGCCTCAAAATAAAAAGTAAAAATATCTGATTTCTTCAGCCGAAGTTTCGGGTCCAGATCCTTTATCAACGCAATAATGATGGAATTTACAGAAGAGATGAAAAACGTATTTATACAAAATGACGAGAACAACTCTATGCGGCGCAACTAAAATGTGTCAGCCAAGCGGCAATTCATGTCGTCGATTAAGGCTCGGAGACCTAGCCTGAATCAACCTCGCTTCCCACAACGCACATTCAACACTGTCATACGTACACTTCAAGATATCGACCGTAAAATCATCAACACTCGCACGCAATCGCTAAGGACATGCGCACTCAAGGCACTCTTTACATCTCCATTATTTATATTGCGACAATGTTCTTGATAGCGAATTTTGAAGTTTCTAGATGATTTACCTATATAAATACAGTTACATATTTTACATTTGAATTCATAAACAATATTCTTAATGTTACATTTGTATTTATCTGGCAAAATATTACAGTATTAACAGTTATCGTGCTTATTTACTTTTTTATTAGTGAAACAATCTTTTAGCTTTTTACTGTTTCTATTTGCCAATCGGTGTTCAAGTTATATTTATTAATTAATGAGTTAATTTTTCTATTCGTTTTGTCGTTGAGGTAAGGGAGAAATAAATTGTCATCATACTTTTTATCCAAACGGGTCTTTCTACGTTTACGTTTATTTTTTATATCACGTTTTCTATATCCATTTTTCTTTAATTTTTCATTTATCTTAGTTAGAGCCTCATTCTTTAGTAAATCAGTTTTACATCTATTTTCTACCATATTCAAAGTATTAGTAATGAAAAAAAATATAATAAGTGTTTGATAAAGGGTCCGGATCCGAAACGGCCTCTGAAGAAATCAGATATTTTTACTTTTTATTTTGAGGCATAAAAACAGAGGGAGCAAACTTCTATTTTCATTATTGAAAACCTTCCATTTCACTGAATTTGGCCTTGTGTAATGGTAATTCTAGTACTCTACTATCTAGTACTCAGATTCATACTTAAATAGGCCTTCATGATCAGCTCAGAGATGTAAGGGACTTTCTCTTGTATCAAAGTCAGCAACCTCAATTCAGAAAAAATGAAAAAATGCCTTTTCTTCTTGATTATCATCGCAGATGTCTTCGTCTCACACATAACGTAGAATATATTTACATTGAGAACTATTTTATTTGCATCAGGCGAAATATAAAGGCAAAAAATGCCTCAATGAAAAGTTAGACCACTTAAATCAGATAATATTTTCATTATGGAAATCAATAAAATGTGATGATGTTGACGAAGTCAGTGATGATTACTCGCACATTTTTCGAATTGACGAGAGGGTATAATTGATCTGATCACTTACGCGTGCAATTTAGTATATATGTCAATAGATGACATTTTGCAATTAAGGAAAGGTACCGACAATGCAAGAGTAGACATTGATAATGGCTTTTAATCTTTAAGCTGTATTGCTTCCTCGAATATTTATCAAACACAATTATTAACACACAGATATTTCTTCTGTCGAATATCTCAAATTCACTCCTTGCACGACTGCATATTGAATGGAGGAGCTGTCTTGATGCTTCGGGATGTAGTCTAGGTCTGCTGATGATTCTTGACACTGGATGAAATGCCAGCAGCTATTCATCTCTGTTCCCATTTTTCAGCCTAGAATGCAACTATTTAGAGGTTGCTTTGAAATTTATAAAATGTAGAAATACTCGTACCTTATATATCAATAAGCCACGTCGATAGATAGCATGAAGAAATTGCTTCTTCAGTCTTTTATATGCCGATCGCCTTATCCGCTTGCAATTCGTCAAGCACATCACCAAAAACTAAGGCGGATTTACTACCTTTTCTCCTAGCAAAACTGCCGCTCCCGCCTATGCAGTCCTAAGCAGGATTGTAAAAGTGTTGTCTAACATCCGCCTTCGAGCAAAAGAGCTGCCGCATCCGCCTCTACAACCCTGTCATACATGCACCGTCTCACAAGGTGAACAAACGGAGCGAGCTGACTTTCTTAGTGAACTGAACGACGTAGTGCAAATTCAAGACGAACTGCGTAAACGAAGAAAAACGTCAAATGAACGATGAACCGAGTGAATTGAAAAACTTGCCGAGTGAATTGAAAAAAAATTTTTCATTAACATTTCCAGCCTGTAGTAAAAAAGAAAGGTAGATATAAAATTGATCCCATAAACGAAACTTTATGTAATTCTTAATTAGAGACAGCAATCGAGGGAATAAAAAACATTTTCCTTGGAATTTGTCACTTCAAAGAAGGTCTACAAGAAGACAATACAAAAACTATTACAGGAATTTGCAAAAGCGCATGATGCATTGACGGAGTCAGACGATGACGCAAAAGAACACTTAATATCTGACATCTGACTTCTAGAATTTAAAGTCCAGCGCAATGTAGTTTTTCAATGACGAGTTATAGATAGATCAAAGTGTCACGTCTGCTGCAGCTGACCATATGTTTCAGCACGTTTTCAATAAAAACGTTTCTACATCTTTATTTATATCAATAACAACTCCAATTTTAATCACTTGGTTGTTTTTTATGTCAATCGACATTTAGTTGTCACAGTCATAAGAAAAGTCCAAAAGTCCTCCATCTCAGTCGGCTATTCAGCTTCAATTGTGCTAATCAATGAAAGCAGCCTCCCTGAGTCAGAGATGGCACTATAATTGTCTCGGCCAATACTTTGATGCTGCATGAATCAGTAGCTGCTTGAGATGTCTGTAAACAGATGAGTGATTGATGTTCAAGTCCGCCTTCATTCGTGAATGTAATGATCGTGTTGAGCTTCCAGCGCATGATTTCAGGCATTTGATACAAGAGCCATTATGGAAAGGATATTATACTGTCTAGTGTGGGACATTGGTCAAGGTTTTGTACCAACCTCATTTTATTGAATCCTTATTTTCTTCACTCTGATGATATTGGACGGTGGTCACAGAAATACGCATCGGAGTATGTAAGACATGTTTTCTATTAATATGCACTTGGCCTATTCCCAATTCTTTTTACTTCTATAATTTGAAAAGTAATTATAGCAACAACGTACTCGCACCGAAAAGATGGGTGTACTTATTTTCAATGCAGTATTACACAGAATGTTTTACTCATGTCACAGATTTTTGGAATATTTTGATGAAATTTTGGTTATTGATCCTAGATATCTACGTGCATATTGCACCGTGCACTTTTACTAAGAATATAGTATTATTGGTCAACGATATTTATTAATTTTGCAAATATACAGCATATTACGTTAGCTGAAAAGATGTTTCTTGGTGCATCAAACAGATTTCAACACTTTCAAACGTCAAAGTATTTCAATGGTTTTGAAATGCGTTATGTAAACGCTTCGTTGAAACATTTAAGCAATCCAAATTAATGAAGTGCATGTTATCACAAAGCATTCTTTAGTCATGATAGCTATTTGTCAAAATGTTTCAATTTATGTTCTTGTAGCATAAAATAATTGTTTTTCACAACAATTCAAAATTGAAAGGATATATTTCTGAACAGAAAACCTCGCAAAGGGCAGTTGCAAATGGAGAATGTACTGTAGTACATGTACATTAGTGCATAATTGTGAACTGTAGTATATAGATATGAGATGAAATGAGGTGCAGTGTCACTAACAATCATTTGGAATTTCTGTAATTTCTGATCGCTTGTTCAGTTCTTTAATTTATTTATTTTCACTGTCATCACAGCATTTAAGCATAATATTCTATTGCTCTATGTCAGTACGAGGTTTATTCACAGAAAAATGTCTTAACCCTAGAATGGTCAATGTTCTGCGCATCCTTGAAATGCCAACGTTTGGGAGAATTATTTACAAGATATTTGCAATTATTGCAAGTTGAACGACTTTTAAGAGGAACCAACTTAGATTGGATATATTACTTTCTAACATACGAGCCATACGTGCGCTCTTCAGTGTTTTTAGCTTTATCAAATAGAAGGATTTTCCGGAGTAAATTACAATGTTGGATAGGAAAATAGCTCTTTTCCATATGCGTCAATATTTCTGATCATATGATATTGAGTCATTTCCAGCATCTGACTGTGTGACATCATTGACCCAATGTCTGGACACTGTGTTATGGAGACAAGTACGCTATTATTATCTCAATTATTGCTCAAATGCCAATATTTTTTATGAAAATGTACTTAATGAAGGACATCAATGGACACAAAAGAACATTGAAGGAATTCTACATTTTATAGCTCGTTTTCAACAAATTCAACTTTCGTAATGTGCGGCAGATTCTTGTATAGGCCCATGTACCATATCATTCTAAAAGAACATTCTGACATTCCTACAAGAGCATCGCAGATAGATAGGAAACTGGTCTAACGGTAAAAGGAATTACTTGCTGCTCTAAACTTTAACTTCTCAGCGAAGTTGGAGCTAAAGTTCCAGCTCAAAACGCACAACAGCTCAAAACGCACAAAATTCCTTCACAACCGTTCAATGCAGATGTCATACTTGGCTTGCCCTGCGCTGCGATAGACATACCGTTAAAATACGTATGGTGCATGCGTTGTGGTTTCGTTGGCACAGTGGTTGAGTGCATGGCACAGTAATGCTTCCATCGTGGGCTCGAGCCCCAAAAGTGTCAATGGAAGTCGACAGGCAGGTCATCCAAAGCAAATGCATCACAACGCTCCATTTAAAATCTGACTATGTCAGCACATTCGAAGCCCCAAAAGGAGAGTTGTGACGCTAAAGCTTCACTATTTTATGCCATTCTTTTATCCTAATATTCAGGAATAGGGAGCGCGAACTTTTCTCATTTAACGACCGTGTTAATTACCTCATTCATCGGATGTCCTGTGAAACACGATCGTGCCGGTGTCACAAACGTAGACCTCTACTTCGAACAGCCTCATAAATTTTATCATGACTCAAATTTTAACAGATTTCGAATGCTCAAAAATCAAAAACAGTTAAGATCACGACGAAAGCCAATTTTAATAATTTTCATTACTTACTGATGTCAGCATGTTATGCATCGCACTTATGAATTTTCCGATCAGCTTAGTTACAATAAAACTGAAAGCAAATTGCACTTTTATCTAGATTGTAAATTAAAACACACATGTAGTTGCGGATGGAATTTCCAAACTATGCCGGACACTAAGTCAATTAGCATCAGGGGAATAATATTTTTATCAATCAAATAATCTGCTATCTTCAATAAACGCTTTCAATATTAAATCAGGAATACAAACATCCGCGGCATTCGTGGTAAAACTCCTAATATGGAAATGATTCGCAAGCATTGACACAGTGATCTCCCTTATCTTCTAATATGAATCACTGAATGACACATTTATCTGACATAGCACTCATGAAAGCGCATGCGATCAACACTGCTGATATTATAAGCATAGTATCAAGTTGAAAATAGACTTCTGAATGGCATCAAGATATTACGAAGACATCAAAAGATCTAAACGTGGCTTATGGTTATTATTAGAAGAATAATCCATGAGATGAAAGAGATAAGACATGGATTGCATGTCAGGTGATAAATCAGATATGCATGTACTCGTGCATCACGTTTCCTTTGGAACTTAGTGCACACACTCGTAGTTTATAACGTCACCTGCAGTCCGGCAACCAAAAAGAATCTCTGAAGGGAATGAAGCCAAAAATGAGACTTTCACAGAATGATGTGCACCCTATGGTCCGTACCAATCTGCACGTCTGCCGAATTCTACTTGGTTCCTCTTCTTGTCAGACAGGAACAAAGAAAAGCACATGTTTATCCAATGGGAAGCCGATTGTAGTTATTGGTTAAAATTTATTGTGGTAAAAATACTAAGTCTAGAGCCATGACATAGAATGTGCTCAGGTGATTTCATTGATGTGCATTATTATCATGTCTCTGATCGCCAATATATGCGAGAATATGATTAAATGTGTATTAAAATGATCAAAATACTCAAACCAAAACATTTTCACGATGATGCATTTTGTCCTCCTTACTGCTTTAGTCTTGTCTATATATGCATCACCAAGTCATTGAAAATAATACTGAAACTGAAAGCATGAGCAAATGAAAATGAATATTTATCAGTTATGTTGCTCAATAATGACTGCAACTATGCAAAAGCTGTGCATAAACTGTAAGGTCCTTTTCACGCTTGTCACTTTTGTAATAAATAAAACTTAATAATGATAAATACTCAGTCACTGAGACAATACAAGTGCATTCAAATGTGCAACAGCTTAGTAGAAATTTTATTTGATCCTAAATACGCGCAGCATTCGAAGTATTCGCAAGTATTTTTTTCAAGATTCAATTTTTCAATTCAAGTAAAGCCAGATATCTGTTCATTTCTCGCATGATATGGGTACTATACTGTCGTATGAACACTTTTTTTTGAGTTTGCGTTGGCATAAGTCGATTGCAGTGATATATGAGTATACTTAATGTACAGGGTGGCGCAAGTAAACCGCCAGATTTTAAACTTTTGTTACTCCTCAAATATTCATCCGATCGTCATGAAATTTCGACTCATGCTAGTTTGGAGTATAGGATTTATGATGATTATACCTGTTGTACTGGGAATTGTCAGAAAATTCTGATTCTATTGACCGAATGAAATGTAGTAAAATTGACATACCAACAATGTATCTCAACATGTAAAATTTAATGATAAACTTTTCCCTTTTTTCCCCCACGTCTTTATCAATAATGACCAAACGAATTAAGGTAAATGTCATAGAAAACATTTATTAAATGAATAACATAAGAAAAAAGTGTTAGTAGTCATCGAACTTCAACGTGTCCTCCTCCATTCTCGAGGACGGATTCGAGTCGCTTTTGGTAGGCCAGAGCAGTTTCTCGACACATCTCAGCTTTCACTTCTTGAAATGCTTGTATGATGAGGTCTTTCAGGTCTTGCATGGATGTTAAACTTGTATGGTAAACCTTGGACTTGACAAAACCCCACAAGAAGAAATCGCAAGACGTCAGGTCAGGTGAACGCGGTGGCCAGGGCATGTTAGGAGATCCACGTCCCATCCATCTGTTAGGCATCTTCTTGTTCAACCACTCACGCACAGGAAGTCCCTAGTCTGGAGGTGCACCATCCTGCATGAATATGATGCTCCTGCCTCTTCTGTCCGACTGCACCGCTGGCCAAAATTCCTCCTGTAGCATCTTGAGATGCCGATCCTTGTTGACGGAGGTGTCGAAGAAGAACGGTCCGTAGATACCTGATTGGCTGATTGCCGCCCAGACGGTGGTGCGTGGCGAGTGCATAGACTCTTGCTTGATCCAGTGAGGGTTCTGGTTGACCCAATAACGACAATTGTGGCGATTTACACCACCATCCAGATGGAAGTGAGCTTCATCGGACCAGGTTAGTTCCACTAAATGGCTCGGGTTGGCTTGGATGCGCTGTAGCTCTTGTTCTGCGAACTCCATTCGGTTTTCCAGATCTTCTTCGTGTAATCGCTGCACCACCTGGATCTTGTACGGATGCCATCCATAGTCATGGAGGATGCGCTGGATAGTACGGCGACTCACTTGAAGGGTATTAGATGCACGACGGCTAGATGTGTTTGGGTCCTCCTCGAAGTGCTGCACAACTCGTTCCACATTCTGCTCCGTTCGTTCAGAAGATGACCGGTCCCGCTTGACAGTCACCACACTACCACTGGTCAACAGGTTTGTGTGCCACCGCTTTATGGTACGGGCATCCGGTGCTCTCGCGTTCCTACCATACTCTGAATGATAAAGCCTTTGTACCTCCACTGGACTCGAGCCATTCGTACCAAGCCGCGCATTTTGCTCGTTCTGCAACCGAATAATCATCCATTCTTCTATGTTCGATTCTTTTCAGATAGTGATTTAATCGTCGAATGGTATTTTATATAACATGGAAGTAACTGAACAATATTCACTTCAAGACTGCGCACAATTCGTTGTGAAGAATACGATTCATGTTAAGTTAATTAACTTGATCTAGATTTTCGATGTCAACAAAATGAGTACATGTCATTCGGTCAATAGAATCAGAATTTTCTGACAATTCTCAGTACAACAGGTATAATCATCAAAAATCCTATACTCCAAACTAGCATGAGTCGAAATTTCATGACGATCGGATGAATATTTAAGGAGTAATAAAAGTTTAAAATCTGGCGGTTTACGTGCGCTTTCGCTATTTATTGGCAATTGAGCCAATATTACAGCTCAGAGATTGAGTTTATTAAGAGGGATTTGCAAATCATGAACGGCCGTTTTGAAGACACTTTTAAGAAATAATGAATGAGTTGCTTTCAGATTCGTGCAACTAAAATAGAAGTCAGACAATTTTCAATCATTTACTATTCCAGAAAAATGCGATGTATATACGAAACAGTGAACGTAAACTTAAAGCTTCATTTTCACAACTCTACAGCTAATAAAACAGTTATTTAATTACTCACTATTGGAGGCCATCTCGTAGGTGAACTTGCACTGATTTTTGTCTGAAGATGAAGCTAATCAACAGGTGCTTCATCCGATTGTTAGAGCTCAACTCAGCGAATGTTGCGTAATTCATTCTAGCATAGGTGCAAAAATACTTTTCTTTCAACATCTAATTAATTGAATCATCAAAGAGCAGCCATTCTCTAGGATGTTCTGTCTTAGAATCTGCGAAACAGTGTAACAATCAACGTTGATGCGAAATCTTATTTTAGACGAAAGTGTGAAAGACGAATACTTCACATGCATTTCAGATTCAACCTCAGATTATTTTACGTCATTTAAATCGAGAATAGCTTCTGAATGATAAAAAAAGATTCTTCGAAAATGTCTTACCTCAAAGATAAATTTCAGATTGTGGCTGCTGTTTGTACTCTGTTATCCTCTTACATAATATCTTCTTTTCTGCGAAAATCTTTCCATATATCCACTTGATAGGTAGCAAATTTATTCATTTTCTTGATTTAGAGCTGCATGAAAAACGCATTCAAGCGACAGACAATGAAATTCATAATTGATAATTGATATAGCACACTGTAAATGCCTGCCCACTAATTCACCACGAAGCATCAAAAGCTGAAGAGAACTGCATGCCAAGGAAACATGAACAACGCATGGCTAAGTTTGCTACAAATGTTTGAATATACCATTCTTATTTGAAATCTTGTAGAGAAAGAGAAACGACAAAGTTTTCATTTAGTGGCCCGATACATGAACACCGGAGTGAAAGGCATGCAAAGTTTACAGCAGAATTGCAAGCATGAACAAAGTTAGCATGGATAGCATCTCATGACACAGATATTCGACTAATTCACGTGGTTGATAAAGATATTGTCTACTGAAAGGTAGGTAGTATTTGCGAGCAGAAAATTTGATGCAGGCAAATAAAATGATAAATTGAAATAGTTTTAAAAAATATCTGTTTGTCTAAAGAAAGAAAGCAAAAAAAGCCCAAAAAAGAGATACAAATAAATGAAGAAGCTAACAAGGTAGAAGTAAGTTCACAACTGTCTCTTTCTGCACACATAAAGTACATCTGGTTGCACTTTGCTTATGAGCAGACGCATGCGTGCATATGCTATCCATGTTCGTTTGTTAACTGTGTTCATGCTTGCAATTCTGCTGTCAACTATGCATGCCTTTCACACCGATGGTCACCTTGAGAAAAGTCGACGAAATATATCGGGCCACTAAATGAAAACTTTGAAATTGTTTTTGTTACATATTAGTCATAGTAATTATATATCAAGTATATTCATTATACTATTATTTTTATTAGTATAAATTATCATAGTAAGAACAATGTTATAAGTTTAATAAGTTTAGCTTGCTCTAGATATTCATTTTTCATGACAATATAAACTCATGACTTCACACTTGAGATAATCAGGTCGGCCTCTGACTTCCAATTTCAAGGATGATTTCGCTTTTGCGAACAACACATAATTAATGCAATTCGCCAGTTATCAATTCTAGAGTGTTTCTTATCTTTTTTTCAAGTGCCGGTATATTATTAGGCGAACATGTACGCGAGACAACCCCCTCCCAAATTCGCTTTTCCGACTGATATTCATGATTGCTTTTGTTCGGAATGACAAATTAGAATTTCTGCTAGCTATTTCCCACAGTCTCAATGGTCTGATCGTCAGATATCTATGATGACTCACAAGAAGTCTTATTTTGATGCAATCAATTTGTGATATTCACCAGTCGCTCTTCAGCATGGATTCACTCACATGACAGTCTGTCATTCTGAAAATGTTGTCTATCCTTCTACAAATGCTACAGGAAATCACATGAGACTCTGTGGAGTAGGATCAATTGACCATTGAAGCATGTCTGGCTCACAGGGACCTTTAAGATCGTCTCGGTTGGACGAGGCCGTCAATCGTGAGTGCTATGGCTTCCACTCCAGAGACGTACGGAGCAGCTAGAACATACATTTAGACTATAGGAGTGAATGCCGACTGTAAAGCTGAAACACAAGTACAGATTTTATGGAAAAGCAGCGTTGTTTTGAATTTGAGGGGTTGTCCGCTATATCATCATATGAAGTAAGAAGCAGCTTGAAGACAGTTATAAATAAAGCTTGAATAATAAACTACTATTTTTCAACATTTATTTATAAGTTGCATTCCATGCAGTTCAGAATTAGGAAATATGAATATTCATAAGCTTGTGAATTTTTCCGTTAAATATTCACGGTATTCATATTCGCAAATATTTACGTATTTCTAATTCGAAACATAAAAGTGGATGCTTGCTTTTCATACCGTGAATATGATTCGCGCCTGCAAAGTCAATTCCGCGCTATCAGTAGCATACCCCCGCCAATGAAGTATAGCGGTACTGTAAAAATTATGTCATATCTCTCATTATGTTCAAATCCATTTCTTGAACCTCTCTTGGGGAGAAGCTCATTCGTCTGTGTCAAGGAGAATCATATGAGCATTCTATATGATGGCCATAGTTGCAAGTCGAGGAAGTAAAGTTGAAAGCACATTAATTATTCAAATCGTGCACCGATGCTATATACAAGAAATGTCAAGTTTAAGAGATCATCAAGGAAAATTATCGTAAAAATCCAGACCCAGTGCCTGGCCCGGCCCGGCCCGCGTTGGACGTGGGCACGGCTCACACTGTGGCCAATAAAACATGCTTCCTATTAATTCAGTGACCGCTCTAACCTAAGCAACATACACAGATGTCAACCTTATTCAAATTAAAGCAATGAATTGATAGATACCTTAGCTACAGAACATTTGAAACATTTAAAAATCAATTCTAATATCACTATAATTATCTCACGTTATGAGTTTCTAGAATTGCTATAGGCCTACCTGATGAGTACACTACATCCGACTGCTGTGCGTCGATTCACTTGTCGCCATATTAAAGCACTCACTCTCTAAAGGCAAGGGAGGCGTTGCAATCAAATTGCATTGAGACTGTTAGCCAACTCGCCAGAAGATAGCCACACATCCTTGCTGGCTTATGGGCTCGTGTCGGCAAACTTGACAGTGTGCCGCAAAGTCCGGACAACATTGAACCAATACGCTGTTCCAGTCATTATGGGCTACTTATATATCAGCGACTTGTTTAGTGCTTCAACGAGCCTGTGCCTTCAACCTTAGTGCGCAGTAAAATTCATCTATTTTTCTGACCTAAATACTTTCGTGTGAGATGTATGTTAATAAGCATGCTTAATTAATCACTCGTAAATTATCCATATTTCTTCACTTTCACTTCCTGCTAAACCTTTCAACTTTCGAGCATGCTATATTTTCAAATTTTGATCTTTTGAATTTTTTTCTAATGCAATTTCGGCTCTTCTAGGCATCGTGCGAAATGGATGTGGTGTCACTAGAATTACATTGATTTTCTCTTTCGTTTGGTTGCAAATTTCTTGGTGCTTTTCGTTCAATATTGCTGTGCAATGTCGAGCCACAAAATGAGGATCGAAATGTTGTCAAATAGCCAGCAATATATGTGATGTGCGTTGATGCTCGATGTTGTGCAGTATCTAAAATATCAACACTCTGATTATGTTGATGATTTAAGCAATTTACTCATGTTTAAAGCGCAATGTCCTCGAAAACTGGAGACTATACACTCATGCTCAAAATGCAGCTTTCAGACATTGCTTCAAAGCCGCTAGCTTTTTGTTATCAATTTGATTATTCGGTAATTGGGCACTTCTGCAGTTTAGTGCACCCTAAAACAACGGCGCATTCTCCCGCAAACGATGACTACGCACATTACACCGAAGCGCGCGCTCGGTGTAATGTGCGAAGACGAAGACGAAGACACACGAAGACACAAAGACACTCATTTATAACTATAGGGAAGAACGAACGGCATTCATTCTGTTGATTAAATTTTCAGACATATGCATAGTTGTTTTCTCACATGCATTTTAGGGTGCACTAAACTGCAGTAGGGGTAAAAGAGGGTGCACTAAACTGCAGTAGTGCCCGGTAATTGTACATTGTGTCACTGTGTTGCATGAGGTAATGAACATGTAATGAATACATCATTCCACGAGTATGCATACGATAAGTGATTATCAAAGCCAACTTTTATCAGGTTGCAGAAACAAATATCATGCTGCATGTCACTATTTTTATAATCTAAAAGAATGTTCCCTTTAACCGCAATCGCGAAATAACGCGGTTATTCAGTTTCACTTTCATGGGTCTTAGTTTTGAAATTGCCGCAGTACGGGGTAGTTGGGATTCAATTTGAGACAACCAATGTTTTAATTTAGATAATGAATGCCTAAAAATTAGCACCGTCCATGAATGAAACATTTTATGAGAAAATCACTTTCATCACCAAACAACTGTCTTGAAAAACGTAGTCAATAAACTGATTGCACGCTTCATGTTTCGCTATGTAGCAACATATGTATGGCGTCAGCTATCTCAATTTTCAAACGATGCATAAAATGAGAAAAATTCACAAAATTCCGTATTTTCTTGTGAAGTTAGGAACTGGAATTTGCTATCAATCAGCAGTTATGCTGTCATGATGTTTTTCAGACGTTGTTTCTTACTTACTATGACTGGCAATTTTAATAAAATGACAAAGCATAATACTTCATAACGCTATATTGAAATATTAAGCTAATATGCATACTTACAGGTCATCGGTGTACACATAGTCTAATGAATAGGATACTAATGAAGCCATGATTTGAAACTTCAAAATTACATAGTAAAAATATTTTTTTATTTCAAATAGATTTTTAGAATAGTACTTTTAACTATTTCAAAAATTTGAATTTTAACTTACAAAGGTCTTCTACGCAGCAACTCATCAAACATGCAGGCCTGCACCCAACACGTATATGATGTACGTACTGCATCCTCTCTAAAAAACACACCTCTCCAATAAGCACTCCCGCTAACTAAAACCCCATGTCAGCAATGCCAAAAACCAAGAGCCCCATTCCTATTAAACACCCCCTTCAATACAAGCCAGCCCCATAAAAAATTCAAAAATATACACCCATGGGCTTATAATAGAGAGAATGCGGCACTGAATTACGGGTGTAATAGCATTGCAAGACATTCTTCTCTAAGAAAAGTAATCGCATTGTTTACCGTGACGGCGCAAAAATGACACTTCCAACGCGATGGTAAAAAACGAAGCTATTTTCCATTATTTTTACTTTTGCTAATCAAAACGGATTGGTTGTTGGATATCAGCAGAATGATAAAATCTTCAAACATGTAGAGGATTGGATTATTATGATACTTCTGTCAAAAGTTATCATGAATCAGAAGGTAGGTGGAAAAATTAACAGTCAATGTAGCACAAGGATTAAAACACCAAAATTTCATCAAAAAAGAATATATGGATGACAGCATTTTGTCATAATACGATAATCTTTCAATAGCCTAGAATTTCAATCACCACACTCAACTTTTGAATATTGGCAATGAATTTTTGAATAAATTTGATAAACAGACTTTGAAATGAAATTAATTAGAGCAAGCGAGTGTTGAAAGCAACATCACTATCATACGGAACACCTATATTTTTCACATTTTGATTCATGCTTTGAAAATTGCGACTGCTGACTTAATTTAATTGCTACGTTGCAGCGTAGAGCTAGCGGACGATGAAGCTCACACAGTGGCCTTGTGACCAAGTGTTCGCTCTGCGTCCGGGAGACCTTGGTTCAAGCCTTGGTGGGGTCAAATCTGGTGGGGTCAGACTTTTAACATAGGCTCATTCTGTTTTCCTGCTAAAACGAACGATTGAGAGTGGGAAAATTAACACTCCATCCTATGAAAGAAAGGCGCTAGTCCAACGTGCTTCAGCATTTATATTTTTCAAAGCATATCTATGATACATTGATTACGTATTCACAATATTGAAAACAGCTGTTTAGTACTAAAAAGTATTTCTCACATATTACTTCATTTATAAAAAGTGTCTAAATCTTGAATTGGAGCATTTGTTGTCCGAAATTGCATTCCACATATCACAGAAGAAGTTTCAAATTAAGCTTCCGAATTTAGCCTCCAATTTCAATAGGGAATCATTTGAATTTAGAGAATGCATTCTTTTGTCCACCTGATCACATGCGGGTTAAAACAATGACGAAGTTTCTCATTCCGCACGTGACGCTTTCGATCGCATGATCATTGACGGAACTTTCCTCATCACCCCATCCGCTCTCTCGCTTTGATGATGCAATCAAAATTCGTCCGACTTTCACTACCGACAATTTATTGGCTAACTTTGAATTTCCCTTCACTTGAATCTTTCTGGCTCAAATCTAATAGTACATGCATCACGGGAACAATTATCGAGCCTAATGCATGTACTTTCGTCTCCACTGACATGGCAACTTCTGACCAACATTTCCATGTGATGCACTTAAGAACTATTACTTAGAACGTTATATAACCACCTGCTCAACTCACTAATCAATGCTTAACATGAGTGAATGCAGACTGCCATGTATGGCGATTTCACGTGCACTTTGCATCTGAGAGCACATGAAGAATGTGCTCATTACCACCATGTAAGGACTTTCAAAGAGACTGTTGAAAAATGCGCATGATGTCATATTAAAAAGAAAATAATGAAGCCAACTAAGAAGAAATATTCGCTATTTAATTTCTTTTGGCTGATTAATGGCTTTAAACGGTATTAGGGCCCAAACTTCAACAGTTCTAAACCTTAATCCAACAAAGAAGCGTAAGAAATCGTAGGAGAAATGTAAATAATGTATAGTCTAGATGCTATGCATGTAAAAACACACGAGAAGTTGTAAGTACAGACCTAAATGAAACATTGTTCCGTTTAGCTACATGTAACAGTATGTATTTTTCCACATGTAGAAAGATCCATTACTTTCTCATTGATGTTCAGTTTTTCATCAGTTCAGCCTTTACAGCTTTTTTGGATATCATAGCCGGCATGGGCCAGTCCATTGGTTCTTTATCCCGAAATACACACAGTAGATTCGTTTACTGCAACATTTTTTTTGGAACGCAGTCTTTGCGTAGGTGTTATTGTGCATGGATGCCATGACATAGCTAATTGTGTGATTGGCCAAGTTGTCTAGGGCCTGCTTATCATCCTGTATGTCACTGGCTGCTTAACTAGCTGCCTGATGATGAAATATATCGCAGGAATCAAAATGAAATTCATCCTATTATTCACTTCAGTCTTCATAAATCAAAAATGAGTGTGCAACGTAGGAATGAGTTATTCTTATCAGTGAATCGTTAATATGTCCTCCAACTTACTGGGTGTTCCTGTATTTTATCTATCATCATTTAAATATAAATTACAAATGTTAGTTTATCATTCAGTAGGAAATTTCACAACTGCACCGAAGGTGAATGAAAGGAAGAAGCGAGTCACAGAGTACATTTCGAATCACTTCACAATCATGACAGAGTTAATCAATTTCATCATCTCTATGAACTATAATTAGCTAATTACTTTTATTAATTGCGTCATTTAGGAAGTGACTGAAAATACAGGACATCACCTGAGATTCAATTCTCTATTTCATCAGTTGGTCACGCCATTGACTAAACCTTCATAATTTGGATATCACATTACCTTGGTCAAGGTCAGTCTCAAGCACAACTCGGAAGCGAAATCAAACTGCACATTGTTATCCTCTTAGTAGCACTTGAACTTTGATTACTGAACTACTATAATGCAATATAATTCAAAATATAACTCGATATCAATGAAAATAGCGGAGCGACAATTTAAAAATAGCTTCTGCAACAACTCGTGGATAGTTGCTATGGATAGTGGCATGATGTCTGTAGAATTTGATGCTTTATGATAAAAGGTTTAGGAAGACTCAACTAGAAAATTCATACAGAGGATTCATCCATTGAAGAGAATATAACTGAGGCCTTTACCTTCACAGCTAGCATCTAATTTTGCAATATCTGAAAATCGAAGTGCGTCTTTTAATGTGAAAGAATTAACTACAAAAACATATCTAAACAATCCGATGTAGAAATAGATTGTTAAATTACACCCAATGCCTGAAATAAAAGATGCATTAATATCTTGTTAAGAAAATCTTCCTTCATGCTGGCATTAAAGTCTTGAAGGGATTTGCTTGAAAGAAACTAAAGATGTGAGATAAATGAAATAAAAAGTAATATTTCACACTAGTTAACCTTCAACGATCAATGGCAACATCTAATGGGCTTCAATGACTATAAACTCCAGAGTTTTTCAAAATTTCGTCCCTCGTCCCAAAAGTCGCTGATTTTGGTTCACTAGAGGTCAAAATCATTTTTAAAACTGCTTTTTTACAACTTTCCTGAGAAAAGCTTGTAGATATCAACACCTCCTTCCTAACTTTTTGTATGATGATTTTCAAGGCGAACGCAGCGTCGAGAGCAGGTATTCCGATGTTCACCATTGCATTAGTCTCACTGAGAAACTATTGTGAGACAGCTTCCGATTACAATGGAACTCTATGAAAAACACACCCGTTAGTACGATTCAATAAAGATTTTCTCATATTAATCAGAATGCGTGAGATCTTTTTAATGTTGCGGTGAATCAAACGAAATTTCTAAAAGCTGATTAACTGATAATCGCAACCAACCTATGATGGACCATAGCAATTTGATAATTACGTGCCATGCTCTCTCCTCACTTGGAAGCACAAAAATAAGCACATGCCTATCAGGAGCATTCAGTTTATCCTTCAAAATACTCTTTATATGTCTGCGCATCTCTATTGCATGATTAAACTAAAGATACCAAGATTTGATTACTAAAAGTGGGATATTTTGTAAGCAAACGCGTGGTCAAAAATGAAGCAAATAAAAATATCTCGAAAAGAACTTCTTTGTGTGTAGGCTAGCCTACCTGATAACTTTTGATGAAGTTCATTTTCACAAGTGCATAACTGTTTTCAAGTGCGGAAGTGTCAAAATGAGCAATGAATTTGAATCAATTTCATCATCTCTCGCAGTCTTGAGCTACAATTAACTGCCTCAATTTATAAATTACATCATTCAGGAAGTGAATGAGATTAGAAGATATCACCTGAGATTCAATTCTGCATTTCGTCAGTTGGTCACGCTATTGACTACTACAGCTTACTAAAACGAACATAACTTTACGGCCACGGTCAGTCTCAGTTGCAACTTAAATGAGAAGTCAAACTGTATATTTGTTATCCTCTTAATTCCACTTGAACGTTGATCACTGAACTCTGTACAGTATCTTCGAGGGCGATGAATGACTTCTCAAAACAGTCTCCGTTTATTACTTAAAACATCCTATCAATGACAATAGCGAGGTCATAAAATACAAAAATGATAAAATTTAATGTTTTTGTGGCTATCGCGCAGTAAGATCGCGCAGTAATGGTTTGAAATTTTGCTTAATGGCAATTCTTCCGCGCAAAATCAAGAAACAATAACTAACCAAATTTATAAGCAACCCAAATTTTCGCACTGAGGCTTGATCACGGGCAATTCAAATTATGTGTACACATACAAAAATTTTCAGAATTTTCTCAATTTCATCATGAAATATATTACAATTGCTGGCTACCGTATATCCTCTACTCAGCATTCCAATAACCAGACCCCGGTGCCACGCTTTTGGACAGTTTGCTTCAAAATTTAATAGCACATTTGTGAACGTTTCTTTTCTAAAGATGCTAGTTTCCAAATAATTCGTAATATTTATTTTAACATCCAAGAATGCCATACTGTTGCCTCCAATATCTACAGTAAATTTTAAGTTTTTGCGTTGTCTATTTAAAAATTGGTGAAACCGTTCTACTTTCTTTATATCATCAAAAACGCAAATGCAATCATCTACATATCTTGCGTAATAAAGTGGACTGCATTCTTCATTCATCCAATTTTGTTCCATATGTGACAAAAATAGATTTGCGAGTGTAGAAGCAAGGGGGAACCCATACTTACACCATCTATCTGCTTAAACATTTGGTCATTAAATAAAAATTGACCACTCGTGGCAAACAGGCACAGTTTTTTAAATACATCCCTGCCAAACAGAGGCTTATTAGTTGAATTCTTATCATAGACTAAACTAGCCGCCAGCTCAATTGTTTCATTTACAGGTATGTTCGTGAACAGTGATTCAACATCATAACTAATTAAAATATGTTTGTCATGAAAAAGTTCTTGATTTTTATTAATTTCTTCTATCAAGTGAGAGGTAGAATTCAACATATGTTTCGAATTTATATGTGGTTTTATTAGATTATCTAAAAATTTTGCCAAATTGTAACTTGCAGAGCCAATATTACCTATTATTGGTCTCATAGGTTTGTTATCTTTGTGCACTTTCACAGTACCATAGAGCCTACCGGGCTCACTGCCAGAAGGACTAATAAACTTGTACGTTTTCTCAACAATATATCTACGCAAATACTTATAAATGTAACGATACAATCTGCCTTCCTCGGTTACTGTCGGATGTTTGCGAATGTCATCCTCATCATATTCAATTTTTTGAATGTATGCTGAGTAGAGCATACACGGTAGCCAGGAAAATGGAATATATTTCATGATGAAATTGAGAAAATTCTGAAAATTTTTGAATGCAATGGTTATACTAAGAACTTTGTTCTTAAAATTGTTTCGGATGTGTACACATAATTATGTGTTGATAACTGACGCACTTAACTTAACCCATTAATGAAGAGTGGCAATTTTTTCCACCATATCGACCCGCGTCCTTTGGGACAACGTTGCGAAATAACGTTATCCCCAGTACGCCCAAGTATGTAACCAAATTGAAGAGGAGATCACTGCGGTTCAGGTGGTACCACTCCCGACCTGTCACGATGTCTAGAACGACCACCAATGGTATTTGAAAGTTTTTTTTGAAATGATGCACTTGTCATTATTGGATTTTTGTAGAAAAGATCCCATTCCCTAAGATTTGGAAATCGAATCAAAATGTGTCTTAAAGTATTGACTGCAAAACTTATCCAATGAATCTAAATGAAATAGAAAGATCTACTAATTGTTCAGAACCACACTATAGCCTTCAACAAATGATGCCATCTGATGGGCTTCAATGATCAATAGCTATAGTGTGCTTCATGATATCGTCCGCAAAAATCGCTGCTTTGCCTCACTATTGAAGCTTATAAATACTGCCATATCTTTCCAAACTTAATGCTACATGACCTTTATATGGCCAAAATTTCGTATGCCGTGCATTAATAAAATAAGAGAAGTAGTGCATATTTGATAAATATTATTGCACGACGCTCATGTGACGCATTACTATGTCTACATTTATCAAATGATTTATCGCTACATGACTGTTAAAATCTCATATCGCACTGTTTGTATATCATGTATTCGTTGTATGCAAACGTTTATTTCAGGACATAGAAATGGAACTAAGACATTCTGACCAACAGCGATTAGATATTACCCCCTTTTGAGATATCTGTAATCGGCTAGCCAGCACCTTGTTATTTCTAGGAATAGAAATCGAATTATTATCAATGACATTTATCTACTGCTATTGTCCAGAAAAGTTTTACAGTAGGTTGATCAGCGGTTATGCAAAAGCATATGATTCTTTCGGTCTTCAATGCCGTGCATGGACAAGCGCTCATCAATTGTTTCCAATGTCCATCGCTATACATGTAGCTGAAGTGCGAAGAGTGCAGCGTGGCGTCATAATGCAGAGTGGACTGTGGCATTCGCGGTCTCGACGCTGTAGCGCATTAACCATTACTTAATTACATAATATCTTTCAAGAAAAGGCTTTCATCTTCAATGTCTGTACCATAGAAATCCGACACCTATGATAATAACAGACTGCAACAGACATGCGCACTGAAAGCAATGCTTCGTCCTGGACATGCGTTGTCATGACAACGGTACCTAAACGATGGCGGCTTCCAGTGGTTAACGAGGTTTAGGTGCCGGTACTTTGTCAGTGTCCGTTGTAAAGAAAAACGATTATTACCACTTTTCTGCAAATATAGAATTAGTTTTGGTTAAAATACGTGCCAAATACTCTACTTGTCTGCAATTACTTCTTGCTTCACAAAATTCATTCTTCTGAATATCTAGCAGCATCGGCCGAGCAGCTGAAATGACCATCTGCAAACAGCTGTTATCCACTCAAGTTCCACTAACTTGAGCAAAGCGAGAAGTCGGATTTCTATAGCAAAATCAAAGAAGCAGAGTAATGATCAGTAGAGTAGGATAGAGAGCATGATAAAGAGATCAGGATCTGTTGTATCGCCCTGTTGAACAGAATAGAACTGTTGTCGGCCTGTTGGTCTTTTACATTTTCTTCGGTACACGCTGCAGGCTCAAAAATCTTGGAACATTTGATTCAACCTGGCCACGAAAGCAGTAAGTCTGACTTACAAGAAAGAAAGCCCATTTGCAACAAAATAAAGCGAACATGTTGATAGCGAACAGTTCGCTATTCTCGCATACTTTGTGGAAAACGAAACTCATGTTGAATGCAGATGAATGAAGTCTATAGAAGTTGTGTTTAGCTTTGTGTGTCGCTCCTATAGTGCACAATTAAAATCATTTTGACTCTCATGCAAAAAACTAATTTCATTTGCATTCATTTGAACAACGACAACTTCAATGAGAACTAGTAATCCTGACTCAAAGAAGCGTTATGACCTGTGGAATTGATGAAATCTGGGGAAATTCTACTCTTCTTCGAAATTACTTTGAAAAGCTATTCTTCTCTTCAAGTATATGAAACAGACAAGGAATGCATGCAACTTGATTTTGCTCTTTAAATCTCATAAAGATCGAAAGAAATTTGATTGCATAAGTTTGAACACTTCGCTTATGGCCTTCACTTGTGCTCTGCGTGAACATGCAAGATACAACAGTGAACAAGCGAATTGCTTTAGCGTATGCAGTCAACTTTGTTTGGAAAAAGCGGCAACCAAAAATTTATCGAAACGCAGACAGGGTTGATTGCGATCAAACGACTTAACATCCATTGGCACAGTTCAGAATGAATATCTTACTGAGATACTTACGTCAGTAATTAGATATTCCTGACATTTCACGAACACTTTATTGAGAATTTGATCTTTTTTCATCTTTTATCAGAATCACAAGGGACCTTCTTATTCAACTATTCCTATCTAATCGAGCTTATCACCACCTGTTATCAGCTGTATGAAGGCTATTAATGCCACCCCAGCAAGCAATCTGCGTAAAATTTCAGAAAATCTTTCCACTGAGACTTTGTCTTGACCTTACAGAAAATTACATAATTTTGCATAACTAAGTAATGACATCACAGAACATTGCATGCCTTTGACTTTGCATGAAATCTGTGCGACTGATACAAACCTGTCATATTCCTTCAAAGTAACTATTGGTGATTCAAGAAACTTCGCTTTCTGTCTGCAGAGAAATCATAGCAAATGCGTCACATTATTATGACTGCTTATAAAGGAATAAGCCATAGAGTAATCCGTATATTTAGGTAGAGTATCGACTCAAACAAGTATCTGTATACAGTGAAAATTTATATATGAGAAGATTCAGTTTTTAGGAGACAACGTTCCTGCGGTCCAAAAAATTATTTGAGCAGTTTTTAAAAAACTAATTTTTGCGAATTATTGCTGTATTTATATACTACCGAGATGAAGCCCCGCTATAAGTAGTATGAAGCAATTTCGACATCAAAGGGAATGAATATTTGATAAGAAGCATCTCAATTAAGCGGAAATTCAGCTGATTATCAAAGGTATTTCATGAACCGCATTATAATGGAAATCTTCCGGAAAAAGTCGAGATCTTATTACGCTTTCTTGGCTGAAATTTCAAGTTTTTAATTCAATTTTCATCGGCATGATTTTATGATTCACTAAATTTATGCTTTATTTCTTGAATCTGAATACTGATGTGGACCCATTTACATCTTTTAAAGTTAATTGAAATCATTGCCTGTGATTAAGTTTACCAGTGGCAGGTTCCTTGTGATATGATCACGCTTAAGAGAATACACTCTTGAGGTTAAGCATGAAAGTAGCAACCGATCGAATTGCTAATTTAACAAACGTCACCTCTCCAAGGCCGTCATGACACGTAGGATCTGTGAAATACAATAATTCCTTTTGTATTACTATCATAATCGCAGTCAATTCCGTGGTAATTTCTTCAAAACTCTAAAATTTTGCATATCTCACTTTTGGCAACGAAACCCTCGAGTTCATTTAATAATATCGAAAGTGTATGCACATTGGGGATTTAATAAATGGGGAGTTACCACTCTACCTAATATGCTTACTCTATGGAATAAACCAATGATTCTCAGCCACTTTGCCGCTCGCCTCAGGAGTGACGCAGCCAGGTGTATTTCGTCAATCACGGAAATGCCACAAGGCTGCCCCGTCGATAACAAAGTATACAAAATGTTCGTGCATATTTTGCGCAAATTTCTGTCGCGGACTAAAAATTAACAAAGGCGTCTGACGCCGGTGCAGTCTACAAATCACTGAAATTTCGTTTCAACGACATTATGGATGAATTTTAATTCCGCTAAGTAGTCACAGTTCGCGTTAATGAGATAATTAATGATGGAAGTTCATCATTTCAGAGACTTTCAGTGAACCAATTCCAAAATATTTTCATATACAATATATCTCAAAATTTCAACTCTGCTTTTCCCTTGCGTATTCTTTTGTCTTCAATCGATTTGTCCTGTTTAAAATGCTCAAAACACTTGAAAGTGAGTCTGCAAAACAATTCTAATTCGTCATCCATATCCACCGCTTGTTGTTCACTCAGCTTAATTCGTAGCTCAAAACAGGTTTCTCGTGCATGAGGAGGCTGTATCGAGCTATCTTATATAATCATGCCTTTGATAAAACCAATTTGGTGAACACATTAGCCTTAGTTTATCCGTGGCAGTCTCGTGAAGCCCCTACACATCTTTTGATTTTGCTAAAAATTGTAATAATACAATTATATACGATTTTTGGCTTCAACGTTTTCTTGATTATGTATATATTCAAACTTCATCAAGCTTGACCCATGGGAACATAAATATTTTCACTTCTAGCTAGTAATATTTTCTGAAAATCGGGAACTTTGCCAATTTCCCACAAAACAAAGCATCTTTATCAGTTCAAATTACTTATAGACCATTGACAAAATACAGATGAGCTGTAATTGACATTAATTCATCACTTCATCCTAATGACTGTTTTTATTTAAATGTACACTGTGCAGCCACTGCTTTTTTGCTCAATACATAACTGAGATTCTGGCACACTGCTTATAATTTACAGCACATATATATTCAAAAATCTCTATTGTAATCGCATTCAGCTCGGCTTAGCTATCCCAATGCAATCACACATGTTCCTAACATTGTCTTAGGCCGCTCCATATCGTTTTTCAAAGTCATTTGCCATCATTTCCAAAAATTGAAAAAAGTGGAATACAAATTTAGAATTACTATTTATAGTAACAAGATGACCGAGTTAGTAATATGATACCACCATTTGAACAAATATACGCAATTATGTTGCAGTGGATTGAATAATAGGAACATAAGAATCAGAGGGGGCTCCAGGTATTAAGATGCATTAAGCTGAAAACATTTAACATACATAAAATAAAATATAGAGAAACTGTAGCAGTGAAGATGAAATATGTAGAAGCACAGCAACATCTTTGATGTTATTCTTAGCATTACATATTGCTTTACACAAAATGTGCCTTAAGTAATAAAGCGATGTTTGTGAAGAACTAAATCGTTCGCAATTTGGTGAAATACACTTTGCATAACAAGCTGTCTGAAACTAAAATAGACCCTGCACAAGCATGAATGCGTAATAACTCTATAATTGTTCTGAAGGCGTAATTCATTAAATGCCTTTTTCTAGTTTTAGATGATCTGCAGAATTTTCTTATGCTTTTTCTGATTTCGAGAAATGTGCAAAGCCCAGAGTCATAATTTTTTACATAATGTCTTCAAGTCATTTCTTATCATGTTACGGAACATTTGACTATGAAGCTTAATACTCGTATATTCAGATTTGTCAAGCCTCCTAATGTCAGCAAACACAGACTCTTTGAGTACTTTCATCCACATTTAACCAATTCTCGCATACATCGACGATCAGAAACATGATGATGTAGCATACACATGATAGGAAATAACCTGAAGACATAATCATGCAAGTTATAATGGCTCTAGACTTAGTGCTTTTCACTAAATCAGTGAAAGCGTAGAAAATTTTCATTTTTGCCAAAAACTGCAGTCTGCGTCCCATTGGATTCACATGTGTTTCCTTTGATCCTGTTAGACAAGAAGAGGGACCAACTAGAACTCGGCAGACGTGCAGATTCGTAGCACGCATAGGGTGTTCATCATTCTGTGAAAGTCTCATTTTTGGTCTCGCTCTCTCTCTGGCGGCTGGATTATGAAGGCCTCACAGCATTTTGCGATAGCTATTCGATAGGACTTCCTTAGTACAAACAAATTTCAAGAACAATTATGCACTGCATTCTTCTGCGAGCATTCTTGTTTTATGTCTTTCTAGCATTAAATATTTATTTGATCTTTAAATAGGAAGATGATTTTGCAGTCTACTCTATGAGCTCACTCCAGCTTGCATCTGAGGCATTGTTTTTTTTGTAAATGATAATGGTTTGCAAAATCATTTTAAATATAGTGTCTTGTTGAAGAACACAAAAGGGTGTTCTATAGGTCTACATGTACTGTATGGCTTGTCTGTGCATCAAATTCATCTTGATTAGTTGTCATAGATCGCAATCCTAAAAATGATTATATATTTTCGTGAGTTTTCTCGACTCTCTGGAAATTTCTGGAAAGATGGTCGTCAATTAAAAAGAAACCTGTTCTTACTAGTTATTTAGACAAATCAACTTTTATTAAAGTGCGCCACCCTGTGTATGTAGGTTACAAAAGTACTTTCACCGTACACGTAAATTTTTGCAACATCTTTAATTGAGCTATACTTATACAGGCATAGAGAGTAAAGTTTTAATTTGTTTACCCATGCGTGGCTGTCTGAGATTTATCATTGACGGCTTTACCTTGCTCAAACTCAACTTCGAGTTCACAGAATTATGAAAAATGCTGTGGGAGTTTCAGAAAGCTATAGAAGTTCTGACGTAGGTTATAATAATAGTCGGACTAACTCCCATTTTTTTAATTTCTGGTGCTGAGTATGTTTAGCATAAAGCATTCGATTTATGAGCCGTTAACATACCGAACACTCAAAGTGATCATATACTTTAATGATAATTTGACCGAGTGCTTAATATTAAGCACTTGTGCTTAATTTTAAATCGTCAAAATTACGAATTATCTAAGTATCAGCCATAAACACACCATTTGATGCTTCTTAAATTCTGGCACTGTTAATCGGTGCACATTTATTACTGCAATAATTTGACATGTGTTCAGAAGGCTTACCCACACTCAAACCCTTTTATTTGTGGACTTCTTACTGAAAAACACTCATAAAATGTCGTCATGAAGTACAAGAAGTCAAAATGAAATCGTTTTTGATACCCCCAAGGTGAGTTTTAGCCTAAATTATCTAAGTATTGGATACAAAGAAACTATCTGATCAAAAAGAGACCTGTGTGTACAAGATAGTTCAATGAATTTTTTTACTATCCCAGAAATATCAAAAGTGCTTAATTTTAAGCACTTTTGTGTAATTGCAATTATCAAACGAACATGCATGATTATGCACTTCTGTGCTCAGACATCATTCATAAATGAAGGTAGGGACTTTTAATATAAAGCCTGGTAGAGCTTTCAGACGGCTACAACTCATCCAAACATAATAGTTTTGATTTCTGAAATAGATTGGATGTATGAAGTAGGGCCTACACATATGAATAATACCTATGACTAACAAATGGTGAATGGATAAATCGTAAGGAATAGTACTCCTGTTTTGTTTAAACGAAGGCATTTCAAATTACATAGATCAACATTAAACGAAAACTAATAAAAGTGCTTAAAATTAAGCACTTATCACATAAACAATGTCCAGTGGTATTACGTGGCAAGAGTTTCTATTCGAAAGTGATAGTAATTTCAACTAATATTATCTTATTGACTATATATCTTATTAACTATATTATCTTATTGAATTGCAAGTAATAGGAACTTAATTGTTGAAGTATTGAAAAAACACCATTTTGAAGTAGCAAGAATATCTTTGCGTCGATTAGAATCTTTCAGCACACGGTTATCCAAACATGACACCAACTAAATGTACATGTAGTAGACTACTACATACAAGTCTTTCATAGACACTGATCGGCTATCGATCATGATGAGTTCTTCTTTCTGTGATTTCGGAGGAACGCCATTATTTATATGCTTCAGCCAGCATTTACTTTTTGAAGAGGGTTTGCATATAGGAGCATTACAGAAATGGCATTTGAATGCTATCGTTATTCGATGACTTTCCTGGTACGGTACGTATCCGTGTCAACAAATGCTACAAGGTTTTGGGCAAGAAGAGATAGGCGATGAGAATTTTCAATTAGGATATTTGAGTCACTTGCTGAGACATCGCCTCGGATTCGCTTCGGCTTTTAGTTCTTCTGCACAAATGATCAGATCGCTTGCTGATGCCATTTTGAATCGTCCGTGTTGCAAATTTGATTGACTGTGTTTGAACGATCGACAAGCGAGATAAGCATTAGTGAAAACAAATCCAAGAATCCCTCAAGCTTGGCGGGATGAGTCGAGTGAGTTTTTACAACATCGTCTAGACCTTTAGCTCCTGTTCGCTAATGACCAAAGGTATCGATTGATTATGCGTAGGCCTACTTCAGATTTTCTTCATCAATTTGAGGCCTTGAAGTTTCACCGAGATGTTTCGTTTTCCTTGGGTTGCCATGTCGCAACAAACTGTTGTTGTTGAACATGTCGCAACAAACTGTTTCATTTATAAAGCTCGAGAACTTGTGACTTGAAGAGGAACATCCTGTCTATTTTCAGTGTATCCCACCCACTCTGTGCCTCTACCGAGTTGAGACTCATTTAGAAGTTGTTTTAGAAAGTTTTCATGAGCGATGTTTTCACCAACATGGTTGAGTACAATCCAACTTTCATGAGCTCAACGGCAGATTTCACAGATCCGAACCAGAAATCTGCAATGATTGCTCTCCTTGCACTTCTTTTGTCAAACGAAGTAGGCTGCCGTTGCTGCAATACCACTATACTCAGATACCTCATTAGTTTTTCTTTCAATTTCTCTTTGCTTTCATTCAATTCGATTCGGACAACTGTGTCAGTACGAGCGTCAGACATGTCCCATGTTTCGTTGCCACTGGTCTTGACTTTCGCATAATTTCAACTTCCCGGTTGAGTTTCTGTGAAAAGATTTGATCATACTTTCGTCGAGACATACATGTATATGATCTCCAGGGCATATAGCTTTTGGAAACTTTCATTCACTGACTAAATAAAATCGAGGATTTGCTTGTCCGGGTCATCTGCACTTGAAAACCTAATATATAAGAGTGTATATCACATGAAGCTAACCAGTGTGAGTTTCACAAGCAGGTGATATGCGGCTATTTAGATGTTTATGAAAAGTGCTTAATTTTAAGCACTTTTTCATTGCAATAAATATTCAATCCTGTACGTTTCGATATTTGATATTTGTTGATGTTTTTCTCAGAATAAAATGAAAACTCGCAGTGATCTCAGAAAATCGTAGCGCATCTGGCTTGGGGCATTTTTTTTAAACATTATCTTTATGATAATTAGAAACGTGGCGCTTATTTGTCACATTTCTTCAAACATTTCGAAATTACTAAGTTATCAATGAGCCAGAGGCACTTATGACACGCCTGTCAAATAGACGTGACCTTTATGGTGGCCCATGAATATCTAAGTATATAAACGTATTGCAAGCAGAACTTTCACGTTGATAACAGGAATGCTTTTAATTAAAAAGTGCTTAAAATTAAGCACTTTTAAGTTGATTTTTGTCCTTCATGACAACATGTGACGACTGAACGTACTGACATCTTTTAAATTTCACCATTAGGATATTCACCTCAGCTACATTTCTGTGTAATATTATCACCTTGGGAGCATTAGTTTGCAAAATATATCGATTTAAGTATTTTATGCATTAAAAGAAAAATTTGGTTTTTAATCTAATGAATATTTTGCGATGACTAAGTGGAGCTATAAAGCTGATATTGACATGATTACAGCTTAATGTATGATGTGTCACATCACCTGACTTAAAACAACTGCCTAGAAAGTCTTCTCACATTTTGAAACACCTGAATTTGGCAAAAAAAGTGCTTAATATTAAGCACTTTTGCGGTAAAATTATTATTAAAGCATACAGCATCAGTTTTACACTGATTCGCAAGTATGAAATGTCGACAAGAATGTGCCATCTTTTATCGCTATTCCTAATCTAGCAGAACTTATGGCAGTAATGTTATTGATATGATAAGGAGAACAGCAGTGAGAGGAAGGTCAGACTAGAAGCAATTGATCAGCCAATTTCCTCATCTCTTCTACAAAATGTCTCCTCCTTCAGCATTTCCGCAGTAGCAGTCACACAAGAATCGAAATCTTGCTTTCAACCTTGAAAATTCAAATAAAGTTTTTAGTGTGAATGTGCACCTTATTTAAGTGAGGGTGCATTTTTAAAGAACAAACGGTTTCATCTAAATATTGAGTTTGAAATTTGTTTATTTGTTTCAAAATGTACCTCAAATTTTAGAGTGCTTTTACGAATGCAATTGTTCTACTCAGGAAAGCACAAGAAATCAGTAACGATGAATGATGAAGACAACATTTCGTGGATTAATTATTATTGTTGTCCTAAAAAAGAAATGTCAATCTTTCTTCCTACATTTGCTATATTACTTACTATTTTGCTTAACTACAAACTATGATAGCATCTTATGCTGTTGCATCGCGACTATTTTCTGAAAGAATGAATTGTAACTTGAATTAATTCATTCAATCTAGTTAATAATGTGATGCAGATTCCTGCTTAGACAATTAATTTCATTTGTTTTGGATTAAGGTAATTTTTGCTTCTTTAATTTCACTAAATCCAGACCACTTTGAGTATAACGAAATTCACTTTCCCTTTTGCAATGCCTGATGCTAACGAAGATTGATATAAATGTCCACAGTCTTGATAATTAGTAAGTCAGCAATTGTCTTAAGAGAAAACCTTTTTCGAACGATTTTTGTCACGTTAATGTAGCCCTAGCATAATGTCAATTTAATCACGTCATCAATTATTGAAATATTGAGAATCAAGCAAAAATTAGGAAATTGAAAAAATATCAGTGTGTTGGATAGGATGCTTTCTGTAATGGCGTAAATTCCGGATGGTCTGAATAACATTTGATGAATGGATTTTCAGGTTTTTAGTAGACATATGGAAGAATTTCGGAAGGATGCAGGTTCAAATAATGCTGGAATGTCGCAAGTGGATAGAGAACTTTTAACGAGATTATGAAGGGATGCAAATGCAGAATAAATGGATCTTTTTAAATGCTATTAGCTAATTTGTGTTCATTAGTGTTCATTATCGCTGCCATGTGGACGGAAATAAAATTTTGGGGTCTGTAAATGTAAATTTTATAGTGACTGGCAATGAAATTGCAATGCAAAGAAGTGGAGGAAGATGCAAGCATTGTTGGCATGTGCAACTCATAAAGCTACGATGCTCGTCCTCCAAAAGTTAACTTTCTTACATTAAACTTTTAGCACAGAGGTTCAGGCCAAAGGCTCAGACTAATGACGAGGTCCATTTGTCTGTATTGCAGTCCTCAATGGACGCCGATCATTTAATATTGGGGTTCATTGTTCAATATTCGGCATACACACAATTTTCTAATAATTTTGATTGAATGAAATGAATTTTAAAATTGAGAATTAATTTTGTAGTCATTTTCCTTTTTGAGAATGGCCACGTTATTGTTGATGACATAAATCATGTGTTATTTAAATCCGCGATATATTTCTCAATGTAAGATTGTGAACCTCTGATCTAGTCGACTCACAACCTCATCCTCACCCTGCACTGAAGCAAATCGAGATCTTAAATAACTCAATAATAATTCAGATATGTAATTTCTCAAAAATCCAGAAGTGGAGAAATAATGAACTGACAATTTATGGCAATGACCATTCTATAAAATGTTATTGAATTTTCCAAAAGAGTTTATGCATTTTATTATATGATGCATTTACTGAGGAAATTCATGCTAAGTTTCAGAGCTAGTGACTTCATTTTTTATCTTCATCCACTGCATAGAGAACATCACCGTGCAAATGAAATGAAATGTAAACAGCAGGATCCCCGCCGTGTGAAAAGAATATTTTTTCCTTTGCTTTGATACTTAGTCATCGATCATGTTTGAGATAACACATGACTGATTAGTTGAAAAAGTGCCATAGAGAAGCTTCAGAAAATGAGTCTAGACAGGGAATTAGAAAATTAAAGATTCAATAAGTGTAGGAAACATGTCAAAGTGAAACAGAAAAAAATATAGTGCAATTCTGAATGATAGAACTACACAACTATTAAAAAAAGTCGCACATGTCTATTTTCTGTCTAACTATACCAAAAATGTCTTCACTTGCAAAATGGTTTGACAATTTGATTTCTTTGACCACAAAGCACATCTTGGCTTGCACTGTGATCTGAAACTTATTTGTAGCTGAAGCAGTGAGGGCATGCAGAGAATTTAGATCTCGGATCTGAAATATTTCTTGTAGTTAAACTTTCCTTACAATCTTTTTTTGATGATGAAGATTTCGCAATTAATTTTTGGAATCCATCCATGCTTTACTATGTTTAGCGAGAACTGAGTTTAAAGCCGATATTTTCTGGATTCACTCTGTACAAGAAAGGCACCATAGCCGTACATTTGTGATGCATTCTCTTTGATTTCTTCTATTACAGAAAAGCACGACAGATGTCTGTAGGAAACTCATTTACGTCACAAGAATGTACTCAAGAGTGAGTTCATTATCAGAAAAAAATCTCAAGTATGTGGGTGTACATGTACAAAGCAACCTACTCAAAATGTTACGGCACGATTCATCTGCATAATTGTGCTCAAGGAGGCGTTTCAAAAGATCCATCATCGCCGCCAGTAAAATAATGAAATATTTCCCATTAAGTCACAAATGATCTTTTCACTTGATACTCATCGATTTGAAGCAATGGATAACCAAAAGTTATCAAACGATATTTTTGAAGTGACGGAGATGTTTGAACAGTGTCATTGATGTACCTATGTCTCATCCCAGAAACCTTTGATGCGTGACTTCATGGTCAAACTCTATTAATGCACTGGAGATAAATTGTTAATGTATGCCTGATATTCACAAAGTCCCAAATGAGTATTAGAAAGAAGTACCGAACCTGAGTAATAACTTCGACTAAGAAATGAGTCCCAGAATCTAGTACTCTTTGAGTTGGAAAACATTAGCAATCATTTTAGAACTCTTTTGGCTCGAAAGCACAGTACTTAATTCGTACTCATGTTATCATCGGTACTCATTTAATGACTTGCATAGGACTAGCACCTCCACTAAAACGAAAAAGGCCATACGGCTTATATCCAACCCGTTATATCACATACGCACAAAATGATAGACGTTGGCAGGGCTCAAAGCACTGTGCGTGAGGCTGCTTTTGATCCAAATTGATGTCTTAGGTTCATTGAGAGGATATCGACAAAATGTCACAGGTTTGTTTGTATGATCATGTTTCACTGCATCCACTTCGATATGCAGGAGCACAGCAAACCGTCAGACAGCTACCTTAGACAGAAGAGGCCCGAGTGATAATTTTGATGCAGGAACTATGAAGAAATATGTTGACCGTTTAATAGGCGTCAGTCGTTCCCACAGTCACTGCTCGTCAACAATGCACACTCGTGTATCATCTGGAAACAGACAAATAGTCTATTATGTCGAAGCGCACGCCGTCACAGCTGCATGCTTACTCACTGAATTTCTCGTCATTTGTTGATATTGACGTTTCATAATATTAGTACTCAATAAGCATTTTGGTACTTATATGAATTTAAGTTCTGTAATTCCAGCAATCTTCTGTTTAGTACTCAGATTCATACTTGAATAGGACTTTATGATTTACAGTGTATACCTGTGCACTGCTCTTTGTTTGCTGCTATGGTCACTGACGTTGTGGTCTAAAACGTCTTAGCACATTGGTCGAAGTTATTTGACAGCTGTGAGCTGTTAGAGATGAAGCACCTATTTCTCGATTCATTCATGTTCTAGTTGGCATCATTGTTACTTATTCAATTGTTTTTATTGTTACTTCACAGATGCACAAATTTATTATTCCTTCACTGAAAACGATATTTATGAACAAGCCTGCATTTTCAAGTTTGTCTTGCCTGATAGCGTGAGTACTGACAGCAAGCAGATTCTATCATAACTTTTCAGCTTAAATGGAGAAACATTAAGTTTGTCCTGAAATATCTTTAGTGACAATGTTTCCAAAGTAAGCCAACTAAGTTGTTGAAAAGGATGCTTTCTAATTCCCAACTTTAAAAATCATCAGAGGAATACAAATAATGAAATCATTTGAATGAGGAGTGGATTCAAACACAGAAAAGGGGATTTAAAATTTTTTTGCGAACTTTATGCCAAAAACAGCATCTTGTCACTCATTATGTCTTGATAACAGGTCGGAACAGACGTCTTTTGAACGAACTTCCACTATGATAGAGAAACTTGAAGAATGTAATTTTCTAAAATGAAACTGGGTCAGGGACAAGTAAAGCATTGATTTCAAAAGGAGTTATTCATTTAAAATACCGTTCTTAGCTCAGTTCATAGATAACTTACACACTAAATAGGCCTGCGTAATAAGAGGACAATTAATATAAGAAAGCTTTTTAAAACAGGATCAAGCGAATTATGCCTATTATTCATTTAGCTAAACACAGTTGCAGTTATTAGCAATAAGTTTATTGATCAACATAAATTGTTTAACATATCCCATAAATTCGAAATACGGTTAAATCTTGTTGGCCTCTGAATGCTCTGTATCCACAAGTTAACGTCTTGCAGATGTCCTTCTAGGTCGGAATAACTTCGGAAAAACACGAACTGTCAACATAGCCCAAGCATCCAACTTTCTTAGTTTCTATTTCATTTTGAATAAAGAAATATTCAAGAAATCTTGATATTCAAAATAGGCACTGACATAATCAGTCGAAATAACAATTTATTGACTGATTTCATAAACATTAGCTCAGACGCACTTTGAAACTCTCTCAATGAAGGAATAGATATTAAAACAGAAATTTGTCTGCAGACAATTTCGTCATCTCTCATATCACATGATTTCTCTGTCCTTATTCTAGATTGGATGAAAGAAAATCGTGAGGACGTTGCCGTTGTTTCCTTCTCAAGGTCGTTTCCTCACATAATTGACTCGAAAGAGTGGATATTTCCATGCAGATACGATTGCCAAGTCATTTGAGTCAGATTGCCTAAAATAAGTAGTACGCTGTTGTTTTGGGGACAGAAGTTCAATGAATGAAAAGCGCAGATCGCAGTGATGAAAAGGTTGTGGGTGTGTCAGACAAGTCGTACGTGACAGTTCCACGTTGTAAACATCAGATGATGGCAGTGACGATCAGAAGCAGATCTGTGGCGTATTTACTTGGGGGTGTGTTCTGCCTTAAAGATGTTAGTGCATCGGGGCTGTGTTGTGAACAACATCAAGGATGCTCTTCACTTTGAGTATGCAACAGTATTTTGGACACAGAGGATGTCGTAATCATAATATTACTGATCGGAAAGAGATGACTCAGTGCAGAGTTTGGACATCTCGATTCATTTCCGAAATGTCTTATTGAACATGAAAAAGAAACTTCAGCATTTCCTACACAGTTCGCGTGAACGGGCTGTGAAAAAATGTTTCTCGCCTTGACCTAGCAATACCTTTCTCAATACCTTGACTATAGCAAACGTTAGCGTAAATGGAATAGTCTTGCATAAATCAAACAGAAATAATGAATGAGAAGAAATTCATTAAAGTTTTACATGAAAGCATTTTTCGAAGAACTGAAAGTCTAAATATAAATGTGTATAAAAGTTTGTAATTTCTCCCAAACAGTATAATGTTAGGTTCAATTCTAAAATAGGCGATGCTGTTTTAACTTAAAATTTTATTCCCAAATTTTTGTCTGTGCACAGACCGCGCCAAGGGGAAGAATGTGTACAATATTGTGTGTGCATAATGATAAATGTGTATGTTGACCAAATAATAATTATTAATTATTCAAATATTTTTAAATTTGTCTTGATTTTTCATATTTTGTAATATTATCATAATGATGATACTTGGAAATGGAAAAGTAAATTTGGTGATTTATTACTTAGTCGTCACTTTGACCCTAAGCAAATGTCACTAGCATTATAATGAAGAAAAACAAATGGTCATGATGACATATCATTCTAACAGTGCAATATGAGATGATTGCATAATGATACAGCACTTGATTAAATTTCTCTCATGCATATAAAGTGAGCTCATGCATGTATGACTACAGCATGCCCCACAGAAAAACTCAACTTTATCCTATTGAATGTAATATTTTTCAAGTGGGCTATGTGGATCAATTTGTAATATGAAGCAGTCTACTATTTTATCTATTTCCTCTGCTAACTTACATTTTTAGGCTACATAGGTCTAGCATCCATATTCTGTGTATCCATATATGACATAGGCTAACAGTTTTATAGTTAGACATCTTTAGATATTATTTTATCGACATGTATTTTGCATGTTGTAATCCGATGTTGTGAAATGATCAAAATATATAAAATATGTAGGCCTACAAGTGGTAGGTGTTAGATTCACAAAGTGAAATCTTAAAACAGGCATTCCGTATTACTATTTTTGATTCCAAGTGCCCTGTGGCTGATGTCAAGAGAACAGACTATGTGAACATTCGATCCTTTGCTACTTCGAGAAGAATGTTGGACACAAGATTTACTGATGTTAATTAAATTAATCTCAAGTCTGTCATCAAGGAAGAATTTTTATGCAGCTAAATACTGGTATCAGATTTGGAATGCAATAGGAGGACGTTGAAACATTTGTTACAACCGATATGAAATTCTCGGTCTTAGGCGTGGTGCATGTTTGCGATACTACATGTGCTGCATGAACCTGAGTAATTGTTGAATTTTTGTTTGTAACTTTTTATATGTAACAATAAAAATGAATATGTCTTATTGTAAATTACTCGCTTATATAGGCCTATTTGGAAGCTACACCAAGACTCCTATTTCCTAGTTATGTTTATATCTATGATTTGGTAGCATTTTCTTATCTGGCCTACATCCATAATAAGAAATACGATGAACTTGCAAGTGACTTAATAAAATCACGCAAGTCTGATAAGATCTTGCAGGGAAATCATTAGCCGGAGCAAGGTCTTAAAAGATCCTGGCTACGGAACATCTACCATGTCATGTCGTCAATTAATTGAATTTCAAAATAGCATTCATCGTCATGAACAGTCACAATATTACTCATTTCGCTATAAGAATTTGTTTGAATGATCAGATGATTTGCTGGTGATAAACTTCAACAACCACGCCTCTATCTAGTTCATTCATCCATTCACTGATTCTGTCTGTAACCATCAGAACATCAGACTGATGTTTCATCACTCTGATTTCCATGGTGCACATCATCCATCTCTCTCTCTCTCACTCGCACGACGACAGCCATTTGAAACAATAGGCGCATCCTGATTCGCCCTTCTTTGCATAGACATCACCACTGATTCATGGAGCTTTCCGTGCGGGAGTACTCTGCTTCATACTTGTCACACAAGACGTGTGTGCACTAGCTCGCTCCGCGCGCTTCAACGCGATAGTATAAATAGCTGCCTCGTTGGACGTTGTTAAGACAATTTATTTTCCTGCAGTAAAGACTTTGACTTGATTTCTGTACTTCGTTATGTGTGCAATGATATCACCAATTGCTGTTCGTGGCCACATGCCATTTGCCAAATCGTGTGGAGTACCACTGAGAAGTGAATCGACAAACCTCGCTGGGTTCCAACGCCCTCCTGCTCCTGTGTATCGATACGAGAGACCGAAGAAGCAAAAGTTGTCCGGTTCGCAACCCTTCTTCCCGAAAGCCCTCCAGAACCTCCTGTGCTTTGCTGGTAAAAGTAGCAGCTCTGACTGTTCCACAGACTCATCTTGTCGACAGCCTGTGGTGAAAGTTTCCACAGACATTAACCGGAATCTCCTGACATTGCCTGTTGGCCTCCCCGTTACACGCTCTCCGAAAGAATCAGAAACCTCCCGCCGAAGAAGACAATCTTCACGCTCTAAATTTTCCTCAAACGGCTCCAACCTCTCCAGTATTCAAGAAGAGAGTGCTTCAGACCTTGAGCTTGACTGCGACGAAGTGAGGACTCGATGATAGTATCATCTGACTGCATGGGCCCTGCATTTCCGTCCGCGTTTCTGCGCCTGCACCACGTGTCTTTCTAATTTTTGTATATTTCGGCTTTGATTCTATCAAGCTGATATAATTTCTACCTGATTTTTAAGATAATATACGACATATCGATAAACTAAAAACCTCTGTGATTTTTAATGCTGTGAGAACTGGAAGGGAGGAGGTGTAATTTCTTCACAATCACAAATTCCGAATGTTAGACAGAATAAGTAATAATCAGAAATTTTTGAATAAGTTTATTGACAAATAAGAACATAATAGATCAGAAAATAAAAATAGCAGGAGACACGACATAGAAAAGCAGGAGGATCAGTTTTTTAGTTAGGAGAGCTAAGCATATACTGATATATACTGATTTCATATCTTTGTCGTACAGTTTTAGATACAGAATTTCGCACATAAGACAGCATCATGAAACACTTTTGATATTTCAATCAAATTTTATGAATTGAACTTAATAGCGCAAACTCCTATTTGAGCCACGCACCTTACGAAGAGTTAATTTCAGACAAAGTCTTTTATTATTAATAGTTGATTACAGCGTGAAAAATTAATAATAAAATTTACAAATTTATTGACACAGGTATATTTTTTAGGTATTTTTTGTTAAATTACGTTTCCTAACGTAAGTTCCTTTTTCATGTGCGCGAGATGATTTATAATATCGTGTTTGACACGTAAAGTGAAAATTAAGAGCAACAATAAAAGGCATGTGAAATCAGATCATGCATTATTTAAGCCTTCAAATATCAACTACTTTACTCCATTAACAAACCAAAAATAGTGTCTGCCTCAATTCGCAGGAGAATCTCTGTTATCTGCTATTCTGTCATCCAATATTTGAAAATTCTCAAGGTATATCATCAAACTAGCATCCATAATAAAATTTGGTTTGCAAATGAAACAATCGAATCAAGTAAAAACTATCCCATTATATTCAATGAAACTTTTGACAAATTTGAATTTGACAGATTATCAAAATTTCTATTTACAGACATGTCAAGCCACATTCCAAAAACTATTAAAATTTGATGATTACACATGCGATGTCAGTTCATTGACATCTATTTTACGTGGGTGCTTAGAAAGAGCTAACTTCGGAAGCGAGGATATGGCGAATTAATAATCCATTCAGTGATATCTCACTGCTTGAAAAGCAAAAGTCAATCAGTTAACTTTGCGTTTCAATCCAAAAGAGGAAAAAGAACAAAAAAATGCTTGTTAAATGAATTTTATTGCTTGAGGAAACCCACTGAGAGAGTTATAACAGGCATGCACGTTGCAAACTATATTGCGCGCATGTAACTTTTTTAATTAAACAATAAATGTTGCACCGCAGTCAACCGCTGTAGTGACACTTCAGTCCTTAGACAGAATGAACACTTGCAATGCGTTTGGTCATATTGCCTTGAGGAGGTAGTTTTAAAGCTAGGAACCAGCACTTTACCAGTGCAATTTATAAAAATTTGCAATTTTCCTTGCTGCTGTCGAAAAACAAACTTATTTTGGAAAAATTAAATTACAATTGACCAACTAACTACATGAGTCTAAGGCTGCTAATGTAATTCTACTAAAGATCTAGCAACACTGACCTACATTATAGATCGATTGATGATTAAGCAGATGAAATGCCGTTGAAACAGCTACTTCCATTCTAATATATATATATATACGTGGTGTGATCCAAAATGTCCCGGACTAACCTACTTGCAGATAACCTGTGATAACGAATACTACTTCAGATGTAAATTTAGGTCTTTAAGGCATGAGAAATATGGTTGCCGAAATTTTTCCGGTCAGTTTTCTATTTTTTCAAAATTTTCAAACATTTTTGTCTGAATTTCAAGATTTTCCTATAAATTCTAGCGATTTAGAATTAATATATTTAGATTAACTTGACAGTTAAGCTATCACTAATAACCTGACTAATAATTAACGGAAAAACAAATGTTTTGTTCCAGAAAACAGTTTACTTTTCAATGTATGAGCCGTTAGCATTCGTCACTTTTTGCCAACGAAGTCTCAATTCACAAAAAGCTTTATGAAAAAATTCCGGTGTCAAAGAATCAAAAAACTCAGTAACTGCATCCCGCAGTTCAACTGGCGATTCAAATGGTGTCCACGAAGATGCTTTTGAGGAATCTAAACAGATAGAAGTCACTTGGGCAAGTCAGGTGAATAAGGAGGAGGGCTCAATAGATGAAATCCGTTTCGTTAAGGCATTGTTGTCCCTCTGCGAGGTGTGAATCGGAGCATTGTCATGAAGCAAGTTTTCTTATTTTCTTCCTCGCTTCAGATAACAGATTGGAATAATATTCGCTATTGATTCTTACTCCTTTATCCGCAAAGTCAACCAGTTGGATTCCCGAAGCGTTCCAAAAGACCGTCAGCATCAACGACCGGCGATGTGATGTTCCGGAATCGCATTTTCAAAGGGGCAGACTCGCCTGATTTTCGCCACTCTGCAGATTCTCGCTTACTTTGAGGCAGATACAAACTTAAAGGTGTTTCATCCTCTGTAAGGATGCAGTTCAGAAACTGATCTCCGTGCATTCGAGGAGATCCAAATTTGACTGCCGCCAGAAGTCTGTTCTCCTTCATTTCAGGTGACAGAAACTTCGGTACGAAACGTGATGCCAGTTTGCGATATCCAAGTCTTTCGATGATGTCATGACAGGAGTGATAACTGATTCGCAACTCTCTTGACAACTCACGGATGGTTATTCCTTCTGTGTGCTGTAATCACTTCATCGCACTGACTCGATTTCTCTTCCGGAATCTCCTGCGGCCGAACAACAGTTGAAAAATCTTGCTCCACAGATTGTCTTCCGCGTTTAAATTCGCTTATCAGAAATAAGCAGTAGTTCTCGATGGAGCTTTGCTTCCATATGCAGGCTTAATTCCTTTAGAATGTCACCATTAGCGAAGCCGCGGATCAGAGTAGGAGGGTCGTATCACACTGCGATATTCGACTGAAGACACTTGTCACATCCATCATGAAAAACTGATAGAACAAAGAACCATCGTTGACACGGATTTCTTAATGAATGCGTGCTGAATGAACTTCACTGATTGATATCGTAACACATGAAGCAATTAACAAAAGACGTGCAATATTCATGGCAAAGATATCCGTCAAATAAGGTACAAATCAAAATCAATCTAACTATAACAATAAGACAAATCGGATCTCGATCAATTCAGAAAATACAGAAATTCATGTTAAAATGTAAAAATATTTTTTAAAAATAGAAAACTGACCGGAAAAATTTCGGCGACCATATTTCTCATGCCTTAAAGACCTAAATTTACATCTGAAGTAGTATTCGTTATCACAGGTTATCTGCAAGTAGGTTAGTCCGGGACATTTTGGATCACACCACGTATATATATATATATATATATATATATATATATATATATATATACAGGCTTTGGACTTCAAGAGTCACATCCAAGCTTTGGTTAATGAAATAGTGATTTCAATAATGACATGGCGTTTCATAGTGCCATTGTGACTTCAAATAAAGAAAAGCGGAATTCAAAAGGGAAAGTACAGCATTTGTCCAAGATATCGTAATGTCATGATTGAAAGTCTCCTTGTATGTCATGAATCACGTCTCTCATGAATTGCAAAGTTCTTACATAATTCTCTGACTGTCCTTATTGAAGTCCAAAACATGTACTTATTTAACATAATGATCAGCGTAGAGGCTAATTTTTATTATTCAAATTTGTTTTTGCTTTTCTCAGAGTTGAGTATTATCAAACTGTCGCCTTATCCATCATTCAGCATCCATCAAATTGAATAACAGTGAATTTAAAATCTTGACACTATTGAATTAGAGGGACTGCTTGAGGAAGCCGATAAACAGCTTAAATCCGCTTTTCTAGCACAAAGTCTTGTAACTTTCCTACTGAATTAACAGTGGGTTACATGCTGATGAAAAAATATCAATGTAGCTCATTATGCATGAACTTCGTCGTCGTCTCGGAACGGTGTTGAATAAACTTACTAAGGTATGTACTGTACAAATCTTGATACAGTGCCTGTTCTGCAGTATAAACAGTCGTATTGCATTAGCTAGTAACTCATTTACGGTCAGAAAGCGAAGGAGGGTATCAATCCATAGATTTTGTAGAGCTAATTGGAAATACAGTAGAATTCGCATAAGTAGGCGCACATTTTTCTCGATGAAAAGTCCGGAATTGTTTGAAACCACCGCATAATTCCTTGAAAAGTGAAAGACTTTCTCATAGATGAAAATTGTCATGAGAGACTGTTGAAGAGGTGACGAACATCAGAACTAGTGGTTTGCATATCCAAGTTATGTAGATCCACAGCGCTGTTGAGCCAGTTTACTTTCAACTTACACTCTTATATTCAATTGCACAGCATTTAAATTCGCATAAATTTCGACAGTTCACATACACGAGCGAAATTTTGATGTCCAGTAGATAGCATCAATTTGAAACTTTTTCAAATCACCGTATAAAGTGAGTGATATTGGCAGTCAAACTTATCTAACGACAAATGTGATCATTTATACAATGGATATCTCCTTATATAAAGGATATAGGAATGGATCCAGTGACCGTCGTGAACAGACTATGGACACCTGTCAATGGGATTCCCTTCGATTGGTTTGACTACTTGTCGCAGGCTCCTGTTAGGTTCCTGGCTTCTACGAGCTATTTGTTCTGGGGAGACACCCCTGTAGGTGGTAATGTGTCCCTGAGACCCTGAGTCAGTGGTAGCAAGCAAGTGGTCAACCCTGTGGTCAAGGAGTCAAAGTTAAGGAGCATTGTGGAGACCTTCCCAAAAGAACAGCAACTAAGCCACTTGCATGCCTGCATGCTGTTTATACTTGCTGCATACCTTCTGCAATGAAGAGGGATGCTGTTAGCCAGGTACTAGGTGGATTGAGCTAGATTGCTGCTATGCTACTCTGGGGAGTGGGTTCTACTTCGCACCTGTCAATGTTTATTTTCACTTCCGCGTTCTTTCCAGCATAATTGTAAATTCCTACCAAGCAAGAAATGGAACTTGTGTAATCGTGAATTGAATATTGAAGTTGATGATTCTGGTTGAAAGATCGATAGAACAAGTGACAAATTGCTGAATTTGTCTCCGAACGAATTCTTGAATCTGCCATTTATTATTTCCTCTATCAAGACGTGCTCACAGGTCATGTGCAAGCCTATCATATTACTAACCAAACAGGCTTTGAACGATCTGATGATGTAATGGTTCGAACTGATATTTCATAATATTTCATTGTCGATTTTCATTCATAAATTGAATGACATTGATCATCATTGAAAAACATCATTTACTCAGAAGAGGCCTGCAAAACGTCCATTACATGCTCTGATTACCTGAAATAATATTGACCAATTCATCATTACGCAATCCAATGACAGGCACGTACCGTATCAAATCTACGTGTCGGCTGACATAGGGGATTACCTTCCTTGTGTAAACGATTATCCGCTTTGCAAAACTACTTTTGTCTGGCTTGAAACTCATGTGATCTCTGATTAGATAATGTCACTTGATGCTAGAGGAATGCAGAAATGACGTGATGATGAAATATCAGAAATGATATTTCATTTACTATTTATAAAGCCAACTCAATCATTGATGATGAGCTTGTCATCTGACTTGCTGATCATATGACATGGCTAGCTAATCGCATAATATTTTAGCGAATACGAGTCGACATCATCCTCTGATAACTCCTCACCTCACAAATTCAGATAATCGCTCTCCGCAAGCAAGTATTACTCAATACTTATAGAAGATATTCAAATCATTGGTTAAAGCTCGCCTTTCAACATCAATGATGACTTTTGGGAAAAGCTCGATGATTCACATTTTTTGAATTTAAGAAGAAAATACTCATTTTGTTATAGCGACATGTTTCGAATGTTCTTCCGCAACAGACAGAACTGAAATGCATGGAAGTTTCGCACAATGATTTTCTAAGTACAAATCAGGCATAAGGAGAATGATTGTGACTTTATGATGCATTTATAAAGAAATGGTAAATCACGATATTACTGATCTGTGACTAAAACGAAGTGGCACAATAGAGCGTCCGAGTTCATAAATCAATGACTCAATGAGTTCATAAGTCATAAATCAATCAGAGTTGAATAATGGAATGCAAAAGTAAATGCTAAGATTAGGGAAGTTGAATCAAATGAATTTGAGTCAAAAACAATAATAAAATTATCTCCTCATTATATTTTGAAGACAAATTCAGCAAAATATTGAATAAATATATACATAAGGTAGCAATTGAAGAAATGGGTGGAAGGCAGGAATAATAATCCCATGTTTTTAACAATGAATATACTCGCAATAGACTCAAGAATACTGAGAAGTGCATGATAGCAAAAGACACAAAATATGCTACTTAAGTGAATCATTATTAATATCTCTTGTAAGTAGTACTTAGCTGCTTAATGAGCGACTTAAATTCAAACAATATATTCCATATCTTTGGCATATTGCGAGCTACAATAGATGATCATAATATAATTCGCAGTGAATCTTCACATCTCTATGAATAAGTAGGAGAAGAAATGTATTTTCATAGAAGATAAATTTGATAACATTGCAATTCTAATTATAAAACTGAGACGCAATGCTTGACGAGCGTCATCGAATGGCCTCACAGAATATTATCTATTATCGTTGTCTCTCATTGCTCCATGCCAGCATATTATGAACACTAAAATTCAGCAATGTCGGCCCTCCCTATTATAAAAGCTCACGTGGTGACGCACGTCAAGATGACAAGAAACAGCTGCTCTGTTATCCCAAAGTATCCACATGCTTGTTTCGGTCATGCGAAAGTGACGGTAGAGGATGACAGTTGAAATGTGTTTAAACAGTAATTACAGAGAGAAGGAGAAACACGGCTAGCACATGAGGAAAGTTATCACGGTTTCATAGCAAATTTTCTTTTACCTATCATGTATACTGTTCTTAAAGGTCAGCTACAACAAATTTGTATGTTTGGCAGGTGAAGGTTCAAACTCATATTCAAAGATGAAGAGAAGAACAATCTGTCTAAATCATTATTACAAAATTTTGGGCTCTTTTCTAGCTTCCCTCCCCCCGACAGTACCATAGGCAGTTCTCTCTTTGTAAGAGTTCCAGGACCATTAGATGGTCGCACGCAACTGCAATTCCGATTTGCGGGCATTGTGTAAAACCTTTATTCTACAGGCATCAAATAGCAGATAGCCTGTCGAAATCCTGAATGGCAAGGTCTATCATTCCAAGTGTGCGACGAAAGTTACAATATATACTCGTGCATCACGTTTTCTGCTTACGAATTGTAGAGTTTGGTGTGAACGAGCTCACCATTTGCATTCAATTTATCAAAATTAATTAATTCCACCGTATCACGTGATTTATCTTTGTACATCACGCATATATTCATTGTATTTGCCATATTGAAGGCGACAGAGAATTTAATTTATTGCATTGAGGATGCTCATGGAAAGATATTTCAAATCATCTATCATTTGAATCTAATTACAAACTATCGTTTATTAGCCATAATTTTGATAAAATAATTGCAAATTTTGCGCATTAATGTTAACTGTCCATATTTTCACGGATGGTTTCTGCTTTATTAAACAATTTCAGATGTCTCGGCCGATATAGCTTAATGATGTACGCTTTTATGAAAATCAGTAAATTGCACATCTGTATGAAGTATTATCTGATCCGCAACTTATCCAATCTTAAAAAGTCCAGTATAGGCTGCACAATTGAAAAGGGAATATAGCATTGCAGTCTCGCAATTTTATGTCGAATCATGTAGTCAATGTTATTTTTGAACTAGGCCTAAATGTAAGGAAACTTGAGCGATGCTTTCTCCTGTACGATTTTGCACGAAGTATACATTGCATACCTGCATGTTATCGCTTAGCATAACTACCTTCGTATTTGATGGAGTTGATCTTGGTAGAGCTGCTTCTTTGGACAAGAAAGTTGATGTCCGAAGAACAAGATAAAATACATTTTGCTTCGCAGCCTCGTCATATAATTGATTGTCCATCTGCTAAGGCCGAAGGCACACACGATAAGCCATAAACCGTCATTCATAAGCCTTAATCCATGACCCATAAGTCATTTTTACAATATTTTTCCTCATGGCAGATCATATAAGCAGACAGAAGAAGAAAATAAATGAGATTTTTCTAATTTTTGGAAAGCATAAAGCATAGGAATAAAGAAAGCGCGTTAGATTATAACATAGGTTCTATTGGAGATCATTGCCCAAAGATTCTCAACCGATGACGGCTTGTGGCTTATTTTGTATGCCAGCTCTCATTGAAACTTAAGTGTTAAAACTCTACCAGCGGTCTTTGTCTTGTCACTTATCGTGTGTGCCTCCGGCCTCATTTTCCAAATCGAGAGTCTATGATAAAATTTGCTCGCAATAAATAAGCTTCAAAGTTACAAGATCAATGGCCATTTTGAAGCTCAAGAAATGTTAGTTTAGAAAAGTAGAAAACAAATAGAAAAATACAAATTAGACAAATAGAAAGTCAGTTACACAGAAATCCAACACCAGGACTAGAGCGAACATCCACATTGAAAACAGCATTACGTTACGGACACCCTTTGCTATGACAATGGCACTTAAGGCCGCTATCACACAGAATAAGACGTCTTCCATCGTCCATCTTCCATCTTCCACGGACCGCAGTCACACTAGAGAAATCCATTTCCGATTCAGTCAGCTCTGCTTTTTACTATTAACCATTGCTATGACCACTGTCTTCGTCCTTGTCCTCGTCTGACATGGTGAACAAAGAGCTGTTTTTTGATACATTGCTTCTCTTTGCAAATCACAGCTTCCTATATCTTCCCTCTTCCCTCAGACGTCACTTCACGTTGTTCTAATTTTAGAGCAGTTTCGCGGCTGGTGCCTGATAGATGACGGAAATGAACCTCATCAGCCTCATAATTTCATTCCTTATGTACGATTGACGACGTCTTATGACTTTTCCTGTGTGACAGCGTGATGAACGATGGAAGATGGGAAATGATTTGTGGCTGATGACTTTGTCTGTGTGATAGGTTGTATTCTTTTCTACATGCAATTAAAGGGAAATCCCAAATGGAAGATAGAAGGCGCCCTATTCTGTGTGACAGCGGCATAACAGTCATAAGACAAATATCAAAAGCAATTGCATGTTTCACGAATTAGAGTAGTCTATCTGTTGACCATCAACGAACAGCTTTTAGGTCCCAAACAAAGCGAGAAATCGGATTTCTGTGGTCAAGATAGGGCTCACATTACTACAGAGCTGTACATCAAAGTCAGAAAAGGTCAGTTATTCATCATTGATCAGCATTTTTTTCTTTATTGGGTTTTAACGCGTTAATCATTTCTTTAATGGGTTAATCAATAATCTGTCAGATTAGTCAGCAGTATCAGATGAAACAATACAAAGTGAATAAGAAAAACAGAATGAAGGATCAGATTTTGTTTCAAGCATTAGATACTTGTTTGTTATTCACAAAATGCAAGCCTATAGCAATTTCAAGTCAAGCATTTGAGTAAACTCATCAGATCTGGATTAATTTATTCCCTAGAGCGTGTCCCATATTCACATTGCTCGACATCTACCATCTCACCAACAAATGTTATGTCTTGTCCTTTCAAAAGTTTAGAAAAAATGTTCAAGTAGTCATGTCCGATAATTGTGACACTTATGAAAGACAATGCTTTATTTCAAGTCTGAACTTCATTAAAGTATTTCATATGACCTCAAATCTGCACACGCAGAACAGTGCATGGCCAGTTGACTTAAGTGTTTATAAAAAATCCTGTAATTATTATATGCTGTGATCAATTTTTTGTTAAACGAATGATAGCGGATGTCACAATTGTTGTCATTTATTTATCGTTCTATTGATAGAAATGTGAGGCGGTGAGATCTTCCAGAGTGTCTCCAAAACAGACCCGGTTGTACTTAGACATGCGCTAATATTCTGATCGTGACAATGAAGATTATGAATTTTAATCTCTAAACCTCCGATATTATAGTTTTGTTTACAATTGTCAGACAATCCATGCGACTGATAAACTGAATTTCACCTCTGCTTTCCGGCAGTTTATTATTTAGCTAGTGATCACGACATTGCATTGGAACTAATATTCATCCAGGCCAATAAATATTTCTGCTCTCAATCTCTTCACGGGCAAATTAGATAAAAATCATGATGTGAACTAAAAATTTCAGGATTACTTTTCCAGCCGTTCTAATGAATTCTAAAGACCACAGCCATCTGGTGAAGACCACACATCGGGATGCTTTTTGGAGACACGCAAGTTCGAGATCAGTTAATCGATAGCATCGATGTATGTGCGATGGTGTATGACTGCTTGATGTTGTAATCGTCACTTCTACCCACTGGCGTATCCAATGGGGGGGTTGAAATAGGCGGTCGCCCCCCCCCAAGATACAAGTGACATTGAACATCACCTTTCCTTGAGTTTTTTCCTTGAGTCCAACTATTTCATTCCGATGTCAGATAATGTCCTGCGCGATTTTAGACGACGATTTGGCAAACATACTGATATTGCCGCAAATTTGCAAAAACTTCTCCCCAACAAAATCGAGAATGCTGAATTAGTTGACGTTAAGGAGGCGTATAATAAATACAGCAGATTTCTTATTGGTGATTTCGAAGAATTTTCTTCTGAATTCATGATTTGGAAAAGCCATTGTAGAAACTTAAAAGGAAACAGCGCTATTGCGGCATTGAACTCGTTTAACAGTAGTATATTCCCAAACATATTTAGACTTATAAAAATACTTGCAACTTTGCCTGTATCAACTTGCGAGGCTGAAAGATTGTTCAGTAAGGTGGAACGGACATTGACGAACATTCGAAGTTCTATACATGAGGAACGCTTGGAAGCTTTGGTCTTGTTACAGGGTAACAGAGATAGTTTGCCAGACACAAACAAAATAATTGATGTTTTTGCTACATCATCACGAAAGAAGAATTTTTTGCTGTAATTCCTTATCCTGCTTTATCATCAGTGATTTGACAGTGTGACCGACGATGACCAATCGATTTACACGGGTATTCGTTGTTATCTTAAAGCAAGACAAAAAAGGCAATTTTTATACTTTCTGTACAGTTTTGTACTTTTCACTGCTTTCGAATAAGCAATCAAGGTTCCAACGGTAAAGTAGTGTCTTATAAATAAAATAAAATCTGATCTGGTAAGTAGCAGCCACTCATGTTGTTTTTTATTTTTAATTGTCATCATTTAGTTTTTCAAGTGTGTTGAATAGACTGTCGATTAATTAGTAAGCTTACGTATGCTTCATTTCTCAACTGATATTATTATAATAATTTTGTACAATGTACATTTTACAATACAATAAATACAGAATGATTTCCATTAGAATGTGCGACCTATCCCTAGAAAAATTGGCTGAGTTACTCATCATATGACATTGAAACAATCTTGTACAGTGGACCTACACTACGGGTGTAAGTATTTATAACTATACTATGACTTCCAAAATCACCGCCCCCTCCCTAAGATGAGCTCCTGGATCCGCCCTTGCTTCTACCTGCACGCTATTATTAGGGAAAACCCCTGCCCCTGGCATTGCGTCCCAGATGTGCATTGCGCCACCAAGTAGAGATAAATAGCACAAACAAGTGAGGAGAGAGTAATGCTCACGTCTCCTTGCATGCGTACATCAACAGTGATATACTTGCATCAGAGACTCCTGGGATTGTGTGTGGCTGCCGTTAGCTAGGGTGGTAATTGGTGGTGTGGAATAGATAGGGTCCACCCTTATGTATTGTGCTGCCTTTTGTAGTGAAAATAAAAGGCTTTCAATCTGGATATCTAATTTGAAATGAAAGTACATCCTGTTCGTTGCTCAACTAAATGCTAAATGTTTCGAATTAGTCTCACGAAGCGTATTCAAATTATTCTGTTCGCTATTTTTGTTCACAAAAATCGCAACTAACAAAATTCGAAATATCACTTTATTTTTTTACAAGATGCTGCTTCATTTTGGCATTTAAGTGCTTTTTAAATCCTGAACAGAAAATCAATCTTGAAATAGAGTCGCTCGCTATTTTTCTTTTATTTACTGAAGATATACTGTCATGCAAATTATGAAGGCATGGTGAAGAAGTTGGTGGTGGATGCCAAAATGCTGTTTCGCACCATGTTGGAATTAACAGCTTCTTGTTGGAGCCTACCTAAGCAAACGGGCTTAAATCACTAGCCTTCCACGCTTCCGAAAAGTGGGTCCATAACTTACTGAGCTGCTAAGCTTCCACCAGAGGTATTTCTGAAAATTCAAGTCAAGCATCTACTGGAAAATGTTCGTTAGAAGAGATGGGTATACAAAATCGAAAGAATATAATATTTACATACGCTTTATGATGGGCGATGTTGTTTTGCTCGACACTCGCTTTGTTTGACAGCGCAAACTACATTTTCTTTGCATCGGCAGCTCTATTGCGATTCGAACTAGAGAAACAATACTGAGATATTGTGGTTTGTGGATTCTAGAAGGCATTATTTGCTGACACCTCAAGCTCTACTAAGATTCGAACTCAAATTGAAATCAGAATGCAGGATAAGCATTATTGAGACATGTCGAGCAAAGGACAAGATCCTGAGAGCTTTGTTTTATAATCTTTTCACTTACTAAAATGGCAGCTTGACAACAAGTTCCATCTCTGGTATTCAGATTCTAATGAAATCACGGGGAGATGCTGATGACATGTAGTATTGTCAAGCGTCTGCATGCGAAGAGTTATCTTGCACGTCTTGGTGCAAAATTCAAAAGTGCGTAAAATAACAAGTTGCAAGAGCATGATGATTGCAGGCTTTCCATTCACTCTGATTTATGAACAACAAACGCACCGAAAACCAAATAATTAATTTGATTCTGAATGGAAGGGCTCAAAAATGATAATTAAGTCAATGATGCGAAGAACTTCAGAAGAAAACAATGCATGCTGTAGTGTAGAACATATAGCCCTAAAAGATATCAATTATGTTTTTTTTAAAAACGCATAAAAAACAGTAGTACTGCTTTGTCTGGTGAAAGTCCAAAAAGGACAACAATTATCTAATCCAGGGTAGCAATGCTGTCAGTAGTAAGCACATTGCAGACGCAAGCCCAAAATGTGAAATGCTGAGTCATCAGGCTGACTCAGCCCCCCCCTCTGGCAGGAAGTGTGAGGGAGGTGGTCAAGGATGTGTTGGGAGGAATGGGTCCGTGAGGAGGAAACGGGTCCCCCCCCCCTCTGGCGGGAAGGAAGGAAGGAGGAGTGATGAGGCAAGGGGTGGGAAGGAAGGTGATGTGTGAGGAATAGAGTGTGGAAAGGGTGGATGTTGGTGGTTTTGGGATGAGAAAAGTCGTTTTTAGGTTAGAAGGAAGGAGTCCTCGGAAGGGAAAATGGAGTGCAGATTCGGACTCTACGTGAAATTTTGGGTTAGGAAGGATGTTTCCAGCGACATTGGAGAGAAAAAGTTAAGACCTCCCCCCCCTCCTGTTAGACATCGTAGAAAGTCGTGCCATAGCTCATTTGAAAGCTGGGAGTGAGAAAAAGGCAGTGAAAAGCACAGTTTAGACTCATCTACTTGGGTTTAGGGAGGAAAATGGCAGGAAGCCATCAGAGTTGGAAAAGTCAGGTGTTGGAGGTTTTGGGATGAGAAAAGTCGTTTTTCGACAGGAAGGAGGCCTCGGATGGGAAAATGGAGTGCAAATTCGGAAGTTTTGGCCAAAGTTGGGTCTAGGAACTTCTTCCCAACTTAATCGCAGAGAAAAGTTCAGACCTCCCCCCACCTCCTGCCAAACTTCCAACTTTAATGTTAGCCATCGTAGAAAGTCGTGCCATAGCTCATTTGAAAGCTAAAAGTGAGAAAAATGCCGTGGAAAGCTCAGTTTGGACTCATTTTCTTGGGTTTAGGGAGGAAAATGGCAGGAAACCGTCAGAGTTGGAAAAGGCAGGTGTTGGAGGTTTTCGGATGAGAAAGTCCATTTTTCGACAGGAAGGAGGCCTCGGATGGGAAAATGGAGTGCAAATTCGGACGTTTTGGCCAAAGTTGGGTCTAGGAACTTCTTCCCAACTCAATCGGAGAGAAAAAGTTCAGACCTCCCCCCCCCTCGGCACCGATCTTCCAACTTTGCTTCTAATGGACGGATTTTGTCGTGCCATAGCTCGTTTGAAAGCTAAGAGTGAGACAAATTCAGTGAAAGAATCGGCTTGTTCCTATCTGTCTTCGTTTAGATGTGAGACGCCATTTAAGATTTTGGGACATTGGCGAAAAACGACAGAGTTAGAATTTGGGACGTTTTGGGCTCTAGCTTCAAAACGAAGCATCGGATTGAAAAACGGATTTCAGATTTGGAATCAGCGTGAAATTCTCTATCTGTATGGTGAGTTTCAAGTCAATCGGCGAGAAAAAATTTTCAACATTTTTCGAAAAAACGACAGAGTTAGAATTTGGGACGTTTTGGTGTGTAGCGCCCAAACGAACCATCGGATTGGAAAACGGATTTCAGATTTGGAATCAGCGTGAAATTCTCTATCAGCATGGTAAGTTTCAAGTCAATCGGAGAGTTTCAAGTCAATCGGAGAGAAAAATTTTCAACATTTTTCGAAAAAACTAGAGTTAGAATTTTTGCGATGGCTGCCTTCTGTAGAGCCAAAACGAAGCATCGGATGGGAAAACGGAGGCCAGATTTGGATTCCGCGTCAAATTCTACATGGAAATTGTATATTTCCAGCTCAATCGGAGCACTAGAACCGGAGATAGACGGGTTTTTAGTGTTTGGATGATGGGTATTACGTCATCAGCTGATCGCCACACACTATATAAGTGGAAACTCGGCTTGTGGAAATCAGTTCTCCTCCCGACTGGGTTGGGGTAGGTGAACTCTGGAGCTCCGATGATAGCATTAGAAATCTGAAAAACCGGGTTTCTGTAAGAAACCGACTTAGAAAATTTCATTGCTGATATCAGCTAAGGCGTCAGACTTAGAGGTAAGCCAGGAGATGGCCTTCGTCTCCAAGCCATAAAAGACTCCAAAACTTTAAAGGCTTGTAACTTTGCTTCTACAAGTCCGTTTGACTTGATTCAAAAAAGGTTCGGTCGCTATTGACCTGCCCTAAGTGATAGACTACTTATAAAATGTCGTAAGTAGTGTTAAAAAGTTGAAAAATTTAAATTCTTTAGTTTTAGAGGTTTTCTGGGGTTTTCGACCCTGCTGAAGTCAACTAGATGATTTTTAGTGAGCCAGTCTTCTCATGTTACAAGCGGCTTTTCACTGAAAGCGAGCAAGACACGGAGAGTTTTGCTATAATATTCCACTGACAGGGTGTTCCTTCGGGACGGCGGTCGATGCCGTAGTGATAAGTGTGGCAAGGGAGTGTGTCATAGTTTAGACCGTAACCGCTGGGAGGTTTTCATGTCTCATGTTGGGCATTTGACACAGTTCTCAACGTAGCACTTTGAACGCCAATCGGTTGAGTCTTAGCTATCTTGTCATGGGTGGCCTCTAAACATCTCCATTGCAAAACGCTGGTGAATCAAGCTCTCTACGGCTTGCTATCAAGCTACTATCAAAGTCTGTCAACCTCTTACCAACTCCACCGGTTTTCATGTCTGGCGATCAAGTCATGGACGGTGCACGATTTTCGGTGTGATACTTCCTGTGGGTGATTTCGAGACAGCGGTTAAGTCCGTAGCGATGAGTACTGCACGGGATGTGGGCAATGGTAATCCTTGTGAAACCTCTCTGCGTCATGTTTGCAATGTTTCGTCTCAACGTTGTACTCTGACCGCCAGGGCGACATTTAGCTATCTGCCACAGGTTACCTCATAAAATCTCCATTGCACTTGTTTCCCGACAGTTGGCCAACCATGCGAGAATGAACCATCAGTTCTTCTTGTCTCTATCACGGAGACGAATTGATGAATGGAATGAAGGGAGGACATTCATGCGCCACACGCAACACATCACAGACTTCTCTCTTTGCTAGTGAACAAGCTCTTGTCAGTATCGTACAAAGGTTTTATTGCAGCACAGGTTGATGTATAGTTAGAAAGTTTGATCATTGAAGGTTTATTCGTGAGTGTCATCAGAAAGTGTATCATGGTTTGCAAAAGCAAAGTCTAGTATAGTCAGGAACTTTATCATGTTGTACAAAAGTTTTATTGCAACACAGATTGATGTATAGTTAGAAAGTTTGATCATCAACGTTTTATTCTTAAGTCTAGTCAGAAACTGTATCATGGTTTGTAAAAGCAAAGTTAGTGTAGTCAGAAACTTCATCATGTTGTACAAAGGTTTTACTGCAGCACAGGTTGATGTATAGTTAGAAAATTTGGTCATTGAAGTTATATTCGTAAGTCTAGTCAGAAAGTGTATCATGGTTTGCAAAGTTAGTGTAGTCAAGTAGTTTTAGTGTGACACACGTTTGTGAAAATAAAGTTTGATCATTGACGTTTTTTATTCGTAAGTCTAGTCAGAAACTGTAACATGGTTTGTAAAAGTAAAGTTAGTGTAGTCAAGTAGTTTTACTGTGACACAGGTTTGTAAAAGTAAAGTTTGATCAGTGAAGTTGTATTCGTGTCATGTTTTGTAAATAGTTTTACTGCTACACAGGTTGATGTATAGTTAGAAAGTTTGATCATTGAAGTTGTATTCGTAAGTCTAATCAGAAAGTGTATCATGGTTTGCAAAGTTAGTGTAGTCAAGTAGTTTTACTGTGACACTCGTTTGTAAAAGTAAAGTTTGATCATTGACGTTGTATTCGTAAGTCTAGTCAGAAACTTTATCATGGTTTGTAAAAGTTTTTATTGCAACACAGGTTGATGTATAGTTAGAAAAGTTTGATCATGATGTTTTATGAAACACACATGTCATGAAATGCAAGTGTTAGTGTAGTCAAAGAATTTTACTACGACACATGTTTGTGAAAATAATGTTTGATCATTGACGTTGTATGACTGACCGAACTCATCACAGCACTAGAAAGTTTTAGAAGGTTTTACTGCACAGTGTAGATTGTCTTGTAACTTACTTTCACAGTGTTAGAAAGTTTTATTGGAGACAGTTGTCAAATGTTCCCTATTAGAAAATTCAAACTTCATGACTGTTAGATTCGCTTCATCAGGTTTACTGAAAGCAGTTTTCTACTGCAATGAGAGTTTAGAATGTTATATGAAAACAGTGTTCGCCACAGCACTGGAAAGTTTTTATCCTTAGTTGAGATCCGGACTGCAGTGTGTAAAATTTTTTATGTGACAGTCTTTTCACAAACGGTGAAGTGTAAATTCAGAGTGAATACATCTGTTAGGTAGTCATTAACTTTGGATGTGAAGAAAAGCGAATCTGTGTACAGAATGAATTGAATATTAGACAACGCATGCAAGTTTTTGACGACTTGAGTGGTTGAAACCAAGTCTAAGTTTAACATGTTGGATATAAAAGTGAGATGGATAGGAATAAGTTTTGAATGTTTTATAAAACCAGATGTTGTCACACACGTTGAGTATGTATTCCATGACATTGAATCGCGTGGGTCGCAAAGTTCATCATCCAAGACTAGGCTCCTCTACGGTTGGATTTAGGGTTTTATATTACATGCGTTAACCATTCGTGTAGAATATGTGAAGCACATGTTCGCTTAAATGCAAATGTTGAAATAAGTTTTGTAAGAAGTCTTTGACAGGTTGTTGTGAAACTTAGCGAACGTTGAAAAAAGTTTTATGAAATGTTTCTGCAGTCACACCCGTTAGCGTACCAGCTTTACTAAATGTGTTGTTTGCCTTTATCAAATTGAATGTGTGTGTTTTGTAAATAAAGACAGCGTGTTTGCACTCTGCATCGACAGCATACAAGTATAGACATAACAACTTGTTGTTAGTTGAATGCATATGAGATAGGAAACATTATGTGTGAGATAAAAATCAACCTGCTAGATGAAGTGAAACACAAAAGTGTCACAACTAGTTTACGGGAAATAAAAGGAGAACTGTGACAACGTTTACACTCATCATAGACAGATGAACATATAGTCTGACATTCAAATGAAAGTCGTAAACATGAACTGCGGTGTAAGAAACTTTATGTCAACAACTTTATGTTGGTAAAACTTTCATAGATTGCAGGCGTGTTGAAAGCTGATTTAAAGACCTGTAGAAACGCATAAGTCTTAGTTCAACGACTCGACCCTTGAACTCACACAATGAATACGTCTGTGTAGAAAGCTCATTGGTAGGAAACAGCATTTTCTGTGCGAATGCAGACGATGTAAACATGACATTTAACATGGCTTGCAATAGTCAACATGCTGCCATTCAAAATGTTTATCATGAAACCTATCAGTGAAAAACCCCTCCTGTGCCCACAAAGAATCATAAGTGCACTCTGCCGCCTGTTTGTCTCGCTAGCATCAGATAGAGTAGAACACAAAGATGAATAACAGCGCAGCAGTTGGGCAATCGTCTGTCGCGCTAGCCCCTCAGCAGATAGAGTAGAACACAAAGATGTACGCGCTCTCTGGCGCCCGTCTGTCACATGAAACAGAGAGCTATCGCATCTGTCCCACGAGCAAGGATGCAGGAACGTATCGTAGCACCTAGCTGATTCCCACACAGCTCATTGCTATCGCACCGGAAGGGAGATTCACGCGATAAATGCATCTAAGTTTGTTGAGTGGTTGAGGATGGCAGTCAATGAAAATATGACTTCCCTTTTCGTCCACCAACCATAAGCTTAGAGCGATTTGATTGCGCGGACCAGACATTTGAAAGGCTGTATCATTCTCATATAAAGCAGAGTCTCGTGCATTTTACTATCATAATCATGTCCGAGAAGCCAACTGCTCAAGTTACCCCGTATAGGATTACTTACATGGGTGAAACGTTTCTCTCCGATGAGAGTGAGGATATAGTATTTCATTTTATGAAATACTATTCCTTGTTCGATGAATCGAACGTCATACCTCCACCCGAATCCCCGATGATGGATCTGCAGGAATCTCCGAGTGAGAGCGAGACGGTGGGGAGCGAGGCCGAGATGGCAACCAGTGAGAGCGAGACGGTCGAAAGTGATAACATGGAAAGAGAGGAGATGATGTGGAGTGAGGACTCGGAAAGTGTTAACATAGAAAGTGAGGAAGTGGAAGCGAGTGAAGATGTCATTGTGATATCGGATGATGAAGTAAGAGTTTTACACATTCATACGAATGACTATCATCTCAACTCATTCTTGTTTTCTTTCAGTGATGGAGTGAGTGATGGGCGTTCTTTAGTTCATAAAATCATCATGCACCACATTTCCTCGTGAATGCATCATGAGTTCTTATAAGAACTTCCTTCTAATGCAGCTAAAGCGGTCCCAAGCCCGCCACATATCTTCGGATATGGAATGCAGAGGGGAAGGATATATGATGAATGGAATGAAGGGAGAACATTCATGCGCCACACGCAACACATCACAGATTTCTATCTTCATTAAGATGACATTCAATCACTTGAATTCTAATGTGACCTAATCCTTAGATCTCAGTACAGTCAACTCTCTAACGTACTTATTAAACCTATTATCTCTAACTTTACAAACACTGAAAGGATTCTAGCATGATTTCAAACTTTACAAAAATCAACTTTATTTCTAACGTTACAAACAGTGAAATGCTTGTGACACTATTTTATACTTTACCTATCTTGCAAACACTGTAATGATTCTGATATTATTCCCAACTTTACATTCATCAACTTTATTTCTAACTTTACAAACGTCAACTTTATTTTTAACTTTGCAAACAGTGAAGTGATTATAACTTCATTTACATTTCAACTATCTTACAAACACTGAAAGGATTCTAACATGATTTCAAACTTTAGAAACATCAACTTTATTTTTAACGTTGCAAACAGTGAAGTGAATCTGACTTCATTTATATTTCACATATCTTACAAACAGCGACATGGTGATAACTTTATTTCTAACTTTACATACTAAGTCAATCCACTCTATTGAAACGACAAGATAACGACACAGTATGACCATGATATGTTATTGAAACCCACACAGATTTTTTTTGTTATACTACCAATTCATTTCATGTCTTCTATCCTATACACTCAAAACCTGCAACGACATTTATTCTATTACACCTGAAATCTATTGACATGTGATACATTACATTAAATCTTCGATATCAAATACTATCATGAAACAACTAGCAGTACCTGACTCTAAACATGCACTGATTCCCACATTTATGACATTAGTAATTTTTCTATCATGTGTGACTACATGCTCATCAATATGAAAGGCTTGCAGTGACTTAACTCTTAATGTGTCCATGTCAAGCTTTTGAAAATAACTTTTCATGTACAGTTGACATACAATCAATTTCAACGGATGCTCCAGTCAGCATGTTATTCCTGCTTCCGCACTCATGGTGTCATGCTGCATCAACAAGTTGCTTCTATCTAACTTTTACATGAATAAACCAAATGCCCTGATGCTATATGATACTGTCTTGATATGCTATTGTTGTTTCTTTTAACTATGTCACTGATTCAAACAGTTAATTACACTACCTTTTCATTAAACTTTGCAATCTCAATCTTTGCTTTCATCGAATATGAACCTCTGATTTACATACAACAGCTATGATATGTGTTCTATCTTATACACTCAACCAGTAGAGACATTCATTCTGTTACATCCATGAACATGATGTGATAAAACTCAAATCATCTCAAAACCCTTTAACAGCGCTTGTCTTCAAACATATGCTGAATCCCACACAGCTTGTTTGTTACACTACCAATTCATTTCAATGTGGGCTAATCTTGTATCACTCATTTCATGTAACACAACTTTTCACTTTAATTATTCCCACAATGTTACTGCAGTGGTCTCAACACAATCCCTACTATGTATTCTAACACTCTAATCACTGTGCAATGACTGTTGTGAATTGTATCGCATTCACGTGCATGAGCCAGGCTTGTAAATTCATGTTACTCAGGTGTGAGAAGGTTATGAGAAACTAAGATGCTTCAGCGGTTCATTTCAATTTACACGAGTAACATTTGATGTCTTCATGTCTAGTAACATGTATGAGTTACTTCATCACTCCAGTTTAATGGAGACTTTGATTATTCATTCTTAGCTCGCTGAAGATGAGTGGTTGTATCACACTGTGAAGAGAGATTGCAAACTAATGAAGATAGAAATTTGATATCTGTATCCGTTTGGCGTGTGAGTGGCCATCCTTTCATCCCTTTCATCAATTTTCAACCCATCCTCTGAGTTCAACGGGCTTGGAAACGTCAGAAAGTAAAAACACTTTCTGGCCTCATTATGGGTAGCCTCATAAAGGCTGTTTGGGACATTCACTAGCCTCATGAAGGCTGTTTGTGGCGTTCTCCGACTCCTCTCTACTTTTGCTCGAAGATCTCTGTAAGAAAGAAAAGTAGTGTTAGAGTTGATTGAGAGGCAATGACGTTCGAGTAACTTACTAGGAATTTTCCTCTTCACTTTTCTCACTGAAAAATCACACAGTCGACCGTCTACCTCCATACTGATATGAATGCAGGTGACCCCACCTCCCTCTTAGCACTCCTGTGTGGTGTTTAAATCATCTGTAAGTGTAGGCACGTCACATACTTGGTTTCTGTAGATTGGCAGGTGTACCTCTACGTGTCTTCTCTTCATTTCCTTGTTGATGTCTTCAGCTTGACTAAGTCTCCTCTTCAGCTCATGATTTTCTTCTCTCATCCCTTGACAGTTCCTCTCTATCACACCAAGTCTGGTAACCTCCTGCCTCTGATGATTCAACTCGGATACTACCTCCTCATAAGCCATCTCCTTCTCCTTCCATTCACGCCTCTCTTTCATTAATGTTTCCTCTCTCTTCTGCAGCTGTAATACTTCCTCCTGTAAGACTTTCACCGTTCCCACTTTAATGTCGAGTTTGGCTATGTCCTGCACCATCTCTTTATTTTGTCTATTCATGACCTCATAGCGATCTTTGAGCAGCATGTAATGGGCTTGCTGTGATGCTTTCGCCTTCAACTCATCTCTATCTAGAGCTCTTGTTTGCTCGCGTATACCGCCTTTCTTTGGCGTAGAAGTGTTAAGTGGCTCCTCTACATGTTCAGATGCGCGCTCAGATACATGTTCAGATTCCTGTTTACCACTTATGAAAACGGCTCTCACCTCCTGTACTTCCCCTTCCTCCTCACTGCTGCTTGTATCGCTGAGGAAATGATTGCTCCCATCATCATCCAAGTCGACAATGTGTCTTACAGCCGCCCTCTCCTCCTGCCTTCGTCTATACAAGTCATCAAACCACTTTTTGAAGTGGCAGTTGGAAATAGACGCACTAGGACACTGGTCATGTCTCTTCCTAAATTCGACAAAGTCAGAGTCTGCTTCCACAGCATGATGGACACAGGTCTTTATTTCAAAGACCTTCTTATGCTCCCCAATGTGTTCCACCTGTCTCAAGTGCTTTTTGTATTCGGTCCCTCTATATACTTTATCGCATGAACATCTTGTGACGCTGTAGCGCGAAGACTTTGATAAAACCATGTTCAAACTGCAAGATAAAAGTTAGTTATTTACTACAGTTCTCACAAGAAAGCACTGTTTATCAGAAACATGTTTGTAATAAATGCCATAGGACAGACAATGATGGTCCTAACCTTAAGACCCTAGTGTTAGAAAGTGTATCAGTGATGCCTGTAAGATCTGACTTTAAATCTCTAACCTAGAACGTCTGATAGCAAACGTCAGACGACTCACCGTTGAAAGGAGGAAACAGGAGTGACATTGGGTAGGGAGAAGCGCCTTACATACTTCTCTCTCACAAAGACAGAATATGCCAATGTCCAAATTTGGTCATGTCTCCTTCAAACGATTTCATCTCGCCATATTTGGAATCTCAACCGCTAATTTTCGTGACTAACGCAGGGAGTCGAGATTGCCATAAATGGACATTCTCGCTTCGTTGTGATGGAAGGGGAATGACGCTCGGCTCACGCTTTGTGACAGCGATCTCTTTATCCTGAGTGGCAAGTTTGTATGACCCTCAAGTGAACTGAATGTATACGAAGATGAAAAGATTGAATGGTTCCTAGTGTGTGTGTGACAAAATACATGGAATGATAAACGTACAGATGCTCACAATGATACTTAGGAACTTCACACCATTTGAATGTTTTCTTATATCATACTCACTTTCGAAGAGGCTTGATTCAATGGTTCATTCGAAGGATGCTTGTAAAGTTCAATACTGCATCCCCATGACATTTTAATTTTGTGTTTGTACAAGTGTATAAGCTTTCACTGGACTCACATCGTCTTATAAAGTGTTCGTTTACGCAGCGCATGAAATTATATCTCTCAATGACGTTGAACTCACTCCCTCACACACACACACACGCACACACACACATTGCCACTTAAACCATGACTGGAATACAGTTCTCACACATCAACTTTATTTCTTACGTTACAAATGCTGAAAGGACTCTAACATTATCTTATACGTCCCCTATCTTACACATACTGAAAGGATTCTAGCATGATTTCAAACTTTACGAACATCAACTTTATTTCTAACGTTACAAACAGTGAACTGCTTGTGACACTATTTTATACTTTACCTATCTTACTAACACTGAAATGATTCTGATATTATTCCAAACTTTATAAACAGTAAAATGGTTGTAACTTTATTACTAAGCCAATCCACTATGTTTGAAGCCCAATTTTATGTGAAAAGAAAACGACACAGTATGACCATGATATGTTATTGAAACCCATACAGCTTTTTGTTACACTAACAATTCAGTTCAATGTGAGCTAGTCTTGTATCACTCATTTCATACGACATAACTTTCACTTTACTTATTCCTACAATGCTACTACTATGTGTTCTAAACTTTATGAGTTCGCTTTCACTTCTATCTCACACTTTCTTCATCATCTAACCAAGTAAATGACATTGATGATACATTATCTGACTATACGCATTGAGTCACATTCTACACAAACAGATATTACTAACATGGATCATATAAAACGCCAAGTCTTGTCATAGGCTTGACTATACTATGGACTTAGTGATTTATCTATGTAACTTACACTTTTAAAACGCTAAATCCTTAAATTTCAACACAGGGGCACCTATCCTATGGATTTAGGAGTTTTGCTGTACAATTTAGTAAACTTATGTCTCTGTCAGCATACAACTTTTAAAATACAACACTGACTGATGAATGATGTTCATATATTCCTAGATTGGATAACAAGAAATTTTCCTGCGTTGACTATTATATATTTTCCTCATCAACTCTTTACACACTTATGAGTCCAATCACTAAGATACATAAAACGTTTCTATTGAACATGTATCAATCACCTTTCAGCTGACCACATCAAATGTAAAGTGTATAACATTATGAGTAGGTAACTATCTCTCATCAACGATATCAAAACTGGCTTTTCACCATGAAAATTAAGTCTTGCCTTCAAAGTCATTTTATAAAGCGAACATATGCATCACGCATTCTACACTAAAAGAGATCGTTCATTTGTATTATCCGAATGACTAAGTCCCTAAACCCAACGGTAGGTAAGCCTACCCCTTAGATGATGGACTTTACCAATTTAGATGTGTCATTCACCGATGGCTAAGTCAGTAAATGCATATATACACTCTACAACAACAGTTATCATTGAGGTATGTTATATAAAGCGCTAAATCTGTAAGTCCAATCGTGGCTGTCATTGCCTGCATTACTATACAACATGTTGCTCTGATGATTCTTCCACCACCCTTACTCTTTCCATTTGAGGGGTAGTGAAGAAATAAATTCATGACTTCAGGTCAAAACCTCTCTCTACACACGTTTATATTTTACATCATGTAAAAGATCCTTGCTACTTATCATAGGGGCCTTAAAACTTTAAACATGATGATTTCATGGCAGTTAGACCTTTGAAGATGTGTGTTGGGCACCTTGTCATGAAGTTGAGTTCTCATCAGATGAATTTAATAAGAGCTTCTTCATTTTCTAAGAAAGATAGAGATCCTTGAATCTAGTGTTTGTGTGTGGCACAGTCTGTAACTTTTCTTTGTTAATAGGGTGGCCTCCAACGAATTGGTGACCGGGCCCTCGGAAGGACCGATGGAATACTTCGATTACTCGAAGTATTCCGGACGCTGAATTCTCAGCAACGCCCGATATTCTAGCGCCATATCCCTAAATAAAGGGTTCTCCACAAGCTCATGTGGAATAAGATGGACGGGGCAGCGAATTGCTTCGCCTTTCTCTGCCTGCAAAGCAGCCAGGAGAAAGACTTTCCCCATCTTCACCCTGCATCCACAGCGGAGCTCAAGGGTTCGACTCATGTCAAAGAAAGCGATATCGAAAGACATTGCTTCAAACGACTTGTAATTGATGAATGAGTGTGAGCGTCTCCCTCATATTTCTCACACATTTTTGTAACTGGCTAGCAAGACATTGAAGAATTAAACAAATCGGCAGTGTCCATGCTTTAACAGCAAATGGTTACTTGCGCGCGCGCGGAGTGTACAGTAACGAATTGTCAACGTGAGAATCCTTTCAGCCGCCCACGATAATCTCTTCGACGCGATAGCAATGAGCTGTGTGGGAATCAGCTAGGTGCTACGACACGTTACTGCATCCTGGGACAGATGCGATAGCTCTCTGTTTCATGTGACAGACGGGCGCCGGAGAGAGAACGCGTACATCTTTGTGTTCTACTCCATCTGCTGAGGGGCTAGTGGGACAGACAGGCGTCAGAGAGCACTTATGATTCTTTGTGGGCACAGGAGGGGTTTTTTCACTGATAGGTTTCATGATAAACATTTTGAATGGCAGCATGTTGACTATTGCAAGCCATGTTAAATGTCATGTTTACATCGTCTGCATTCGCACAGAAAATGCTGTTTCCTACCAATGAGCTTTCTACACAGACGTATTCATTGTGTGAGTTCAAGGGTCGAGTCGTTGAACTAAGACTTATGCGTTTCTACAGGTCTTTAAATCAGCTTTCAACACGCCTGCAATCTATGAAAGTTTTACCAACATAAAGTTGTTGACATAAAGTTTCTTACACCGCAGTTCATGTTTACGACTTTCATTTGAATGTCAGACTATATGTTCATCTGTCCATGATGAGTGTAAACGTTGTCACAGTTCTCCTTTTATTTCCCGTAAACTAGTTGTGACACTTTTGTGTTTCACTTCATCTAGCAGGTTGATTTTTATCTCACACATAATGTTTCCTATCTCATATGCATTCGACTAACAACAAGTTGTTATGTCTATACTTGTATGCTGTCGATGCAGAGTGCAAACACGCTGTCTTTATTTACAAAACACACACATTCAATTTGATAAAGGCAAACAACACATTTAGTAAAGCTGGTACGCTAACGGGTGTGACTGCAGAAACATTTCATAAAACTTTTTTCAACGTTCGCTAAGTTTCACAACAACCTATCAAAGACTTCTTACAAAACTTATTTCAACATTTGCATTTAAGCGAACATGTGCTTCACATATTCTACACGAATGGTTAACGCATGTAATATAAAACCCTAAATCCAACCGTAGAGGAGCCTAGTCTTGGATGATGAACTTTACGACCCACGCGATTCAATGTCATGGAATACATACTCAACGTGTGTGACAACATCTGGTTTTATAAAACATTCAAAACTTATTCCTATCCATCTCACTTTTATATCCAACATGTTAAACTTAGACTTGGTTTCAACCACTCAAGTCGTCAAAAACTTGCATGCGTTGTCTAATATTCAATTCATTCTGTACACAGATTCGCTTTTCTTCACATCCAAAGTTAATGACTACCTAACAGATGTATTCACTCTGAATTTACACTTCACCGTTTGTGAAAAGACTGTCACATAAAAAATTTTACACACTGCAGTCCGGATCTCAACTAAGGATAAAAACTTTCCAGTGCTGTGGCGAACACTGTTTTCATATAACATTCTAAACTCTCATTGCAGTAGAAAACTGCTTTCAGTAAACCTGATGAAGCGAATCTAACAGTCATGAAGTTTGAATTTTCTAATAGGGAACATTTGACAACTGTCTCCAATAAAACTTTCTAACACTGTGAAAGTAAGTTACAAGACAATCTACACTGTGCAGTAAAACCTTCTAAAACTTTCTAGTGCTGTGATGAGTTCGGTCAGTCATACAACGTCAATGATCAAACATTATTTTCACAAACATGTGTCGTAGTAAAATTCTTTGACTACACTAACACTTGCATTTCATGACATGTGTGTTTCATAAAACATCATGATCAAACTTTTCTAACTTTACATCAACCTGTGTTGCAATAAAAACTTTTACAAACCATGATAAAGTTTCTGACTAGACTTACGAATAAAACGTCAATGATCAAACTTTACTTTTACAAACGAGTGTCACAGTAAAACTACTTGACTACACTAACTTTGCAAACCATGATACACTTTCTGATTAGACTTACGAATACAACTTCAATGATCAAACTTTCTAACTATACATCAACCTGTGTAGCAATAAAACTATTTACAAAACATGACACGAATACAACTTCACTGATCAAACTTTACTTTTACAAACCTGTGTCACAGTAAAACTACTTGACTACACTAACTTTACTTTTACAAACCATGTTACAGTTTCTGACTAGACTTACGAATAAAAAACGTCATGATCAAACTTTATTTTCACAAACGTCAGTTGTAGTAAAAACTAGTTGACTACACTAACTTTGCTTTTACAAACCATGATACACTTTCTGATGACACTCACGAATAAACGTCATGATCAAACTTTATTTTCACAAACGTGCGTCGTAGTAAAATTATTTGACTACACTAGCGCTAACATCTATGGCATTTGTGTTTCATAAAACGCCATGTTCAAACTTTCTAACTATACATCAACCTGTGCTGCAGTAAAAACCTTTATACAACATGATAAAGTTCCTGACTACACTAACTTTGCTTTTACAAACCATGATACAGTTTCTGATGACACTCACGAATAAAGTTTGATGATCAAACTTTACTTTCACAAACGTGTGTCGCGGTAAAGAACTAGTTGACTACACTAACTTTGCTTTTACAAACCATGTTACAGTTTCTGACTAGACTTACGAATAAAACGTTGATGATCAAACTTTCTAACTATACATCAACCTGTGTTGCAATAAAACTTTTGTACGATACTGACAAGAGCTTGTTCACTAGCAAAGAGAGAAGTCTGTGATGTGTTGCGTGTGGCGCATGAATGTCCTCCCTTCATTCCATTCATCAATTCGTCTCCGTGATAGAGACAAGAAGAACTGATGGTTCATTCTCGCATGGTTGGCCAACTGTCGGGAAACAAGTGCAATGGAGATTTTATGAGGTAACCTGTGGCAGATAGCTAAATGTCGCCCTGGCGGTCAGAGTACAACGTTGAGACGAAACATTGCAAACATGACGCAGAGAGGTTTCACAAGGATTACCATTGCCCACATCCCGTGCAGTACTCATCGCTACGGACTTCACCGCTGTCTCGAAATCACCCACAGGAAGTATCACACCGAAAATCGTGCACCGTCCATGACTTGATCGCCAGACATGAAAACCGGTGGAGTTGGTACGTGTAAGAGGTTGACAGACTTTGATAGTAGCTTGATAGCAAGCCGTAGAGAGCTTGATTCACCAGCGTTTTGCAATGGAGATGTTTAGAGGCCACCCATGACAAGATAGCTAAGACTCAACCGATTGGCGTTCAAAGTGCTACGTTGAGAACTGTGTCAAATGCCCAACATGAGACATGAAAACCTCCCAGCGGTTACGGTCTAAACTATGACACACTCCCTTGCCACACTTATCACTACGGCATCGTCCGCCGTCCCGAAGGAACACCCTGTCAGTGGAATATTACAGCAAAACTCTCCGTGTCTTGCTCGCTTTCAGTGAAAAGCCGCTTGTAACATGAGAAGACTGGCTCACTAAAAATCATCTAGTTGACTTCAGCAGGGTCGAAAACCCCAGAAAACCTCTAAAACTAAAGAATTTAAATTTTTCAACTTTTTAACACTACTTGCGACATTTTATAAGTAGTCTATCACTTAGGGCAGGTCAATAGCGACCGAACCTTTTTTGAATCAAGTCAAACGGACTTGTAGAAGCAAAGTTACAAGCCTTTAAAGTTTTGGAGTCTTTTATGGCCTGGAGACGAAGGCCATCTCATGGCTAACCTCTAAGTCTGACGCCTTAGCTGATATCAGCAATGAAATTTTCTAAGTCGGTTTCTTACAGAAACCCGGTTTTTCAGATTTCTAATGCTATCATCGGAGCTCCAGAGTTCACCTACCCCAACCCAGTCGGGAGGAGAACTGATTTCCACAAGCCGAGTTTCCACTTATATAGTGTGTGGCGATCAGCTGATGACGTAATACCCATCATCCAAACACTAAAAACCCGTCTATCTCCGGTTCTAGTGCTCCGATTGAGCTGGAAATATAACATTTCCATGTAGAATTTGACGCTGAATCCAAATCTGGCCTCCGTTTTCCCATCCGATGCTTCGTTTTGGCTCTACAGGAGGCAGCCATCGCAAAAATTCTAACTCTGTCGTTTTTTCGAAAAATGTTGAAAATTTTTCTCTCCGATTGACTTGAAACTCTCCGATTGACTTGAAACTTACCATGCTGATAGAGAATTTCACGCTGATTCCAAATCTGAAATCCGTTTTCCAATCCGATGCTTCGTTTTGAAGCTACAGCCCAAAACGTCCCAAATTCTAACTCTGTCGTTTTTCGCCAATGTCCCAAAATCTTAAATGACGTCTCACATCTAAACGAAGACAGATATGAACAAGCCGTTTGTTTCACTGAATTTGTCTCACTCTTAGCTTTCAAACGAGCTATGGCACGACAAAATCCGTCCACTAGAAGCCAAGATCGAAGCGAGCTCTCCCGAGGGGGGGGGACGTCAGCGAAATTTTTTCTCTCCGATTGCGTTCAAATTCACCATACCGATGCAGAATTTCACGCTGAATCCGAATCTGGCCTCCGTTTTCTCATCCGATGGTTCGTTTTGGCGCTACACAACAAAACGTCCCAAATTCTAACTCTGTCGTTTTTCGCCAATGTCCCAAAATCTTAAATGGCGTCTCACATCTAAACGAAGACAGATATGAACAAGCCGTTTGTTTCACTGAATTTGTCTCACTCTTAGCTTTCAAACAAACTATGGCACGACAAAATCCGTCCACTAAAAGCAAAGTTGGAAGATCGGTGCCGAGGGGGGGAGGTCTGAACTTTTTCTCTTGGATTGAGTTGGGAAGAAGTTCTTAGATCCAACTTTGGCCAAGACGTCCGAATATGCACTCCATTTTCCCATCCGAGGCCTCCTTCCTGTCGAAAAATGGACTTTCTCATCCCAAAACCTCCAACACCTGACTTTTCCAACTCTGACGGTTTCCTGCCATTTTCCTCCCTAAACCCAAGAAAATGAGTCCAAACTGATCTTTTCACTGCCTTTTTCTCACTTTTAGCTTTCAAATGAGCTATGGCACGACTTTCTACGATGTCTAACACCAAAGTTGGAAGTTTGGCAGGAGGGGGGGGAGGTCTTCAAAACTTATTCTCTCCAATGTCGCTGGAAACATCCTTCCTAACCCAAAATTTCACGTACAGTCCGAATCTGCACTCCATTTTCTCATCCGAGACCTCCTTCACGCCGAATTCCAGCCTTTCTCATCCCAACACCAACATCCACCCTTTCCACACTCTATTCCTCACACATCACCTTCCTCGCCACCCCTTGCCTCATCACTCCTCCTTCCTTCCTTCCTTCCAGAGGGGGGGGAGGGACCCGTTTCCTCCTCACGGACCCATTCCTCCCAGCACATCCTTGATGAACTCCCTCACACTTCCTTCCAGAGGGGGGGGGAGGGACCCGTTTCCTCCTCACGGACCCATTCCTCCCAACACATCCTTGACCACCTCCCTCACACTTCCTGCCAGAGGGGGGCTGAGTCAGCCTGATGACTCAGCATTTTACATTTTGGGCTTGCGTCTGCAATGTGCTTACTACTACTGTCACTAAACTAAATCAGACAATACCAGCATGTTTGTAAGCATGCTGTAAGTCAAACGGTCAAATCTATTGTGCCACTTTGATGACAATAGTGACGCAATTGTTCATGTCGACATATTGCAAACATAGCGGTGACTGACGTCCGATCAACGAGATAATCAGACGAAAGAAAATCAAATTTATCAGTCGATTAGATATTTCCAGGGCATAGAAATTTTCATCCTCATCATATACATTGAATAAGCGATGACTGAATCAAAAGGCCTTAATAAATAATATAGGACGGGAGCTACTGACACTTTCTTCCTAAATTCGCGCACAAAGGGCTTAATAGCATGGATTTGTAGAACCTGAAACGATGAATACAAAATTCAAATTTTTGAGTGTCACAGCCAGTCGCTTTCGGTTATAGGTAAGGCTAAAGGAATCCCATTGGAATCCATTGGTAAAATTCAAGAAGCATCTATGGATTGTGAAACACTTGGCAATTTTCGTACATTTTCTTTTGCAGAAAAGAAAGTATGTAAAAAATGCCTTGACCGTGCATTATAAAAGAATTAGAAAATCTGGGAATAGGCCAAGATTATGCCAAAATTGCTAAATAAAATTGCCAAAATTATGTCAAAGCATGACATTTACTCATTTTGTAGAGGCTCTCAGACATCAAATACTGAATCATGTGACTTACTTCAACTTTTATATCGAAGTTGATGTTTCTGAACTCAATCATGCTTCAAATTTCATGGCATTCTGATAAATAGTTTCTTTTCCGCAAAAGAAAATGTACGAAAATTGCCAAGTGTTTCACAATCCATAGATGCTTCTTGAATTTTACCAATGGATTCCAATGGGAATCTTTTAACCTTACCTATAACCGAAATCGACTGGCTGTGACACTCAAAAATTTGAATTTTGTATTCATCGCTTCACGAATGGGTTCATACATTGAGTTGATGGATTTCATGATCGTAGCAGCATGCACTTTATTTCAGCAAGACAGTGCACCGATTGCACCCGTCATGTATCCAAAGCTTCAATGGTTTGGTTCAGGGATAAGCACATCGAAGTAGGCCTTCTGGATTGGCCGGGGAACAGTCCTGACAACAATCTGATCGACAATTTGTGACAAGTGGTTCAGAGAAGGCTTCAAGGTAAGCGAATAACCTCCCCTTTCGATTTGAAGGAGGGGGACTCGAGGAATAATGTGTCGTTGTGACATTACAAAAAAGTGAGTGAGAATCGAGTGACAGGATGCCTCACAGAATTCATGAGGCTCTGATGCACTTGGGAACTCGTTTATGATTGCCCTGCTCTTCATTAAAGGATTAAATGAATAAACGTATTACTTCCTTAAATGGTAATTTCATGGAGCACAAGGCTATAAATTGCAAAACCTGCATTTTTCTGAAATGTCGAATATTATGAATTTTTACCATTTAAAGGTATAATGTCCACTATTGTGCTCATCACCCTAAATATATGTTTTTCCTCGGTAATGTCCTGAAACAGAGCACAAAGTGTGACAGAAACATTAATTTGATGCCAGAACTATATTCAAATGAACTATGCACTTTTATTTGAAAATCAAATTAAGAACATGGGAGAAAAAGTGTAATTGATTCAAACTTTTGCAGGACAGCGTATAGACAACATGCGGGAAGATTGGGTACATGCTTCTGTTAATCTTGGATAATATGACCCAGATACATGAGTCACCTATACATTGTCATTGACAATTGAAAGCCTGTCTGGATCATTCTTCGCATATCATCAATCTGGCTAATTATACAGGTGGTATTTGTATCTTCGCAGTTATCCTGATATCATGTTTGTCATCTATGTATGTATGACGTCAAAGATATTAGTGAAGGTCTCCTGATTATGAACTACATGTACGCCGCACGTATTCATGAAGTTGTCACGAAATCTTGTGAATATATTGCAGATAATGGTAGAAATGTTGAGTTTGTGTGTACCAGATTTGCGTGCGGCGACATTAAAAGAAGCTCAGACTAAAGTGAGTGTTAAAAAATTCCTATTGAGATAAAGCAAACCGCATTGCGTGCTTACATTTTTCCATTTTTCTAATGATAGCTTGAAGCCAAGAATTCACATCAACGCTATCCCCGGATTACGTGAGATTCGATTGGCATGAAGCGATTGGAAATCTGTTCCAAAAACACTGATTGCGAATGCTAGCATGCATTTTCAAAACAGAAATTAATGTAATAATGAAATGATGATAATAGTGCCTATATTTATTTAGAAAAATGGAAATTAAGTCTAAGGAGAGTTTTGTCTCATCCTGTTTTGGAAAGATGCAAGGACGACAAGTACGCAATGCACCTGCATAAGCAAAGCTGAACAAAGTATTTTATCAAGAGATACATTTAGGCTGCATTTACGTGTATGTCAACTCCGTGCATTAAATTTTTATATGATGGTGGCGACAACTATATGAAACAGTTATGATTTCTTCATATTTGCGTTTTTATTCCAATTACAGGATGATGTGATTAATTTTGTGCTGAGAGAAGCCTGCTCATATAGACGAATTTCATTTGAAGAACTGGTTCTGTTGACGATTACGAAGGTTGCATATCTACATAATTGGGTGGTAGATTACTTTTTCATCAACCCAATTTTCCTCATGCTAATTCTTGTCGGCAAAGTTGTGGAGATGAAAGTTTTAAAGGAAACGTAAGTTGGAGGAGCGAATTACCCCTCACCCACCTGAAGCAGGGTTGAATCTTCTATTATGATTGGCTCTCAACAACATTTGCAAACTATTTTGAATGTTCGTCTTTCAATAGAAGAGTTTTCATGCATTTAAATTTATGTGCAACAATTATTTCGTTAGCTAATTATTCAATAGTTATTTCAGCAAATGAAATGAATTGAAATTAATTTCCTTCCTATTATCGACCGACATCATGATGATGATTATTATTATTATGTACGTGAACTATTGCAGATGATGTGATCATAGGATGTGATACTTACATCTAATCTTCTGTACGCAGTTGAGTCTTGTGCATCAATGGAATTAAGATGCGTGTCATAAAAAGTACCTGCACATTGGATGAATTTATGTAGATATTGATTCAATAAAGGCATATTTTAATTTACTAATAGCTTCAGTAGTATGCAATTTAACAAATGAAGTTGGGCACAATATTTTTTCATTGAATAATCAAAATCATTTGACTGTTTGCTTTTGAAATTGAAATTAATTCATCGTTGAGTTCAATTCAGTTCAGTTAGACTAATCATTAAACTCACAAATCCTTGCTCATCCCCTCTTTGTTAGTATGCAATGAATGCTTCAGAACTCATTTCATGCATGCAGTATGAGGATGGAAAGATTTCTTGCACCTATGAGCGGTTCAACAGTTCGAAATAGAAGCGAAGTGAAAATTCTCTTCATAAGATGGTAAGCCGAGCCTAGGTAAATAATTAAATTTCTGGTAATGAAAATTGCAGGAATTGTAGACCGTGTGATCAAGTCATTAGAACTAAACAATGAAGATATGAACTTGATAGCTTGTAATCATCACCAGTTCACTCATCTCCATTAAGGAAAAAGTTATCCTCACGTATCATTCATGCCCAGAAGAATCTGATGCTTGAAGAGGAAGGGATCAACCGATTAAAGAGAGTTTCACGTGACCGAAGAAAATCTATGAGGGGTGTGTCCAATGCAGTGTGATCTCAACAAAAGTTCTATTTGCGTCTTTTGAAGCACGTAAAGATTTTCGTTCGACCTCCACGTGATATTACTGCCTAGAAGATGTGACTTGGGGATTTCCTTGCAGCATCTGATCCGAGGAATTGGTCAATTTTCCCTTAAGTGGGCAAATTCTTTGGTGAGAAGAATCAGAACACGACTCAACAAGAATCAAATGTAAGCATTGAAAGCGCGCTAGTCATCATCAGAGCAGAGATAACTTGTAATCAAGACTGCAACAGGAGAATCGGTCTTTCTGCATAGGCAGAATCATAGAAACGAACAGAAAAGAGCAGAATTGCTGCTAATCGGAGAAATTTAAAGTCTGCAACCCTTTTCGTGCAACTTCAATGCGAGATTGACGGCGGCACATGTGAGGTAATTGGATATTGCCACTGATCTCATGCATATTTTTCAATTTTGAGGAGTGATAATCTCAATGCAGTCGGCACTATGAAGCAAAATACTCCGATTTAAGGCCATGCAAGGATCCATTTAAGAAATGCTTGAACAGTAATGGTAAAGATAGAGTCTCCACGTATCCGGGCAGCTGTATAATAAAGTAAGAAAATAGACTTCTTCGGATGCAATTAGTCTGCTAAAGTTTGCAGACGTTTCGCTAAAACAGCTTTCTCAATGCAGTAAATCACAATGAGTGCAAGCATTTACAAAATTGATCTGCACGGGATGAACAAGATTCGACAGACTGAAATCAACAGGAACACTGAAATCAATAGATAAAGTCAATACAACCCAGTATGTCAAATAGGCAGGTAGTTAATGCATGGAAAGTTTGCAACATACTGAAAACGAGCAAAAGTGAGGAAACGTAAGCCAGAAGTAAACATGTAATGTAGACATACGAAGAAGAAACCGGTATGTTGGTGAACCGGCCGAGTCATGCACCATCAGATTTTGGAATATTCAAATGCAACCAATAAAACCAGTGTCGTTGTTCAGCATTTTATTTTAGAACATCCAACCTGTGAAATTTCTTTTACTTGGAGCTTGTTGCACACAGTTACTCGTTCTTATGATAAGCGATTGATTTCAGAAGCTCATTACATTTCTCTTTTTTTCCATGAGCAGATCATCAAAGGTTGTAATGGGAGGAGAAATGCTTTTAAATTGTAAATAATGTTGTACTTCATGTTTTTATTATTTACCTGTGTATTATTAAAAAAATTAATGTTTTGTTTTTTTGTGACTTGTTTTATTTTTTGATTTTTAGTTGAGAAATATTGGATACTTTTTTCAATTAGTTACCCTACTTCTTTGTTTTTTCAATTTTGGTTTCTTCTTCGTATGTCTACATTACATGTTTACTTCTGGCTTACGTTTCCTCACTTTTGCTCGTTTTCAGTATGTTGCAAACTTTCCATGCATTAACTACCTGCCTATTTGACATACTGGGTTGTATTGACTTTATCTATTGATTTCAGTGTTCCTGTTGATTTCAGTCTGTCGAATCTTGTTCATCCCGTGCAGATCAATTTTGTAAATGCTTGCACTCATTGTGATTTACTGGCATTGAGAAAGCTGTTTTAGCGAAACGTCTGCAAACTTTAGCAGACTAATTGCATCCGAAGAAGTCTATTTTCTTACTTTATTATTTGAACAGTAATGGACAATTTTTAAAATAGCATGTTCTTTATTGATGATTTGTCCAGATATATCATAAATGTAGCTCATAATGAAGCCCAAGATTAAAAAGCATTTTTAAAAAGACCAGTTTTCGTAAATTATCTGATCTGCTGAATAAAGGAAGTGGTTCATTGCAGGCTACAAATGAAAGTTGGAAATAGCAAATACGTCCGTATGGGTACGTATTGGAGGTACAGGAAATAACAATTCGTTCGATGGATTTCTAAGTTGTGTTGTGAGCACCTCTTCCGTTATTTGGCACCCTAAGATTTATCTAGAAATCAAATGTACATCACGGTCGTCAATTTTGCGCAGTGCGATCTACTTTTCAACAATTTGGGATTTTAACCACTTTTAACAATCTTGGGGTTCCTTAAATGGAAGAAATGCATTTTAATCACAGCCGTATATTTCAATCAGTGCTGTGAGTGGATATTACAGATACCAAAATGTTTCCCTTGACAAATAGAAACAGGCAGAAAGGCTTCATGTCGATAAAAGACAAAACAAATACTTTTCAACCGAATATAAAAATGGAAATTAAGTCAAATTTTCAATGTGAGTTGCTGAATTGTTCATTAATGTTATAGGAAGCGATAACAAAATGTAAACTTTCTCTTGGGAATTCAATTCAATAAAGCACATTTTCAACGATTTGAAACGTGTCTTATGAAAATGTCTGATAAAAAATGAAAATGTCTGATTATTGTGGGTCTGAATAAATCATAGTCGGAAAATATTGTGAATCAGCCCTTTCCACACCGTGGGGTTGATTCGGCACACCGCATTTTTGCTGTAGTCCTTGTAAAGCTAAGCTGCTTTCACTTGAGGTTTTGTTAATTTTAGGTTAAGCGTATCTTCCAACTTTTCACCAAAGATCGTTGGATCCGACCGAGTGGTAAAAAATGGAAATAACTTTTTGGAGGTCTGAATTTTGCCTATTTTGGAAGCATCTTGTATTAAAACTCCTGAAAAAAACGCCTCGACTTTTAAATCAACTTTGAAGTCATATAGAATTGTCGAACATCATTGCGAAGATACATTGGAATGGTTGCTTCAGAAAGAAAATCCTTTTGATTTTCTTATAATTTCATACGTGCATTTGACTTGTATTCTTATCAAAAAATCAATCTTACAAATCTCCTTTTGCACTCATGAGGAACTTCTCAGAACATTCAATCAGATTGGCATCGAGAACAGCAATCAATAAACTGATTTATAACCAAACATCGGCATAAATCCAAAATTTCTATAAATCTGGCAATATTCTTGATTTTTTAAAGTTTTTTTTGTACGAAGATGAATGAGTTAGTACAATTGAATACCACCACTAGAGAGATTCCACACGAGACAAGATGAAACATGAATTTCTTGTGATTCGGAGCAATCCTTTAAGGTCCATTCACAATGGACGCGGCACGACGCGGTGCGTCCTCACGCTCTATGTGAACAGCCCATAGGTTTATTAAGATTCTGAGCGGAAATTATGACGCGTGAGGACGCCGTGCCGCGTCCGGTGTGAATGGACCTTTAGAAGTTAAGGAGGGGTCGATCGCCCCCTCCCCCGAGATATAAATGATCTTCAGAGTCCGGAATAGTTAGGGTTAAAATACGAATGCTTGATAAGAAAGACAACGCAATGTGCTCGTAATTCCGATGAATACGAAGTGTATGTCGACTTGTATATTAATCACTGAGCACTAATGCCGTATCAGACCGTAAATTGAATTTGATTTGAATTGAAAACTGTATTCCTATATGTAATTTAACTATGGTAAAATGTTGAAAAACGCAGACAGCCATGTTTATCGTAATGAAAATATTTGCATTGCATTTGTTGAAAAATAAATTAGAAATATCAGTTAGTGTGTATCCTTCATGTATAGCGCTTTCATAAGCAGATAATGGTGATAATTGGTTCATGATTGCCTACTTTTTTGTGTTCTTTTATCAAAATGTCGCATGTCGGTAACAGAGCTTAGGATAAGTCGTTGCTTTAGAAAAAATAAAATTAGAACAGTGCTACGACAGTCTATTTTCATCAAGCGAGCTATATGCACGTTGCATATGATGAATATACAAGTATAATGACATAAATTATGCGGAATCCTTATTATTACTATTATTATTATTATGCCAGAAAATCATAACAAATAAGCGAGACCTTCGTTTATTCTCGGTCGTATGATAAGGAAGAAAAGATTCTACGGTTCATTAAAGTACGTTGCAAACCTTCATGGAATTCGAATTGTCATAAGAAATACTTAATTGGAAACATGGACATAATAGCCTAGTACGAAATGAAAACTAATGCACATGTACGTAGAAATATCACGCGGTATGCACTGTAATGCATGTACAAACACAGAGTATAATACATCTAAGAAATAATTGGTGAACATGATTTGAATATTACTTCATATCAGGAATTATGCCAACGGACTATATTTATTTGTCTTCCCGTTAGCAATACCTCAAACATGGAGGATTGTGGAAACTCAACGTGGTGGGACTTTTGTAGATCTTTAGGATTCATTTCAAAAAAGTTCAGCACACAATTGTGTTTCGCAACATTGCAGAGTACAGACAAAAATGATGATTGTAAGTATGAAAATTGTTTGTTTTAGATACAATTACAACTTTATTTTCATTATTGGCTAAACATTATGTTCCGAGAATTAGAGTGGCAAGAATTAACTAGGTGAGATCGAACTAGACAGTCCTGGAGCCATCGAAACGTAAAAGAGGTGACATCATGTAAGTAGTGCACGAACATCTTGTTCTAGTCATTGATTTCATCAGTAAATATTTTTTCAATGCTCGTTGTTAATCACAATGCAGAAAATAATTGAATAACTCAACAGTTCCTGAAACGCAATTATTCTCTTGGCGACGTTCTCGCATATATTTTTTCCACTTCCAGCAATGTCGGCAGAATCAAAGAGAGACTTAAACACGACGGAATTGTTCATTATTTCAAAAACAATATTAGGTCAGGGCACTAGACATTGGGACACAACTATGTGTTTCAGCTGTCCGCATGTAGGTACTTCTCAAAACATGAACACCACATCCATGAGACATGTGCTCAGGAATAATTGGTTGCTAACATTCAAAAAACTTTTCTGCCACGACACGTGCACATTCTATGCGTGTACGCACAACTGTGAATTGCAATAAACTTCATTACTATCCAATCCGTTGTAGCCTATTGCCAGTTTACATGTTTTCCATGCAACTAATCTTATCTCAATTATTTTTTTATTTATTAACTAAGTTGATAACAGCTATTTATCGCAAAATAGACCTCAAGGTCGTGTTACAAACAATGTACTTTTTCTATGCAAAAACTGAACCGCATCTAGATCTTGGCAGTGATGGGCAGACTCGATTTTCGCGCGATTCTGTATATTTTGAGATTATCTCAAATTTAGTGACTAGAGGCTTACAGTTGGTCTAGTTTGCATTAGCCTACTTCAGATTTCTAGACCATTAGTTTCATTATGTATCAAATTACTTTATGCAATTTCCATTAAAATTGTGACTATGAGACACTCTGCCTATTAAGACATTAAAATCATTACAGGGCCTACTCTATTAATTAAAACTTGGGAATGTATAGCTTTTCCCGCTCTTGTTAGCAGAGTATGGAATCAAGTCACCAGGATTTGCAAACAATTTAACACACACGAGCTATTACGCTTTCAGTTTACCAGAAATTACATTCAATTTATCGGGATCCCCAATCGTCTTAACACCAATCTTGAGTTGTGCAATCAGTTTTCCAAAGAAGACTATCAACTTGCCTAAGTTTGTATTTAATTTCATGCAATCAAATAGATTCCTAGACAAAACATATTCTAGCATATTCACATACTGAGAAAGTCATGATTCAGCGCTTCGGTAGCAAAAACGGGAAAAGCAATAGCATTCTGAATCAGATTTACACTCGCACAGAGAAGTGCGTAATCAGCAGAGCTCGGCCACATTCGGATCTGAATAGGCAGTAGGCCTATAGGGATCGAAAGTTTTAGGCCTCAACCACATTCCCAGCTTTTCCAATTGCTTCCGAGCGAAGCGTTTTGCAGCAAATACAAAGTCATCATCACAGCAATTGTAGACTGCCACATCCACACAGCCAATAGGACAGACCAAAGCAAAGCAATAAGAAGCTTCAGAACATATTCGTTTGATATTCTTTCCTGAGTTGAGTTTCATGAATTTTTATACAATTGCTTGTCACATTTTTTCACATTTTTTTAAACTGCCTTTGTTTAGTGTCAGTGGTCAGACTTGAACACTACATATAACTCTGAGAAAATGTGTCACAATTCACCATTAATATATCTCTCCATTGTCCTCTCTCTCTTCTCTGTTTTGTTTCTCTCCATTGAGAAAGGGAACTTTCACTCCTCTGTTCATGATTTTTTAGCATGCGTGGGAGTAAATTGCCTTCGCTTCAGATTAGTTTGACAGAGCGATTGACTTTCGAAATCTACCATGCATCTCTAATGCTTAATATTTCACTTTGAAATGTCAATTACGGTTTTGATATTGTTGAAATAATCCAACACCTCTTCAATGGCTTAATGTTTCACATAACGAAGGTCAATAAAGGAAACAATAATGCACCTTATTCCTCTGACAGGAAAATTTCATTTCGGGAGAGGTGATGACATCAATGGGATAATGGGATCTATTTTCTGTCTCTTCTGTACGTGACTTCTGCATCATCACGTGCGGATGACGATCGCGCCACACCCTCAAATATCCCATATTCGACTTGTTCATCATCCACTTCAAACAGTTATATTTAGCTAATGTTTATTTCTGTTGCTAAGTCAGGATCCAGAGAGGTGATGAAAAATAGGAAGATAGCTTACAAAATGTGGAGTTTTCTTGTCATCGTAATCTCATCTTCATATGAAGAGATTTATATGTGGTTGAAATAGGAAGTCATTGAATGTGCGGGAAACTGGAATCTGGCCAGATTTTTCGCTTCACATTAAATGAGGAAACTTTCACATGGACACTTATGAAGGTTTTAGTTGAAGGAAAATCACATTGAATTGGACACAGAATCCAATTCTCAAAGTAGGCACTGATTCAGAAGTTGCATGACGGATGCAAACTCGAACTCGAACTTGGAAAAAAGTCACCCGCCGAGTCCGTCACCCTGAAAGAAAGTGCATGATTTAGGTGTATATCAGCAAGATCATTGCGAATTCGTTTGAAGTGAATTGAAGCAAAGCAACCAGATTGTTCCTCCCTATGTCGATAGTCAGTGGTAAATGAAGGACTGAAAGCAGAAAACAAAGTCCGGTTTTCGAGGATTCGCTCCTTGTCAAGAACAATTCGTCTAAGAGAAGGCATTGTGTTATCTTTCGCATTCAATAGTGAATCCGCAGTCTACGTCAACCATGTAGGAAAGTTCTAAGGCTAAAATACAGGATTTTTGTGTTATTTTGAACTATAAGGACTTAAATAGAGAGAGAGAGATTAACTTATTTCAAAATCAAAATCATTAAGTAATACAGGTTACATCAAATCACGCACGTTATTAACAATCAATGTTGACAAAACAACAAAACAGTTCTACCGGCGTTTTGTGCAACTTGCCTCAACAAGAATGAGACCGGTTCTAAAATGTGACGTTACATCGTGTAGAGGATGTTCAGATTCATGACATTTAACGCAAAAACCTTCAAAATATTTCAAGCGTCTTCTTAAAAAGTTTTCTAAAGTGTTGGCACACAGCCTACACATGTTAGGACAGATAATATTCTTTGCACTCCTAAAAATTTTGTGGATGATGCGCTAACAATAATATGACAGTTCTCCAAAAAGTTGAGTAGCATACGGTAGCAAGCACTCTTTGTATATTTCACATTAACACGATCCATAGCTTGTCATGATTCAAAACAGTTTCCGAACAGGGTGTCAAGGCTAACAATGTCATTCATCGACTATCGAGCTCGTGCATAGACATGTGGATCTCAAAAATGCGATTGAGATGGTTCATTCTGCATTTTGTAAATATCTAGCACAATCATGCAATAAAAGATATTTATTGGCCAAAGAAACAGTAAATTACTTTACATTGCAGTAACTCACAATTTTTGTTTCCATTTCGGACAAATTTGAAATAAAAGATAGGTTCAAGGCACTAAAATTGGCGTGACTTCCTTTTTTGTATAATGTAATTCACAATTCATTCGGTACACTTTGATTGCTTCCTTTTTTAAACATGGTTTTATTTTCCGCAGCTCATTATATGAAAATGGAGTGTGAGAATGACTGTGCAACAAAAAAAGCAATCAAATTATTTGCAAGCCTTATTCATTTCATATTTACCTAAAAGAACCAAGGAAGCACATCATCAAAATTCATGAAGTTCTCATTATCACAATAACATAGATGTATCTCTATAGCTAATAAGCGGTTGAAATCAATGTCTACAATGTCTTACATCGTTGCTTCATTATCACCTCAGTGTTCTGAATTATTAAGTGTTGACCTAGTGCCCTTACTAGATAATACGATAATCTGCAAGTCAAAACCACCCATTCAGAGAAACTTAAAGTTCCAGCTTGTGATACAAGGATTGAATGTCTACTGATTCCAGGTTTACATATTTCATCACACATTGTGAATTGGAAAATAGACAATATCGATTGCAAGCTTAGAAATGCATCTTAGAAATTTTACAAAAATAAAGAATAGAAAATCAACTTCAGCATACATGCCAAGTCTCCCGCATTTTTAGTCAGTCTCCCTCTCACCCGCAAAATTGCTTAAATCTCCCGCATCGTCATTTATTTACGCCGTATTTTAAAGTAGGCCAACAGTTTTTATCCTTCTAGTGTGCTCTTTCCATCATTCAAATGTGACAGCAAGCGTTCGGACTGATTAGCCACTCACCGCTAGCCGTTAATAGTAGTGTTATCATTACCATACTCCTGTAATAGGCCTACATGTAGTTATTAGTATCTGCAGTTGCATACATACACGTATCTATATATAACTTTTGATGTCTTATTAACGTTTATTTCGGTGAGCGGGAATAGACATTGGGAGCAGGTTCTTTTTACACCACACCACCATTTGATGTTGGGTCTCCCGCATTTTTTTTTTTGAAACCTTGGCATCTCTGCTTCAGATGGGCTATGAAAACTGCGATGTGTATTAAAAGTATCCTAAAAAAGAAGTTCCTTGCGGTTTTTTGCGTTAAGAATTGTGTTTATAGTTATACAATCAAGGGAGCACCCAGGATTCTTTAAGTACAGTAAAAGGTTATAGACCCAAGATTGAAAAAAATACTATATCAGATTATCAGCCTTGCCGTGGAATAAGATTTCTTCCTCCCTATGCATGCATCCAGAGTTCCATGAACTGTGGAAGCTACTGTTAAAGCTGTGATTTGAAACTTAGGACTGATCGAACGCACTGCCAGAAAGCTTCACTGCAGCTGTACAATTTCAACACTATCTATATCTATCTATTCTGTCTATTCCTCACAAATGATACCTCCTTTTTGATGGCAAACAAAGCTCTTCTTAAATTCCAACGTGCATGCATGCAAATCCTATTGTGTCTCACATGTCAAATACTGCCCATTTTTACATGAGCTGTGTAGGTAATTGCATGACATGAATGTATGCAATTGTAAATTAACTTAAGCCTTATTAGCATACTATTGCTATCATAATTCCATATTACCGGTGTAACTCAAGTTATTATTCAAGCATGTCAGTACGAATAATGCCACAATTATGCTATGAGATCATTAAATTAGTCATCTAGAATATTGCGAAATGGAAGGAAGCCCTAGAAGAAGATGTTGATCTTTTAAGTTTTATCCATGTTACAAATGCATAATGCGCTTACATCCTGTGGAAACACTCTCCATTTTGTGTATAATCAAATAACGTATTTCATGACAAGTCTTTCTAATAAATATAACACACTTTTACTTGCAATAAAGGCTTAAGGAAAAGATGACCACTTGTAGAGTAAGATTTAATAACTTACTTGTAATGATAGTCTGCATTGTTTTGAGGTGGTAGTGCATGTGCTCTGAGATACTTTAAATACTACAAATTGCTCACAAGTCAGCGCATCTGTGACAATCAGCATTGGTGCTTGAGACCACTTTGCTTGAGACTAAATTTTCTATGAAAGCTTGTAAGAAATGTACACTTCAACAAAAAGGCAGCCAATCTCGGGTGCTGTTGAATCCTGCTCCTAGGTATACCCACAGCGAAGATTTGAGCCAATTTTGCTCTCTCTCTCTCTCTCACTCAGTCACACACACACACACATTATTATTATCCTTTTCATTCTTTTTCGTATTGTATCACAGAGTCGACAATTGTTTTTCTCTCACTTTCTCTTGCTGTTTCAATTGTTTCCAAAAATTTGTTTCAATTGACTGGCTTAAGAGAGCCTCTGATTTGTAGATGCGACATGTAAAATCAAGTTGCCAAAAAATTGTGAATCGGAAACAATGAGATTGCAGGCAGTGATTGCTTGATCATGGATGCGCTACAGGAAGTGCTCCCAATTCGCATTTGCACTACTCTGTTTCTATTCCTGATTTTGTCGGAATATCAATCAAATAGTTGATATCAGAATTCCATAGTTAAGACAAAATAATGAGAATGCGAAGTCATCTCGAGCCATTTAGTGCTGCATAGTTCAATGATATAGACTCTACTTTATCACCAAAAAGTGTAAGAGAGATGTAGCTGTGTAGAACGGCAGTACCGACAGCTTTGCAACTCTGACTTAGAGTGCGTCAATAGTCAGTTGATCTTAGAAACAATGGCATTTAAGTACAATCTTGGAGATCCCTACGCAATCCAGAACGCCCTCAAGTTCACAGGGTTCATCATACAGTTGGAAAACCATCTGCCACAAAAAAACCTATGACAGAAACACATGCGAAATATAAAATATCATGCTGTCTATTGTTAAAGAAGACGTTTTAAGAGGTGAGCATTTTAGCCCACAGTGGTGATGTATTGAAGTGTGTAGCTTCATTACGCAGCTACGGGCGTGGGATCCGGGTGCCGCTGTATTCAAGTCTCAAGTCTATACTACTTTAACTGCTCTCTAGCCTGCTCTCTATCCAAGGATCATTGTGTCGCAGATGACGTCATAGGTAACGAAAATGCATCTGAAAGGGTTGTTTGCATGTGATTTGTAGACTGTATGTGATTTTTTGATGTTTGATATGTGTTGAGGAGAAAATACATATCTTTGAAACTGAGAGATTTACTTTAAGGTGTTCGCTCGCATGTTAGTTCTTTATTCATTTAATAAAGTATCGCAAATCAAATTGTGATTGCTAAAATAACATCTGTGATTGATTAATCGATCTGACTCATATTCTCGAATGAGTAGGACTTCCAACAAGATGCAAAATCCCTTTTTCCTACACTCGAAATTCTGAATTTAAACTAAAATTCTGATTGAGTTTTATATTCGCATCTTCGCATGTATTATTTCGCTAATTCGCGTGCTTTTCGCACATTCTCATCTGTGATTTTCATAGCTTTCTTGTAGATGATGCTGCATTTAATATCATGTCTTTCACTTTTCATTTTCTTACATTTTCGGATGTTATGCAGAGAGTGTGTGTGCCATAAATAAGAATTCAAAACAAGCTCTATGCAAATAAATTTCAGTAATCATCATAATGGGTGCAATAATTATGCTTTTACATTTGAAGATAAAGATAGTCGCCCAATTCATTAATCTAAAACAGTACCCAATAACAATAAACACCAAAATCAAAACAGTGTAATATGAAAGTAATGCACGGTCGCTTCATGGCGCATTCCTATTCGTTCTTTAAAAGACCCGGTTCCCTTTCTGAAAAGATCACATGTTATTTATAATTTTACCTGTGACTGCGGAAGCAGTTACATCGGCCGAACAGATTGGAACCTTGGTGTTTGCATTAAAGAACATTCACCTCGTTGGCTTCTTACATGTATTTCATCAACTCGTAATCCATCCTCATCTATTTGTAGACACACAGTTCAATGTGATTCATTTGTTGGCAATACGCTTTCATCACATTTTTCGATTTTGTGTTCTTCCAGTCAAAATGTTAAGTTGCGCATTCTGGAAGCTTTGTTCATTCTTGGACGCAAGCCTGGACTGTTTGTCCAGAAGGAGTTCATCTATACCCTGCTGTTACCGTGGTGATTGACAGTTCATTAGTACCGTTTTGAGTTGTGTTTCCAGTTTTCCTTAGTTGTTGCATTTCATTTCACTTGGTCGTTGCACATGAATAAAGACCACGAAGCGACCGTGCATTACTTTCATATTACATTGTTTTGATTTTGGTGTTTATTGTTATTAGGTATTGTTTTGGATTAATGAATTGGGCGACTATCTTTATCTTCAAATGCTTTGGCCATCACAAATACTTTTTACAGTATAATTATGTCGGCACTTACATTTTAATACTCTTACTAATATAAATTGAATAGGTAATGTTGTTTTCACTATTTTTAACTCAAAATAATACTCATAATCCGCAGTTCAGCTATCCCTTCTCATTTTCACGCCTTCATTTCCAGGAAATAGCTGCTTCATTGTATACATCATGTCAATGTCTACTGTACCTCTAATGGTGTTGCTGTATAGATCATTTTCATTTCATTTTTCAAGAAAAGTGTTTCATTTTTCAGAAAAGTTTTTCATTTTTCATCATCTAAAACACCATACCGCTGAAATGATGGACATTAATTATTTCAACTGCAGTATTTTGGATAAACAGAAATCAGCGATATCTACAAAGACGGCTGAATCTCGCTGGATTGCGTCGAAAGTGCCTGATTCAATGAATACATGTAGACGTCATGAGCTAGTGTGAGGAGAAATCAAATCCAAGACCTAAGAATATAACCCGCATCATGTAGCCCTGTCGGTGTACCCTTGAGAAGGTCTTTAAGACGAAACGCGTCGGGTCATTTTACTTTCAATAAAACCTCGTGACATAAAAAGGGAGAGATTTGATTTTTGATTTTGATCAATCAATGGTGAATCAATGTGTTGTATCCCTGAGAGCTGGTGTCAGCCCTGGCGAGCACATCCTAGATATTGTGGAAGATTGCTGCTGACACGGCAGCATGACACTGGTGGCTACGAACAGTGGTTAAGGAGCTCAATCGGACCTTTCTACAGAAATGGCATAGTTCCTTATAGGCATAATGAAGTGTTCCTGCCTGCCTGAGCCGCTTGCCGGAGGTTATGTGCTAAGAACAACGTATTAACACAGTGTGCAATTCCACTTTTCGAAGACGACTAAAATGTGAGAATCAGGAATATATGAAGTATTAATTTCGCAAATAAATAGTGTTAGCATCAATCGATTTTCCCAAAAATGTCATACTGTGTATCTTGAAAAAATGGTCGGCAGTGTCAGCTGTTGCCTATCTTTGACCGATGCATTAGCACCTTTGAGAAGATGGCTCAATCGTAAAGAAAGAGAAGCATCTTGCTAATGAAAAGTGCAACCTTGAATAATTTAATGTCAACCCATTTCACAGCTTCCCAATTCGCACGCTGATGTAAATGGCATGCAATCAAATGTCACGTGGATTGGAATACAGAACAATAATTACGAGTATATCACAACTCTGAAAATCGTAATTATCCGTCTGCCTGCTGTAAATATTCTCAAAATTCTTCATTTTTATGGTTGATGGCCTTGTGTGGGAAGGTGTTAATTGAAGGTACCCTTACAGAGTGCTCCACAAATTTCGGAAATTCAATTTACCATTGAAGCACCAAAAGATAGCTGTCTGAACTTTTTAGACATGACTATTTATATTGAGAATGATCAAATACATCACAAATGATGCAGTAAGCCCAACCATTCTGGCATTTGACTTAGGAAAGATAGTTAGCTCCCATACCATATTAAAGACAATTTTGTTAGTAACAGTCGTATATATGTTTCAGAACGCTGTTCAAATCGTAATGAAGAAAATGCTTCTTTAGATATTATGAATAAAAGACTCTCGGAAAATGGCTTTCAACCATATCAAAATAACAGAAAAATAAAACTATTGGATAAGCCTCCTAATTGGATACCCTTATCTTTAGAGACTTTGTCAGCGGCAGTTGTAATAGAAAAATGAATAAACTAAAACGCAAATATGGTCTACCCATGAGAATTATAGCCAGACCAAGCAAGAGACTGCAAAACACAATAAAATCTAAAATAGATAATAAAGACTTTTGTCAATGTGACATTTGTAAACAGATCGGTCCTAAATATAACTGTAACGACAAATATTTAGTTTACGAATTTTCGTGTAAAATCTGTCAAATAAAGTACATTGGTCAAAGTAGTCGACCTTCTCGATCACGGTATAATGAACGCGAACGCAGTGTCAGAAATAGAGACAAGAAAAGTACCCTGAGTGATCATCATCTAAAACACCATACCGCTGAAATGATGGACATTAATTATTTCAACTGCAGTATTTTGGATAAACAGAAATCAGCGATATCTACAAAGACGGCTGAATCTCGCTGGATTGCGTCGAAAATGCCTGATTCAATGAATACATGTAGACGTCATGAGCTAGTGTGAGGAGAAATCAAATCCAAGGCCTAAGAATATAACCCGCATCATGTAGCCCTGTCAGTGAACCCTTGAGAAGGTCTTTAAGACGAAACGCGTCGGGTCATTTTACTTTCAATAAAACCTCGTGACATAAAAAGGGAGAGATTTGATTTTTGATTTTGATCAATCAATGGTGAATTTAAAGAGACTCCCATTCAGTCACCTAATGGAGTATATGTTATTATTGCTGACCCTCGAGTGATTGCCGAAAAGTTAAATTTTCCACCGCTAAAAAGTCCACCGCGATTACCCAACGTCCGATTACTCCCTTTTGATTCCTCTTCTGCAGAATATCAGCAGGAAATAAATAGAATTCAGAACTCATTTCTATGAAATTTCAAACTTTGCAATGACAGAAATCTCAGCACGTTTCAATCAGGAATCTATGAAACAATATCTGATCCTAGAATCTGTTTTCTTCACACTGAAAATAAAGACGTTTCCAGACTGTCTGCATATCCCGAGTTCGATATAGAGCACCTGACCACGCCGCTTAGGATGTTTAGATAGCAATACTCGTATTGTAGTGTTGAGGAGGTATTGACCGCAAGTGCGAGTTCTCATGAACTGAGAATGCTAGAGAATGCTGAGAGTAATACAACTGAGTTTATTTTTGACTGTCGTACCTATTCGCATGTGGCAAACGCCGAAAGAAGCTTCAACACTTTGAGACGCATAAAAACAGGGTTACGATCTACGATGCGACAGGAAAGATTGAATCATTTAGCGATCCTCAATAACTTCATCACCTCTGGTAAATCGTGTGTTTCGAAGTTTAGACTGTTCAATACGCATTGAATTTTTCATGACTTAAGTTTCTATTGATGAACAGTCATTTCTATCATTCGCAATAAAAAAGATTGCATGAAAATGTTTATCTTCTATACACAATCCTTATGGGAATAAATTCATTCAGCAATAGTCCTTTTGATTTAGTACCATTTTTCCAAGAATATTTAAGGATTTCACATATACAGGTACCATGATACTTTGGCATGTTATAGAGTCTCAATTTTGTGCACTACTTATTTGATATCCATATCCATAGAACCTCAACCACTTATAATGAATACAGGATCCTGCCAATTAGCACTGCACATGCTATTAGCGCAATGTGATCATGTTTGAACATTGAATTCTGACATCTTAATTCTATTCCCCCCCCCAACGTTCAAAACATGGCGGAATGCCAACGCATGAGGTTGGAGGTAGAGTGCTCGTTCTGTGTCTCGGGAGATCTGTTTTCAAATCAAGATCGGGTAAACCTAGGGCTTTAAGAATATCAACGTTTTAAATTCTTGCTAAACAATTATCACTGAAGATTGCTCAAATTCAAACTGAAGATATACGTGCAATACCAAGATATCAAGATTTGTAGTTTCTAGGAAACGCTATTTAGCTATTGTACATTTACAAATCTGCTGAAATTCGACCAGAATGCATGATGAGCAAAGTGGTGTGTAGAGCAACACGATCACAGATATATCCTATACATGTACATCATGCATTTCAAATTACATGAATATTCCATGTTATAGAGCAGCATTGTGAAAGTTACTTGGCTGTCAAGTTACTTTGTCAATATTCTCGACTTATATGTCTCCTTGTTAGCAAAATAGTCATTCACAGTACTCATGGTAGTGGCAAGAATAACTATTACATCTTTTTTAACAATAATAATAATATTCTTTATTGCAAGAAGCAAAAGGCTACAATGGTTCCGGAGAACGCTTACAGTGAGCCTAACAAACAAAAGCTTTTAAGTGTAAACTTTACAATGCGGTGAAAAGTCAAAAGAAGCAATGTTAAATTTGAAGGCACTGACCGAGGGAGAATTAACTGCATTCTCAGGTAGAGAGTTCCATACTCTGATTATGCAGAGAAAAATGTTTGCGAATATCACAGCTGTGTCGATCAGTGGGAAGCTATTTCATTGAATTGCCTCGAGTTCTCGTGGCCTCGGACATTAAGGCAAAAAAGTCTTCATACAAAATATCCACCAATCCATTCAATAGCTTGTACACAAAAACCAAGTCGAAGTACAGTCTTCTTTTTTTCTACAGACATAAGATTAGAAATAAAAAAACGTTCTTCTTCTTTAAACATTAATTCTTCATTTAATCTACCAAATTTGATCTAGATTGGTACCTAATTTAGCAATTGAATTGAGCGCTGACAAATATCTGCTTTTCTTTGTAGTGCTACCAGCTATTGGATGATCAAACTTCTTTGGTATTCTTTTTTGTCTTATTGTTATCCGTGAAAATCAACATTACAATCAACACTACTGTCAATTACTGACATTTCTATGTGCCTATTAAAGACAATTAATCTATTTATGCTGTAAATATACACATGATGTTCTTACTTTTAGATTTAATTCCTTCCTTCTGGCGCATCATACACCTAATCAACAGTGCCATTTTAATCACTGTAATCAGACAGTAATTATCGTCTAAGGACTGAATAATTGGCTTCACAGTTTTGGCAGACTAGTCGTTTCTCCTTGACACTTCGGGTGATATCAGTGTCAAAAATAGTTTTCTAAATAGAAAGCATGGCGATGAAAATGGGAAGACCAAAGATCAGAAGAATTTGAAGATGTCTTCAAAATAAGCCATCATCTACTGGAATAACCACTTCCGCTCACTCATTGATGAAGCAAACGACAAGTTGATCTAAATTTGTTATCATCAATGACATAAATGTCAAAACACGATTATAATGAACAAAAACTACTCTTCGTGATCATCAAGGGATAAAGTGATTGAAAATAGAAACATCCAAAGGTTATTTTCATTTATTCATTAGACTTTGGTCATCTCTGCTAAGACAAAATAAGTAATTCTCATGAATGTTGCCATCTGACATTTACTTTGCAACTGCACTTCACGTATTACAGGATGCATCAAAACAACTTTTGAATACAAAATCTGCATTCAATATATGCATCAAAACACGACATGATTGAAAACTGCGAAGATCCGATAACGGAAAATATCGGAAAAGCATCCTCATGGAAATTCCTGGAGGAAAATAGTTAACTGAAAAGTCTTGAACGCAGACATGAAATTAATGCTAAAAACTTTGAAATCCATGAAGAGTAAGATACATAGCCTACATGCAATAGTTATAGTCAAGCAAAGCCAATTATATTACTTATGACGATGTCGTAGCATTAATGGCTTAATCCGTAGAATTTGACACCTCTACTCCTATTATGCTGCAACTCCGAAACTCACCACGTTTTGAGCCATGTAAAATCATCAATTTTTGACAGTGAATCTGTATGTGCTAATTCATTTCAATTGAATCTGTAGAAGTATGGTAGATAGGCCAAGGGAGTCCACTGGATCCCCCCAGGTCTCAGAGGGTGTAGAAATTCCCAAAACAAAGTTTTTGCTATCAGATGAAAAATGATTTTGGTCATGTCCACGATGGTGCATAATAAGTGAAATTCATTTATTCAATTCTTACATCATGCTCGTGCATGTGGTATATGTTAGAAAGTCGTAAAATGTGAATATTTCGTTTTTGCACAGGATCGTGCTTGACTGGTTGGCCTACATGAACAAATCAGCATACACGTAAATCAATGTTCAAAATAAAAGCTATCATTATGTTCACAGTTCAATACTAAAAACAGACTGTTGACAAAGTTTTCACAGCAGTCATTGATGAGTTTCAGATCTTCACAGCTGCTTTGAGGCTCTTAAAATGCAGCAATTATGGCTCACATTAGGCCTATTTCCGATTGGTACCGAAAAATTTGAAAAAGTTGCCAAATTAAAGGGCTATGCTGCATGGAATAGATCAACTTCATTGAAATCAGCCATCTGAGGTTACATGGCGACTGCAAACATCGTAAAACCGACTCTTAGTGCACCTGATACTTTGAATAATGTCGTTGAATTACAAAAACACCACATTTTCGCATGTGTTTACTGAGAGGGCAGAAAGACATTCAAGGGATTAGTTATATCGACCTGCTACACGCAAACATCATTGTTTTACTTAAAATCAACTTTCCTGATGATTTGATATCGATTTAAGTAAGTAAACATGGAATTTGTTAAAGGGATCCACTGGAACCCCCCTCAGGTATCAGAGGGTGTGAAAAAGCTCAGGTCTCTGAGGGTTAATGAAACGGATTCCATAACTAAATTTAGATTGATCCAGAACAATGCTTTAAAATTACAAGCTATATTTTAGGGGATATCGACTCCAAAAAGTAAAAAGTAGTCACTTGCTTAACGTAGCATGATGTTGTAGTGTATCGTTCGATAAGCAGTCGAAACAGAATATAGAAGAGTATTGTTGAATTACATGCTCGGATAGGCTATCTACATACATAAGAGTTTTGGGATACATTTGTTTAAGACACAATATTATTGGCCATTGGGAACACGCACATGTACATGTATAATTAATTAACTGATTTCTATTTTTTCATAAATAGAGTGATGTTGATAAAAACAACTTACTTTTTGAACGTTGATACTCAGCTGATACGAATGGATTGAAAGCGAAAGTAATGCAACAATTAGAAATTGATCAAATATTAACAAAGTGAATTTCAATGTGGTCTAGCGTAGCCAAGGGGTATATATTTTGATCTTAACAGTGTGTAATTCTATCAGTAAATAACGCTGAAGGTATGGTCTTCATGCAAAACATAATGATCAGAGCTTAAAACAAAGTTCATTCTATCGCAAATTTTCGCTATTGGACTTGAATGGTTTTGTCATTGTACCTCGTTGGACTAAAGTTTTTTGAAGTTATAAATTGCATTTTTTCGGCAACTTCTCGATGGATTTATCTTTTAAGCGGTTGAGACAAGATGGATGAACGGTTACTTAAGCGTTTACCGTTAAAAAGTCGATTTTCAAAAATTTGGACTTAAATGGTTCTGTCATTGGACGGCAGAATAGAAGGTGGCATTAGGAGCGTGCGGTTTACGATGTACTGGAGGTGACATCCGGATGGTCGACTTGCCTTCTAAATGACGATTTTTGAATCTATTATCATACAATGACTTGTTGATGTACAACATCAATACCTAATGATGTCGCATTCGGAAATAGAATCATAGTATCAGAAATTCCTTATGAGATTCCGAAATTGATTTCGTGACCTAAAGCGATTCATCACTAACTTTAATTATCTCATTTTCATCACTGAATAATCCAATCTAGCTTCATTTTTTCTCAACATCAGGAAATGGAACGGTTGCTTTGTGAAAATGCTTTGATATTCATGAAATTTCCATTCTTTGATACTTAGATTTTACATGCGTGGAATTATCAAGTGGCCTCAAAGAATTGAAAATGTTCTTTATTTGTTGCATGCTTAATATCTTTTTCTCACTATATTTTCTGAAAGAAACATATAAGATAGAATGAATTGATTATAACTGAATTAATGCAGAACAATATCAAACTGATTGAAATTTACGACTTCGGTGCAGCGGTCTGACTGCCGTTACAAGCACAGGTGCACCACGAACAGCCCTTCTTTTTAGTCCACAGACTAAATGCAACCAAGGACGAGAGGTTAACCAAAGCAACTAAAGAAAGCATGCATGCATGAAATTGATATAACTGAAACCATGAAAATTAAATTATGAATTTTCATATAATTTTTGATGCATTGAGAATTTAAACAATGCCTCCCCCAATTCCTCGACACCAAAATTTCCGATCGTAAGTACTCAGCCTTCATTCGATATCACAGGTGTGGCAGCAGATAATCATGCTGATGCGAACCACAATCATTTCTAAAATGCTGCGCCTACACATAGAGGATCCACATGTCTTATCATAGCTTGTCATAGAATAGTTTTAACAAAGTGGCAAAATGCGCACCTTTGAAGAAATTTTCATAATAGGTTGAATGTTTTGCCATCCAGACAGCTAGATCTAGCGAAGCTATGGGAGAACATTGGAAATACATGGCAGAAAGGCATGTTATATTTGATCTGAAGTGACTGCTTCTGAAGTATCCACAGCGAAAAATTCGACCGCTACAAATAAGCATGCGTATATCGACTGCCTATTTGAGGAATGGGAACTAATTAAATACATATAATTGTGTCATCATTGGTCTCACTATCAGCTATAGAACTGATTCGTCAGTTTATCATGATTATCATGTAGCGTAAATAAATGTAATTCATAGACTACTTAAATTGAAACATTAACCATATAAAATTCAATACAGAAAAGTAAGAATGACAACAAAGGTCTGTCGCAGTACAAGAGGATACTAAAGAGGATGACAACGATTAAGTCAATACAAGACACCAACACCCTTGATTCCCCGACCACACTCGCCTGACCAAGGGATCGAACCGAAGTCCGCGGTGGAGACGAGCTCACAGACTCTCCATTAGGCCACGCTGACGGTTCAAAAGGAATGCGAGTGAAAGCAGTTGTCATCTCCAAGTGACTGGTAGTAGGGGTAGGTGCGTGCTCGTCTCCACCGCGGACTTCGGTTGTTTATGTTGGTTTATTGACTTTATCATTGTCATTCTCTTTAGATATTCAGAAAAGTAAGAATTGTGCTAAATTCACCGCCAAGCTATGTACAAGATGCACAAAAAGTTAAAAATTGTCTCCTTGATTCAATGATCTGAAAAAAAATTTTATTTATTGCTGCCTTGCCTTGAGAAAGGGTCTGGACCCGATACGTCGGCTGTGTACATATTCTTTATTCGTAATTATTTAGTGGCATTAAATTACTCGGGAGAGAAAACTGATATTTTTCACATCATTGATTCATTATGGTCCTCCCGCTTTCAGCCATCTCTTATGTCCTTGATTCTGCGTTGAGCACTCTTAACTAAAATCATTAGAAATAACTGAACTTTGCGAGCGGAGGACGCCGGTTTACTGACCGCAAAAAATCAACCTTAACAGAACGAGATGACTACAACTCAAAAGGACAATAGAAGGAAAAGCGGAACAAACATGGATATCTACCAATGAAAAGGAAGATAGAAAATGAGTTTGGATGCACAACAAAGTTTTTACTCTATCTACTTTATGTATCCAAAACATTATCCACAAGCAATTCATTCTCTCCCTCTTGCTTTACCTTGGTAGATACATGTATCTATGTTTGTTCCGTCCATCTGTTCTTTAGAAATGTTGACTCTCACGTGTGATAATACCTTAACATACGAATTTATTGGCATGTTGCCAAGTGTTGACGAAGCTATCATAAAGAACACTGGCAGAGTGGGATAAAGAGAGACTTCGAGTGCTTAAGATAAATGAAGATTAGGATTATGCCTAGGGAAAGCACGAATTTGATAAATCGTAGTCGAAGCTCTTGAGTTTGCGGCCACATGTATGTGCGCATAATTGTACTTTTACGGTTGAACTAGTGTACATTTTTAAGTTTCCTATTCTGCATCGTAGCGACGATTACGAAATCATCCTGGTCAACCATCTTAGTAATCATTTTAGAATACCTTTTCCGACCCGTTACTTTATCAGATGCAGTTGCTCTTTATCTACCCGAAAAAAGAAACACCGCAACAATTTTCACCAATGACATGGTGATGAGTTAGATAGCGATACCGGTTACAGGCTGAAGTTCTAGAAAGCTAATGCCAGGGATGCGGAGTCGGGGGCGGAAATATTGTCGTGCCTGGAGTTGGACATGCTTTCTATCGTGATGGTCTAAAATATGCTCAGCAAATTCCATCTCAAGATATTCCGACGTGGATGTTATTTTGGCTTCTGGCGGAATTCATCCTTGTCAGCAGAGGACAAAGCAGTTCCAGAGATCGAGGTCTCGAACTCAAATTGTCAAGCTTCAGAAAATAGCAATGGAATGCAGAAAAATCACGCTAGCTAAACAGTGATCTTTTTGAAAATAATTTTTAACATATCTTCATAGCATTTTTCGTGGAGATGCTCTTTCTAAAAAGTTTGAGAGGAACACAATTTCAAAAATTAAAAATATATGATAACTATTCGTTGTAAATTGAATTACACTTTTTCATGAGATGTGTTGAAGAGCAGGTTTATATTACACTAAATATGAGTTGAATGGTCGCATCCTACAATAATACGATGTCTATAGAAAAAAGTTTTACAATTTTATTCGCTGTAAATGATATGTGCAGACAATCAAAGCTATCATCCTCATTATGATGTCTCCATGGTCTCTTATGATCAATTTTACTAAAGTCATGATTGATTTTATGAAAAAGTACGGATGATGATGATACGTGGTGGCGTCAATAAGTCCGTAGACTCGACATGAAATAATGGTTCATTTATCTAAGCACTGCTGTCAGTGGAAGTCGTGTGCATGTATGCCTCGATTATCACTGAGTGAGCAGTTGTCATGCGGCATTTAAGCAACAACAGATCTGTTGTCTTATCTCATCACATTTCTTGGTTGCAGAATGATTTCTGATGTCGAAAAACGCAGTGTCATACACTTTATTTGCGAGGGATACCTGAACAGATGCTGGTGCAACTGCATGATGAGGCCTACAGGACGAAGCCCCAGCACGGTCAACGGTGTACAAGTGGATCAAGGAATTCCGAAATGGCCGCATTCCATTGAAGACGAAGACTGACCGGCAGACCCTCAGAAATCGAGAGATCAAGTTTGTGAGGCTGAAAGCGATCGTGACGGAAGAGCGGCGAATAACCAAGCATAGACTGTCGGAGCTGCTGAACATCAGCTACGGGTCTGTCCACAACAGGCTCAAAGAACTTGGTCTGAGGAAGTTGTCTTCCAGATTCGTTCCTTATTTTCTCAGTGCTGAAATGTGTTCGCGCAGGCTGGAATGTTGCGCGAAGAAACGTGGAGCTCCATGAAGAACTTGGTGATCGATTTCTGAAGAACATCGTCACAGAGGATGAAACACCGCATCTCGCTTTACGTGCCGGATAGCAAGCGTGCATCAATGGAATGGAATTCCCTGGGTGAACGTGCGACTCGGAAGTGAGGCCTGGAACCTCACACAAAAGGGCCTTCATGCTGACCATCTTCTGGGACCACAAAGGAGTGATCAAGTTGGACTTCGAGTACAAGAACACCAAGATAATGGGGGAATACTACGCGCAGCTCGTTGCAGAATCAGGAAACTGAGAAGAAAGAGCCCTCTGGCCATGATCTGTACCTGTTGCATGACAATGCTCCGATCCACACGAGTAGACGGTCAATCCCTCCTGCAAAGTGCTGGATTCGCCAACTCCCACATCCGCCTTACAGTCCGGACCTGGCCCAAGTGATTTTTTCCTCTTTTCACATTTGAAAAGCACCTCAGGGGCAAGAAGTTTTCCAGCAAGGAAGAACTGAAGGAGGACATTGCAAGCTTCTTTTCCGGACGTCCAGAAGGTTGGTTTGCGACGGCCTTTGACGAGCTAGTGAGACGGTGGAAACTGTGCATTGACAATAATGGTTCCTATGTAGAAAAGTGATTTTTATAAATACACAATGTCATGATTTATTTGCCATACAGATTTATTTTGCCTACATTACCATAGGTTCAATATACCTCAAGTGGAAAAAGCCAGTTGTTTTTTATCTTTGCGAGTCTACGGACTTATTGACGCCACCACGTAACTCAAAAAAGTTAAAGCTGAACATAAAAGCCTTCTTAAAAACAAAAACTAGCTATGCCTAAAGCAAGGTGCAAAGCATTGGAATTTCAGGATTGCTGCAGTACCGGAATACTTAGTACTTAAATAGTACATTTTACATGTAAGCCTACCGGGTGAACTTGCACTATGTAAATGAATTTTGATCATTCATTGCCAATGCTAACATGATTTTACATACTTCATTTAATTCATTTAAAGATGAAAAGATGCTGGCTCACAGAGCACAGAGTAGGTCAAGCGAGTAATTTTCACGTTTTTCTACTGACTATGTCTGCGGCTGTAGTCGAAGTTCTAGAAGTCGTTTCCCAGACTGATTGACCATGAGAAGGCTTCCATGTTGAACGAGAATACACAGAATCGTGACTGAGGTGATTGCACTCGCTAAAATTCCCACAATGTTGGTAGAAGCCTCTCAATGATCTTGTAAATTAGAGGGTCGAGTTGTTCAATGTATATTTTTTATTTCAAAATATCTGCTCTACTGGGCCGCATCCACTCAGACAAGTGTATGTTATGCTCCAGACCATTACAATGAAGGCCTCACTAGCGTGAAGTTGAAAATGAGTGGCAGTGTTCTGTTTCAAGCTTTTTGATCAGAAGGATGAACACTGAACTGTAGTGCGGAATTGAGTTGATTATTTGATGAGAAAAGAGAAACAAATCAAGATGGCTGATGTATCAAGAGCAGAAGCTGTCACACACGAAATTAGTCAGTTCGATCGACAGTGCGTCTCGTTTTCTGTTTGTTTTGAAGGAAAACTTCATATCTTGTAATCTTATTGAAATGTAGAAATCTGATGACATAACACCATATCGACAAATAACATTGATATTAATTGACGCTGCAATCAAAAAATTGCATTTAATTGATTAATGTGATAGAATAATTGCAATTAATTGATTGATGTCAGGCAATAATTGCAGATGTAACAGATCAATTGATTTGTAATTCGGAGGATATTTCAATTGCTGCTAAACTGGCAATGCCGTCACCATTCACTAGGACCAGCAATTCACCATCAGTGATCTATTTAGATATAGTCCGGCAGCCAGAGCGAGTTTCTGCACTGAGCGAGGCCGAAAAGGAGACCTTCACAGAATGATGCACACTCTGTGTCTACTGCGAATCTGTGCGTCTGCCGAATTCTACCTGGCTCCTCCTCTTGTGAGACACGATCATAGAAAAACACATGCTAATCCAGTGTGATGCAGATCGCAGTTTTTGACAAAAATGAGATTTTCTATGTTTTCTCTGATTACGCGAAAAGTACTAGGTTCAGAGTCATGACTTTTGACATGAAATGTCTTCAGGTCATTTTCTATCATGTCCGCGTACCCTGTCCAAAATGCTAAACATATTTGGATTTGGCAAGTCTCCTAATGTCGGCAAATACAGACATTTTGAGCAATTTAATCCATGTAAAAAGGTGTTCATTTGATCTAAGCAGCATTGCATAGTTTTTAAAAAAAATTCAAGAAATAAGCCTTGCTGTTTTGCTTAACCCTTTCGCTGAGCTTAAATTTGATCACATATGCGGATGACGGAGATCTCCGTCAAAAGAGCTTCACTTACGTTGCTAATAAATTTTGCTGTATGTGCGGATAACGGAGATCTCCGTCATTGGTAGCATTCTTTCATATGCGGTGACGGAGATTTCTGCACTCTACTATGTGCGGATGACGGAGATCTCCGTCATAAAATGTTAGGAAATTTTCAATCTTCCACAATTTATTCGCACTCACGCTATTCGACTGCTATGTATGGCAGTGTGATGTGAATCATCGCAAAGAGAATGACGTGAGAATTCGATCGATATCAAACACAATGCTGATGATTCAAACCTGTTGACGGCATAGAAATATAAGTTTGCTGACTGGAGTTATATACTATGGTGCGTTTCTCACGACTTCACTTGATTTGAATGATGGCGACAACTACTGAGGTCGATTTAGACATTTCGGATTTGGAGGAAGAAGTCGAATTCTCAGGTGATGAGACCGACTCAGATTTCGAGGATGCAAGTACACAGCTTCCAGATATGTGGCATGAAACAGATCAATCAATGGATCATCAAAGTGATGATACATTTTACGGTTTACATGGCTTGAATCCAAAATATTTGCCTGATAGAAGAGAAATAGAGCTGAAAGAGACATTTTTTTACTGATCTATGTTTACCAGATTCCCTCTTTCAAGATTTGATTGACTGGACAAACACCAGAGCGCGCCTCTACTTGGCAGAAACAGAAATGACCAGCAAATCTACATGTAAGAGTTGGACTGATGTGACTTTAGATGAAATGAAGAAAACATTTGCTTGTATCCTTTTAATGGGCATTGTAAAGAAACCGACGATAGCAAGCTATTGGTCAACCGCAGAACTATTATACACAAATTTCTTTTTCGATGAGCGCTGCCTGTCGAGGGATAGATTCATCAACATCATGAAATTTCTGCGTTTCGCAGACTATGAAAATTTGACCGGAGGTGCATTGAAAAAGATACGGCCCTTCATTGGTGAGTTAGCCTTACGATTTTATGACCGATATAATATGTCTAATCAAGTATATTTATATTTCAGAAAATGTGAAAATGATTTTAAAGGAAGTCTACCTACCTTCGAGAAATGTTGCAATGGATGAGATTTTGCTCCTTTTCAAAAGACGGCTACATTTTCGTTCATATATTCCATCGAAACGAAGTCGGTATGGTATCAAAATTTATGCCCTTGTCGACGAATACGCATACACCTGGAATTTTGTACTCAACACATCTCAAGCTGATATGGACCTGGCTTCTGATATCGATGGTTGTCAAAACTTTCTCTTCTCAGAAAAGGTTGTGTTGCATTTGGCGGAACCACTGTTTGATATGAATTATTCTGTCTTTATCGACAATTTCTTTACATCTGTTCGACTTGCGGAATTTCTTCAAAGTCGCAGAACGTCATTGTGTGGAACTGTTCGGTTTAACCGTTGTCCAAATGAAATCCGTGATAATTATCCGGTCGTGAACGAGATAAAGTTTTTCAGGTATGTATTACAGTTGATTAAAACATGTCATGGAATTAATTACATTTCATTATTTCTACATTGCTTTTACAGGAAGGGCGCAGTGCACATGAGTGGTTTCACAGAAAAAAAGTCATCTGGACTGAAGAAGATCACGATATTGGATACCAGCGGGAAAAGTGATGTGATTTTCAAGAATCGGAGAGTGAAAGGTGGTGGGATGGTACCCTCTACAAAGCCTTCATCAGTACAGAAATACAACTTATTTATGGGAGCAGTGGATCAAAGTGACGCACAAATTCATCCGTATGACGCCACCCGCAAAACAATGAACTGGACCGCAAAGCTTGGTATTCATCTCATGCAGAGGCTTCTTTTGAATGCTTACCATAAGTGAATGGAAATAAAGCACAAATTGGAAATTACTCAGTTTTCAGTTGAAAATTTATTCGCACAGGGTGGTATTGTGATGAAATGTTTCAGCATGACAGACAATGAGCGTTAGGGAAAATCAGATATTCGTTGAATGAAATGATGACGGAGATCTCCGTCATCCGCACATGCAACAAAGTATAATAGATATATGAAATATGATTTTATGACGGAGATCTCCGTCAAACGCAGCGAAAGGGTTAAAATTCTATTTTCTCTCCTCTTGAGCTTTCGACACTACCGGCCTTGTCAAAAGTATCCATGTATACTTTTGACAAGGCCCGTAGTGGCGAAAGCCTAACAGGAGAGAAAATAGAATTTTAAGCAAAACAGCAGCAAGGCTTATTTCATGAGTTTTTTTAAAAAATTTAATCTATATTTGACCACATTCTCTTGTACATTCCCGATCAAAAACATGATTTTACCACATGTACATGATAGGAAATGACCTGAAGACATTTCATGTCAAAAATTGTGACTCTAGACTTAGTATTTTTAACTCAATGCGAAAGCATTGAAAGTTTCATTTTTGTCAAAAAACTGAAATCTGATTCCCATTGGATCAACATGTGCTTTCCTTGGATCAACACGCATTCGTAGTAGGCATAGGGTGCACATCATTCTGTGAAAGTCTCATTTTCGGCCTCGTTCCCTGCAGAAGCTCGTTCTGGCTGCCGGACTAGTATTTCAATGACTGCCAAACTGGCAATGCCGTCACCACTTACTAGGACATCTTCAGTGATTTACTTAGATCAGGGGTTCCCAACCTTTTCATGTTGCGTACCCTAAAGTAGAAAAACATTGGATTTTTCATTTTTCCGTGTACCCTCACTTAACATATAAAAAATAGCAAGAATTCAGTCATATCAAAATTTAATTACGCGTAGAAATATTCGAAATTCGTAATTGAATAACACAAAAATGTAAAAGCAACAGTTGATAAATAGCAACCACCAGCTCGACCTCAACCATCTTATTTTACAAAAATTTAACTAGGCGCTGACTGATGCGTACTTGTGTAACAACACAAGCGCAGCAAAAGCCATGCTCCATCATCAAGCGAACTCTTTGTTTGCGTTTAATCATTACTATGATGAAAAATCCGCATTCATATAAGTATGTGGTTGGGGTCGAGCTGGTGGTTGCTATTTATCAACTGTTGCTTCAAGGTCAGATGATGACAATCCAATGCGGGATGCGCACAAAGTTTAACAGTTCAACTGACCCATGAACAGGAAAGTAATGAAAGCAAAATTGAATTGTGATAAATCTCACATATTCTGCGTACCCCTCAAAATTCCTTCTCGTGCCCCCAAGGGGTACGCTTACCCCAGGTTGGGAACCCTTGACTTAGATACTTAGCACTAAAACAATCTAATTTTGCGGTATCATGCCTTATCAACACGATCACATTTTTAGTGATACAGAAGAAGTCTTAATCGGCACATTCCTTCCAAACAGCCAACTAGCTGCATGCCCTGTATGCCATTAGATTGTTTGTTGCACCTAGCAATATATTTCGTCAACTTCCGAAGTCTTCAGAACTCGAACCCTTTGTCTATACCGGCCTTGGAATTATGGTCAGGACAGGGACCAGCATTCACCGTTTTGGTAGAACTAAAACGCACTTCAATTATTTCGCGTTTGCGCTTGTTAATTAAAATGTTCGGCACAGACTCTGCTCACCAGACATCAGAATTATTACATAACCTAGACGTTTGTAATTCAAATGCCAATCAACACCGGTTACCCATACAGATGGAGGCTGAAAGTCTATACCATTAAATTTCCAGGACCCAGGTTGCGTTATCATTCGTAACAAATGAACAGTCTCAGCTCACAGACACTTCAAAATATTTTCAAAAACAATTATTTTCAATGTTAATTGATAGCCACTGGTAACAAGTGTTTGCAATATAGCAATAAACTTTGCTTCACAACTTTCACAGCTTTAGCGACGGATACTGTAATCGAATCAATCACGTTTGAGAAGTGTTAGATGAAAAAGAACCGCTCTGATGTAATTCGTCGCATCAAAAACATCAACCTTTGATTTCAATAAATTTGAGTAAATTTAAGAATTGAAATTTTACGACAGTTCAGTTCATTACCCGATTTGAACCCTTCTCGCAATTATATTTCCTTCTACATTAACGGATTAATCCACCCACTCCTTTATTGACGTCATAGAGACACCATCTGCCTCAGAAATGAAGAAAATATGTGTCATCAAATGGAGAGAGGATATGTCTCAAATGAATGCGTTTCATTGCACGAAATTCCTTTTCATCATTCTCAAATTTGACAAACTGGGGACAAATGGAGAAGGAAATAGAATGATTGCCATTGACAATTTACATAAGCTTTGGTGGATTACCTTAAAAACTGCTGCCTCTTTGAAATAATTTCCTGTTGAATAATTTATTTTTTATGAAACAAAATTGCTTTACACTTTCAGTTTCATAAGTTTCATTCATTCTTAATTTCCTATTGTTTTGTGACTTTTCTAATCTCAGAGGTTGCTAGTTTTGTAACAGCATGCTTGAACGGACACGGCAGGATGTCGTTCACATTATTATATATTCCAGTTCTGTAAGTCGTGGGTCAATCGGTATATTGCGTTGAATGACGAATAATCCTTGATTGTACCTACAAGTTTAGAAGGCCTGAGCAACCATGTATCCAATGTAAATTTTAATGTTATAACTATGCGCAAACTGTCGGCAAAGGCAAAAAGTTAATACGCTATGATGTGGTAATCTGCATGCGCAGTAGTGTGGCATGGATAATTTGTCCGGCAGCCAGAATGAGTTTCTGCAGGAAACGAGGCAGAAAACGAGACTTTCACAGAATGATGTACTCCCCATAGGCACCACGAACCTTCGCTTCTGCCTAGCCCTTCACCTCTCCTCATCTTGTCAGACAAGATCAAAGAAAAAGATATGTAAATCCACTGGAATGGAGATTGAGCTTTTCGGTAAAAATGAGATTTTCTGTGTTCTCTCTGATTACGTGAAAACTGCACAGTCTAGAGCCATAATTTTTGGCATGGGATGTCAGCAAGTTATCTCCTATCATGTGTATGTGCTGTATTACCAAGCTTCTAATCGGTGATGCATGCGAGAATGTGGTTCAATGTGGTTAAAATTGACCAAAAGTATGTGTTTACTGACATTAAGAGGATTGCTAAATCTGAATGTGTTAAGTATTATAGACAATGATGTATGTAAATGATGGGAGATAACTTGAAGACATTCCATGCCAAAAATATCGGCCCTGACGGAGTACATGTAACTATATCAATAAAATCAAAAATTCATGAAAACCTCAGCATCAGATTTATTAGTGTTTTTCTTTATTACTGTCCATAGTTCGGCCATATGGTGTACATCATTTTGTGAAAGCGCCATTTTCGGCATCGTTCCTTGTGCAAAGTCGTTTCGGCTTCAGGAATAAATTTACAATTCGAAATTAATTGAATTTATCTCGCACGGTTAAAGTTATTCAATAATTTTTGAAACACAGCATCATAATTTTGGCTGCATTCCTTCACGGTAATGGTCGATAAATTGGATGTTTTGAAAAATAGCAGTGTAGATTGTTTATAGAAATAGAAATCTAAAAGCAGTGCGAAGAACCAAATGTTATTGTCAAAAACTAAATGCACTAGCATTAGAACTAGGACAACAGCTTTGCTAATGAAAAATGATCTCTTCGATATGCGACTTAATTGTTGCAGTATTTTATTGAAATAATAAGCTGGAAATTTCCTTTGAGGTTGCAAGCCATAGCTAAGTTCGCGAGCTATAACCATCTCGAATTTACTATACATAATTGTGTCTGGTTGGTTATTGATCACCTGCCCTTTTACGAGCAGGAAGGCACCTTGAGCGAGTCTTGAAATGCAATGATTGATTATTCGAGCATAATTTACAACTCTATTCAACTGGCTACTAATATTAAATAAAGCGGAACGCGGCCAAATAATGAAAATTGCATCGGGCCATGAATCGACTCAGTTCCCAGTCTCCGCGGCCCTTTGGAGGAATATGGCGTCGATTTTTTTTGAAGCGATTTCAATGGGAAATTGACACTTATTTCAGTTTGGAATGCGCTGATGAATGATACTACTGATATTATTGCATAATCTATATTTTCTAAATCTGATAAAATTTTGAACTACCCGATCTCTCGACAAACAGTTTCAATTTTCCAATTAACCTCTTTCATCTTCGATCAATTATGTTTTACGGTCGCCAAGTAGAGAGTTCGTTATTTATGTCAATTATCTTCAGGGAAGTCATTAACATCCATCTTCAGGTGTAATAAATCAACTGATGTAACCATGAATGTCAAGCAGGAAACGTGTGTAGAAATGTGAACAGAACTGAAGCCGTCTAGAATAAATAATGCATTGTAATCTGTGCTCATGTAGAATATTCATGGAAAACTTCTGTCAAAATTCAATCGACTTCAACACCAAGATTTCTCATAGAAGTCGGATGCATATATCAGCATTTTTGAAATGCCGGAAATAGCTTGTAAAGTTTAGGACATATTCACGACAGCTTTCAATTCAATGTTGGCAATTCAACGGTTAAACGACACCATTAGTTATTTTTGCTGGAGATATATTAAATTTCTCCCTTCACTTGATGCAAACATTTTTAGAAGCAAAGGGTTCACAACGCGCTTCTTCTTGATGAACAGCAGGGTTGGAACCGGCCGCCAGACCGACCCCAGCCGATAGGCCGGTTTTAGCCGGACAGCCGGTTAATTTAGTTACATTCAGTCTAGAATAAATTGCTTAGTCAATCATTACAACATTAAGAGCATGAAAATGTAAGATAATTTGAGAGCATCTACGTGCAAGCTTTATGATACTAACATTGCGAAATTTTCTTTAAATAGTTCAAAAATGATAACTGACAACTTATACTGCATGTAAGGTACGTGTAGTTCAAACCCTACTTTATCAGAGATGTAGTTTCCACGATCCTATATTCCTATATCCTATATGATATATTTTGGAAGCATTGTGCATTGTAAAACTATTCCAGATCTTGAATAATTTTACTACATGAGATAGTTAACTCACACTGTATAACACGTGGAGCTTAGAGCTGCAATGAGAAATGAATTTCAATGCAACCTGGGACCTAATACCTGAACATTTAACAGTGGATCGTGGATAAAAAGATAAGTTAACGTCACGCCATCAATTTTGATTGACGTTGTTCAGGGATGAAATGAAAAATTGATGACAAGTATGGCGAACTCATTGTTCCATTAATCATATACGTCAGCTCGTGGTCATCGATGCAAAATCAAAAGATCTGAATTTAAACTGTAGTGAAGAGAGGTCGCCATTGACGTTGCAAATCACTGGAATTCTCTAACAAGTGAAGAAGTAAATCTCACTTCACTGAATCACCTTATTTCAAATTTGCACGTCGCAGACAATACATTTCGTAACATCAGTACTCAGTCAGTGATCAAATTCTTCATCACTGAACTTTTGTTGTTAGAAAAACCTTTCTTATACTGGAGCTTACAATTTGTTGACTGCTAGTCTTAAAGCTTTCTTGTGGAGGTGATATATAGATATAAGCATATATGATTATTGTGTCAATGTTATTATCATCGGTTTGGTTCTTTATTTTGATTATCTGCATACAATTTACTTGTGTTTGATTGACTTTGAAAATATAGCTAGCATCATTATAAATTATAAAGTAGGCTAAGCCTAAACTCTTTAGATTAGTAAATAAGTCATTAGGCGTATTCAATGCATTAGGTTATTTAATGCACACATCCAGTAAGCGATATTGATCAAACTTGACAATTGTCATTGCCGCCGCATTGTACTTAAAGTTGTAGGTTGACAACCATTTTCAACTGAATTCGTTACAAGCTATCAAGCAATAAAGACACTAAGTGCATTATGGAATCATTCTCCGCGTACGGATTAGCAATACACTTTCATCATATGCCGCAATGCTAATAAGTCCTGTGATGATTGAGAAAATCATGTTCATGTGGTGATGAATAGGACATGAAAAAATCAATTAAGTCCAAATTAGCATGTGAGGTAATTCATCAAGATGTATTTGAAACATGCCAAAATGACCAGTGGTTTATTTTGATTTAAAGAAGAACCAATTTAATGACCTATTGGAAAGTCTTGATAAATAGGAAGAATTTAGAATAATTTACATTTGATTTTGCTTCATGACTGACTTCAAAGAGAACGTTAGGTAGAGTACCAACTCAGCATTAATTAAATCCCCAATGTGTGTACAGTTTCGATTTTATTAAATGAACTCCAGTTGAGAGCCATATACCAAATGTGAGATATGCAAATTTTTGCACTTTTGGAAAAATTTACAGATGTTTGACTGATCATGATAGCAATACAGAAGGAACAATAGTATTTTACAAGTCCTCCGTGTCATGACAACTTTGAAGAGGTAATGTTTAATAAATTAGCAATTCGATGGGTGACTGTTCAGCATTTTTGATATTTCTTTTTAGTATTTTCTTCAGCGTGATCGCGTCACAAACTACCTGTCGCTGAAAGAGCAAAATATCATAATAAAAACAATGATGATAATAAAAAAAGATGTAAATGATTTTGCAATATTTTTCAGATTCAAGAAATGAAACATGAATTTAATGAATCATAAAATCATGTCTATGAAAATTGAATTAAAAACATAAAACTTCAGCTAAGAAGCACAATAGCATCTCAACTTTTCTATGTAGACTTGCATTAATGCGGTTTATGAAATTTCCTTGATAATCGTCTCAACTTCCGTTTAATTTAGATGTCTGCTAGTAATTTTCATTCCTTTGATATCCAACAAGTTTCATGCTACTTAGAGGTACCAAATCGCTAGTACATAAGCGCAGGAATAAGTTGCAAACATTGAGCCTTAAAAATATTGCTTAAATATTGGTTAGGAAATCTACGGAAAAAACTGAATCTTTTGTTATGAAAATTTTCACTGTATGCTGACATTTTTTGAGTCGACAACATATACTACTATAGTATACATGTATACTACTAATATATAGTAGCTACATGCTATATACTTGCTCTAAGACTGACTTCTATCTCTCCAATACGAATCCTTATACTAAGATTCAAATTGTAGATGCAATGCTCAGATATCTAGGCTTGTGGTTTCTTAGAGATTTGATCAAGTTTGCACTTACACCTCCGCTGAGATTTAAACTGGGGCTTCTGGGAAAAATTGTCTGCCGAGGGGGAATGGAAATTTAGTTGCTTTCTGAAACATTTTTTCCGATCAGCCATGGACGGACGAGAACATCACAATAGCGTCCAGTTTGTTTAGATCAGACAGAATTTTCTTTCAAATAGGGCTGGAAATCGTCTAGACTTCAATCAGGATGCTGGGGTGCACCTCGCGGTCAACAGCTCCGTCGGATTAAATGAAAGCTGTCTGACAGATTTGCTAATAAACCAGACGGTCTGTCGTCGACTTGAATGGAACAAACATGAAGCAAACCATAAGAATATGAATGGCAGCCAAGCATCTTAGCAACACAATGATTTCAAGAATGAGACGTTTGATAGCTTCTTCGATGCGATTTATGAAGGTAGCATACAGAATAAGACATATGAGAACAAGGAATTATGTGATTGACTATATATTGAAATATGCGTAAAATCTACCACCCGAAAATGTTCCTTAAGTGGAGTGATGTGGTCCGCTACTGAACTACGAATGTCGAAAGATGGCTGTAGGATGATATTAACCTCGCCAGTGGACGCCAGAGAGATGATATATTAGCCGCTTGTGGTCATGTAAAATCGTCATTTTCAACAGTGATTCTGCATGTGACATTTCACTTCAGCTAAATTAGCAGAAGCATGGTAGATAGGCCAAGAAGTCCACTCGACCCCCTCCGGTCTCAGAAGGTGCAGAAATTCACTTCAAAATTTAACTTTTGGATGAAAAATGATTTGTTGCAGTCCTCGATGGCGCATAATGCGTGCAATTCGTTTATCTATTGTTTATACCATGCTCATCTATGTTCCCTGCGCCAGGGGACCGCAAATGCGAGCGTCTTGTACTTTGTCGTGTAATCGCGAATGACTGGTTGGCCTTAAAGAATAAATCGGCGCAAATCAATGCCCAATGTGAAGGCCATCGTTACATTTATAGTTCGACACCAAAAGTATACTGTTTCCCAAGTTTCCACAGCAGTAATTGATGAGCTTGATAGCTTCGATGGGCATTCATTAAATATCACTTTAAGCTCATTACTGTCAAATCGCCTGCTAGTGCGCTTGCAATGAATAATAAATGCTGCTTTTGCAAACACAATGTAAATAAAATTATTAAATATTGAGTTGCATCCTCAGTTGAAATATGGGAACAGATCTCCAGATGATTCCTGATATTGGATGAAATGGCAGTTGTTCAGGTCTCAAATCACTCAGGGTGCATAATAAGTTATTAATATTAATTTATCCTTATTATTTGTTTATATTTTATATATTATATTATATATATTTCTATCTCCCTATAACTTTATGTATCATTATATATACTAAGTTATCCGGATTTATTTTCACCTCACAGATTCGTTGATGTGGATGTCTAGTTTCGTAGCCTTCATCAAATGACCGCTGATCAATCGTTCCTTTTTTCTTTTTATGCTCACTCAATTCACCTTTTATTGTCCTTGTCAAGAGGTCTTACATAATTGCGGAGGACTTCACCTTGACATTTTCCGGCCATGTAATCGACAGTCCCCAAAGAATGTCATAAAAAAGCAATAGGAATGCCATCTAGACACAGAAGTGCACAACTGAACAAGTCAGAACCGCCCATGGGTTAAGGTGGACAATAGCGACCTCAAAGATTCATTTTAACTCTTCAAAGATACAATGCGCAGACTTGCAAGAAAGTAATTAATGCCTGTAAACTAATTGTTTTGATTTGCACAAGCTTCAAATATTTTTGCAATCACAGTGTAGACTTGCCAGGGCAAGTTTATTGAATGTCATACCTCCTTAGATCAAAGTTCATATGAAACTGTAAACATCACAATGCTATTCAATAACAGAAATCGTTTAAAGATCAAAGGTTTGTACAACTTTTCCTTGCATTGACGTCAATGCAGAATCTTCGGAGAATGATATCATCTATACAATTCTATGGAATCATGTTGAATTCTGTAAACAGACTTCGCATCTATGTGCAAATAGAATAACAGCGGATACTCAATACTTGTTATTAGTTACAAAGTCTTCCGACAAATGATGCTGTTTTACATTAATCATCTTATACTTTTGCGCTCTTAAAATCATTAACCATTTTTTTGAAAATAAGGATTCAGCATGCGAACCTACAACCTCTTCGACAAATTATTGGTAGTTTACCTGCGATATGCTAATGCTCTCATGACGTTCGATTGTGATGATGAACATTTCCACTACATTTGAAAGATAAGGCTCCCTAATGCTGCTCTACGGAATGGACACCGGGCCCAGGCCTCCGATTATTAAGATAATTTCTTTGACGTCATTTTTAACTCGTCATCTCCTTCGTGCTACGTTGATACAGAATCGAGGTTAGTTTGCTCGATTTTAAATCATGTCTATCATGAGGAACGTTGCTGTCAATGGTCATTGATGATTAGTATATGATCTTCTCTGACAAAATTTACAGCTGCATTCCAATGGGCACTAACTTTGAATAAGACTGGCTACGGGCCGAGATCGGGTGTTTAAGTTTAAAATCGCGCGTCGGGATTGGGACGGAGAATGAAAAATGCAACGGACCGAGGCCAGGTCCAGCCTTTAACGAAGGGGCTGGATCGAAACATCCGGTTATCACTCTGAACTGCACTGTCGAATACCGCATCAAACGTTCAACGCCATGAAAAATTTGAGTAATTGCTTGGTAGTTACAGCAAAATATTTATGATTCACAAAGTATTATTCAGATTTTGAAATACGAGTAGATGCTTTCTGTAAGGTCCAACATTTTTCATCAATTATAATATTGTATTTCGAATGGTCTGGAGGGAGACGTGACGACAGAATTTAATGAATAATTCTTCAAAATTGCAACAAAACTTTATGCAGATGGAGAAATTTATTCCGCATTACCAATAAAGAGGAACTAGAAGGAAAAATGAGATACATGTTTAATTGGAATTCAGGAATATCCTGAAAGTCGACAGATAGTCTGTTTTGACCGCATGAATATCTTCGTCCACAACCATCATCAAACGTCGACGAAAGAGCTAGATCTTTCAAATTATTTGATGCCATCGGTCATGACGAAACGCACCGAGCATGTAGGCCTACGTGTTTTGCTCTAAAATAACATACGGACGAACACTGAAAAGGTTTCAAACTAACAATATTCTACCGAAAACAAAGTCCACAATTGAGAAATTCGTTTTTTACTTCCGGTCTCCTTATTATCCACTATGCTTAGAAAGCATTTTACATGATAAGTAACAGCAAAATATGATCTCTTGGTTCCATTAGCATTTTTAGATATCACATTGGTGAATGACAGTGGCGCTTATCAATGAATGAACCGTTATTAAATGATTGCTTTCCAACATGGTCGCTTATTAGAGACTAAACGATTTTAGAGAGAGGGCCGCTGCCATGTCCTTGTTTTTCTACATGGACGCTTATTGGACTGAGATACCATCAGAGAATGAACAGTCGTAAAATGGCTGCTGTCAACATAGCACTTATTGCAGACTAAGCGATTTTTGCAGAGTGGACCACTCTTAAATGTTTGTTTTCCAGCATGGCCGCTTATTAGAAACTGAGCGATTATTAGAAAGTGGGCGCTCTTCAGAGCAGTGTACATTGAATCAATGAGATCAAAGAGAAAAAAATTTGTTTTGGATTTCTATTGGATTTCTGTTGGACTCATCTTCAAAATTACCAGGATCCTGTAATGAAGATTGCGAGTATGATATTCATGGCAAGACAAGATGTAAAACTGCAATTATTCTATACTATGGCTTCTATTGCACTTTTTTTACCTCCTAACAAAGTGCCATTTTTTTGAACGCATCAGAATCATTTTAATGTTCTTTTCATTGTCTGTTATTTCAGACATCATTATTGCTTATATGTTTCTATTTTCATCCACACACGTAGCTTTCTTCGTCATCGTTCCAAGTTTTAAAGGTTACATTTTCAGAGAGAAGAAAGGTCTACTGTGTTCATTGTCATAAATGACACTAGTCATTCATTTCATAGTTATCACATTTACAAGTCTGTGATCAGCATTTCACTCAGCCAATCCTTGACAATGTGATTAGAAGAAGGAAGGTCTATTTTCTAAACTATCACAGGTGATAGGAATTGGGGGCACCTGTCAAGAATTTTCAAGAAATTGTGAAGCCTCCACATTCATGTACTCCTTCTTGCTCAGGCTCCTGGTTGCGCATACAAGTCACAGCTGGGTCCCTTACATCGGGAATTTGAAAGCTCGGCTTGTCATGAATGCCGTTACGATAGGTGCATGTAGATGTAGATGCCCTGCAGAGACATGCCTGAATCTTTTCGAATAAGTCTATTACATAAATGGTGACTTTTAGAAGTTGAGTTTGATTTTTGCCGTATACTAAGAATAATTCACAAAATGTACTGAGATAGACAGCTGATCGATAGGCATTGTCATCTTCAAAGAATAATTGGTTCGAACAGTTTCAAATTCTAAGAATAGATGCAGGAATAACACCTAAAACGCATCTACTCAGTGCCATCTATGAAGTGTTTATACATGTGTTTGTCTAAACTCAGTTGTCTACTTAAATTGTAATAATATATGCAAAATCCACGGATCTATTTTCTTCAATTATATACTTTGTTCTATCAAATTCTATGATTACATGTATTTAAAACGGTTTGAACTACTTCAATACTGGTACGTGGATTATGTGGGATTACGGCAGTGCCTGTTTTTAACTCGTGCAGAATCCAAGTGGGATGTGTGTGCCGTAGCATTCGTCTGAACATCACGTATTAAAAGATTTCCTCGTAACACTAAGCTTTATTGGTTCGAAAATATCAGGTTCTGCACGGCACGCATATGGGCCCGTCAGCCGCGTGTTCGCAAGCACGGTCGACAAACTGTAAATACATGATCAAAAAAAGTCGAACGCGTGCAAGAACGATTTGTAAATACCTTTGCCTCTGAACAGGTCAGCGTGTATGTTAACGCATGCAAGATTTTCCGGTTGTTACTTGAAGAGGCGTGAGCCTCTCGGTGTCTTGCTGTTTTTTAAAAATTATAGATTTTGATTATTTTACCTCCGCTGTTCGCTATAATGTGTGGAAGAAGGCACACTGAGCTTTTTGTGGCCGGGCAGAAGAGCCGATTGTATAACATGATTGCGTCCCAATGACAAATGCATTTATTAGTCAATACATTTCCTGATATTGACTTCTATTGAGATGACGTGTCAACCTTAAAGAGTGCATTAGCGGAATGTTGAACGTGTATACGACTTTATTGGGTCTTGCTGAGTTAGTTGTATACTAGTAAGTTTTTTTTTATACTTACATCACAATTGGCTTTATTGCTGTAGTTATCTTTTTGAATAAATCAAAATAAGTCCAGCTACTGCAAGCAAAGCAGAAACCTTGTGGAGAAAAGCTACGTTAGTAATGAATGATAACAATAGCTTTAATCCTGAAGTTGACTTAAAATCTCTTTCTGCCTATCTCCGACTCCCTGTTGAAACAAAATCAACGCCAGTACCGCCGCATCAAAATGACGATGTCATAATACGAGCTAGCACATTTCAAAATGACGTTACCATCCTGAACAGGCCTTAATGCGACAGAGAACGTAGAAGGGTCCAGAAAGTATCCTTGGACAACCCCGGCAGTCATTTCATTGTCAAGTGAGAAAGCATGGTCTCGCTCATAACCCATTAACACATGATGTGGGTCACAGCAAGTATATGTCGATGTATTCAAACCCATGTACCATTCAAACCATTGTGGCAAACAGTAGCGAAACACGGGTTCCATGACCCCTATCTCTAAAACTCCTCTCATCTCACACTTGCTTGAAATGCTTCAAGATCATTATCACCACTCTAATACCAACTATCAATGTCAGCAGCAACATTTGATAATGTAAAATGCAGCCCGCATACAGTATCATGTGACAAGGGGTCCCATGACCACATCACACGGGTTCCATGACCCCAGAATGTTTCTCAGACATAAAGAGCAAATCTGGTTAATGTGATAATTAAATATTTTTAAAATTGAATTGATGGGTATGTAAAGAAGACAAATGAACGCTAACATCGACCTCAGACGGCGCAAGGCCGAATGCCCATCGTAGCCTCTAAAATATTTTTTAACGAGGAAACCGGAACATTTTTTGTTTACCCGGGATTGGTCAGTCAAAATGACTTTCATTGGAAAACGTGCGAATAATTGTCGAATTACCAGATTGAACATCAAACTGCCAGAAATCAGTATCTGTGCGCTTCATCGGGAACTCTTCCTTATCTGCAGTGCCGACAGACTTACTTACTGTCTGCAGCATTGCCATTGATTTCATACTGGAAGCTGTTCCACAGCGAAGAACGCGCTCATAGAACTTAATCGACGTTGACTTTCACACTCCTAATTCAGTTTCGAAAGGCTAACACACAGGCAGAATTCACACAAATTAAGGGCTATCTAATCTCAATGGAGTGATATTATGATGCATTTTTCAAAATCCTCCTAAGCTGAACAGACCGATCCTCATCCAAAATACTCTCAGAGCACGAACCGCGGTGGCTACAGCATCCCAACAAGCGTACTCCTCGCTAAACCCGAATTCCTGACCGTGCCATAACACAGTACCTACAGGTGTGCGCTAGTGACCATAGAGTTGCTCCACTGAACTTCTCCGTCCTGTATGTGTGCAATAACAGTTCTTTTTGCCTGGTCTTGAAGCCATTTGCATCTTGCGCATTAAATCAGATTTTTGTATTCAAAGCGAACATGCAAAATGTTTTATTTTTTCATTTTACATTTCAGTAAATTCTTCTGTTTTTTTACTGTTATTATATTCATTTATTCCATTTCAGTTTTCCAACTTTTTATTTTATTTTGTCTTTATATTTTTATTTACTTATCTGCTTTATGTAGCTGTTATCTGACTTTGTACATATCTTCATTTATGATGTCATCAGACCAGTATTTTGAAATCATCTTGGTTGGCTATTGTCAGCAATGCTGACGTGATGCTCACTCGCCTGCTCGCTTGCTTATGAGAACTATTCATTATACACGCAGTTTGTTACCAAATGATGTGATCCATTGTTCATGTATTGCCTTGACAAGAATGAGCGAAAGAATGAGTCTCAGCAACTCGTGCAATTTTTCATGTACCAAACGGTTAAAGGGTCATGTTCCCTCAGAAATCCTCCTAAACTTTGTTTACCTTCTTTCGTGTCTTATGCGTTAGGCTACATGCAATAATCGACTTCGAGACGAGTAAAATAAAATTTAAGGGACAGTGAATGTTAGTAGATGCAATTTATGCTTGATAAACAGTACCATTGTGATCGGAACAATCACCAACTTTTAACGTTTCTATTGATGTTAATTTCGTGACGCGACGAGATTTTGAAATTCCTCCGCGATGATCAAGGCTCAAGATTTTGTAAATAAAAAAGTCTGTTAATTCTCTGAAAAAGAAGTTGAGTCTGAAGAAACTTGTCATTCTTTAGCCTTATTTTTGACAAGATTCTAATGCTACTTAGCAATTACCAATGCAAGTACCATAAACCAAAAGCTTGAAAATCGGCGATTTCTTACAAATACTAGGTTTATGCCGATGATGAAAAGAAGTCCTTATAAGCCCTTAGAAAGAATTTAATATTTGGATTCGCCTATGTGTGGAAACCCTGTTTAATATTTGCAGTAAATGTTGATCACCTTAGGTACCGTATACTATGCACCCTAGTAACGTTTCTAGTTTACGGGTGACACCACAATTAAATGGCGAATTGTGCGACTAATTAAGAAAATATAGGATTCAAGAGGATTTAATGCACATGTAGCTAAGAGAATGCAGAAAAAATGAGAAAATTTTAAAAAGGTTGTGAAATAAAATTTCGGTTTATAGACCTTTCCATCCTTAAACTTTACAACGTTGTAGTTTAATCAACACTGACCATATATTATCTTGTCTCCCAGGTGATTTTCACTTAACAGTCATGACTAACTCGCAATATTGACACAACCGATCTTCTATATTAGCTTTTGTTCTTTCAATTTAGCAATGCTAAATATGCCTTGAAGAGGAGAGAAAGAAAAATATCATCTGGTCATCCGTTAATGAAGCTTCCTCCCACAACGACGGTGATTAAGTCATAATTATGCAATGAGACAGGAGCAGTAAGCAATGTCCCCGCTATTCATAGGTACTCTCGGCTTTTCTTATGTCATTCAGAATAACTCTTTCAACTTGTGACTTTTCTTTCCGTCTGGTGCTTCGACGAGAAAATATTGAATTATATAATGAACATAGTATGTTCAGTCGCTTGGCAATAATCGAACTTGGCCTTTGCGTTCACCATAGACACACCTATGTTTTCAAAATGGTCACCTGATTCTGCGGTTTGAAGAAGATTTAGTCAAGTGCCTTTAAGTTGATGGGAAAATTTCAGGATGGTGTTGAGAACTAGCTGGCTTGACATTCGAAAAACGAACATGTTGTCATGCATCTCCTATTGATCTTAGATCAGAAAATTATTCATATTGTATTATTGGTTGAAAGAATTGGAATTATTATTGTTCAATTATTTCACTTCACAATTTTTCGGTCGCCATGACCATGCACTTGAAATCGCAATACCGACATCTTCCGTTTTTCTAAAATACCGTAAGCCAGTATTGCGATTAAAATGGATGACTTAGCGAAAACAGAGGAACAGTTAGAAGACCAGGAAATTACGCAGTATTGCTGATAAATACGATGTCCCTGTCAGAATTACGTGTAAACCGGGAAAATCTTTCAACAATTTTATGAATACCGATACTTTCCGTAGCAATTTCGACTGTAATTGCAGCATTTCCGATGTTATGCCAGATAAATATTCCTGTAGGAGTAGATATGTTGTATATTGTGCGTAATTGAGCTATGGTGCAATGTGAAAAAAGGAAGGCAATAATGTATCCCTAATGATGATATCTCCATCAATGCATGTGAAAGACATTTTTAAAATTTCAATCAGCGTATATCTACATGTGTATTCACAGCATTGCTGCCCGCTTTTTTCCTACATTGTTGTATTGCTTCCTACATTCACTTCAATTACGCACAATATTATACCTTTTTGCATTCTATTTTTGAATAAGTGAATTCAATTTCTGTTGACTTTTCCCTATCTATATACATATGCCTAAGCAATAGCAACTTTCATAGATTTTAGTGCATTCATTTTCGTCATACTTATTTCCTATTTCTGATTAATATAAGATGACTATGTTGTGTAAAGAAATTTCATTCGAGAATGAGAACATTCATCCCTAAAAGTAGGATAAAAATCTGAAAGAAAAGTTCACTGGAAAATGATTTTCTGGATTTTCCCAGTGTTTTTGCTACACCTTTTCCAAGTCATTAGTAGAAACACGCAATTCAATAGCGGTGATCTCAAGTCAATAGTAGATCCACTCAAATCAGCAACGGGAATCTCAAATCATTAATAGAAATTCTATTCTATCTCAAATCAACAGTAGATCTACCCAATTCAACAGCGGAAAGCAAAAATCAACAGTAGATGTTGGGATCATTGTCATGCTTCAAAATTTACGGGCCAGTTTAAGACATGTAGCTATGATTGCATAATGCAGTTTGCATTCACGTCTTCGTTAGCTCACTAACAATAATAGACAAAAGTACAATGGCATGTGCAGAAACAAAGATTGCCCGTCATGACAAACAATTGACTCATCACATCGACTCGATGCATGCATTGATTGATAGCACCAACTAATGTCATTCTTTGTACATACGATCTGTAGCGATGTCGCGTCAACGAATATCTGCTGCAGACAAGCAAAGACTTCTACGGGCGTTTGAGAATGGTCAGGATTATCAAGCTTTGGCTGAGACGTTGGCTATCAAATCTGGAACTGCTTGGTCAATCATCCGGCGTTTTCAAAATACTGGATGTGTATAGTGCGACAGAGAGGAAGTGCACACAACAAGAAACGGGATGATGAAATATCTTCAACTCTTTTGTCTATTGTTGAGGAAAATCCCCAGTTTACTCTATTACAGATAAATGCCACTTTGAAGTCATTGCTGCCACATAAGTCCGCCATGTGTGATAACACAATTTCGAATATTTTGCACGGTCAAATGGTGACCATGAAAAAGTTAATTGACTCCCCTGCGGAGAGAAATGCATCTGAAGTGAAAGCTCAACGTCGACAACTCGTAGAGTGGCTAAAATTGCTCTCAGTCCAGATATTGAGCCGATTTTTATTGATGAGAGTGGCTTTCATCTTTGGATCAAAAGTACTCGCGGAAGAGCCATCAGAGGCGATCGGGCTGTGCGTGTTGTTGGTGGACGAAGGAGCACAAATTTTAGAGCATTATTTGCCGTGTCTCCAAGACGGGGTCTGGTTCATCACCAGTTCATTACATCGAATACGAATTCGACAGCCTTCAATTCCTTTCTGTCAGAGCTGTCCCTGAATATTGGACATGAAACGTTGGCGGTATTCATAATGGACAATTGCAGTATCCATCGCACTCACCACTTGGCTAATCTCCCAAGTTCTCACAGTGCAAAATTTCTTTCTCCCTATTCTCCCATGTTCAACATTTGCGAAAATGCGTTCAGTTCGTGGAAAGCCGGAGTCAGCAAGCGCCAAATGGCAGAGGTGAGGGACCAGGTCATTTTGCAACCCCACCCCCAAAGACTTGCAACTCTAATGCAATTAGCTGAGCAGAACGTTGCCGAAATAACGGCTTATAAATGTGACCGATGGTTTTCACATATGCTGACGTATTACGGTCGTGCGTTGAGAGAAGAAGACATAATATATTGAGATATGTAAATGCATCAGTGGAAATTTTCAGTGTTATGTCGTTCATCATGATTTATGCTCAGCATATTTTTATTCTATTGTTTCTATTGAAAATTATAGACAGATTTTTCACATACCCACATTGTTGCTTTTCATTATCAGCGATCAGGACGAACTGTCTCTAAGCACAGCCTACATGACTAGAACAAAAATTCCAGAATTCATTCTTTGCAGCTTCGAATTCTGGGGGCTACATTACATGCATGCTTCTTATGTCTTCCATTTGCTATTAAACTTTTGTCTGTAAAACGAAATAGCGCTCAATCAAGTAAAAACATTTATGAATCCGTCATTGCAACTCCACAGGGACTTATCCATTCTAAAGAGGCACAAACTGGCCCGTAAATTTTGAAGCATGACAATGATCCCAACATCTACTGTTGATTTTTGCTTTCCGCTGTTGAATTGGGTAGATCTACTGTTGACTTGAGATAGAATAGAATTTCTATTAATGATTTGAGATTCCCGTTGCCGATTTGAGCGGATCTACTATTGACTTGAGATCACCGCTATTGAATTGCGTGTTTCTACTAATGACTTGGAAAAGGTGTATTTCATGATCGCTTAACTGTCTTGGGATACTATGATTTGCACGGTCCTTCTCGACATAGCGTCATAGCGTGGATCAGCTTCAGACTGCGGTAAAGCCTTGTCAGTTAGAGTAGTAAATTCTTCTTCAAAGAGAAATTTACTGATTTCAGATAAAAAGTCAGAAATTATAGGTTATCATTCCGCCTTCAATTATGCTGAATGAACAATTCCATGCATTGGTGATGCTGCTAAAGAAACAGTTAGGCGGCACTACTGCAGTTTAGTGCACCCTCTTTTACCCCTACTGCAGTTTAGTGCATCCTAAAATGCATGTGAGAACAACATGATTTAATCAACAGAATGAATGCCGTTCGTTCTTCCCTATAGTTATAAATGAGTGTCTTTGTGTCTTCGTGTGTCTTCGTCTTCGCACATTACACCGAGCACGCGCTTCGGTGTAATGTGCGTAGTCATCGTTTGCGGGAGAATGCGCCGTTGTTTTAGGGTGCACTAAACTGCAGTAGGTGCGTTTCCGTCTCTTTCATAGAGGGTGCACTAAACTGCAGTAGTGCCCAGTTAGGCTTCTACCGCGCTGTCTTTCTACTACCCTGACAGCTAAATGTCCACGTGTTCGCCCAGTGATTTTGGAAGACTGATGTCTGCATGTCACTGTATACAAGCCTTGCTTTCTCGTTTGATGTTCGACTCTTTCCATTGAATAGGTGCGGATCTTAACTGTTTCTTGATAACAAAATTTCCCTCTAAACTCCAACTTATGGTTTGGAAGCAGATAGATGGACTTGGTGAGAGCTCCGTGTTGCACTTTCTCTTTGATCTCACCAATGCGGCTAACATCGATTCATTCACCTTTGTATAAGTGCTGATCAGTTGGTCGCTTTCAGTCTTTGGCTATCATGCTTCTTGCAGCTTGCCTATGAATGCCTAACTGATCTGTCTGTTGCAAGTAGTCTGACTCGGATTGTCAAGTTGTCATCAGACGATCTCTAGCAGTTTGCACTGTGCTCATGCATTTTCTAAGTCAGGTGTCATAACATGCATCGTCACTCGGCGAGTTGATAAAGACATACGAGTGTCAGACATACATTCGGTTAGACGAAAAAGTGAGATCTAAGGTCAATATCCAGAAGCTTCACAGGTAATCTTCCAGAATTTGAATCTCAGAATAACGATATCGAATGTACTATGAATGCATCTTTGTTCTATGAACATCAGATTGAGAAAGAGTATCTAGAAATCGGACATGATAAATGAATGGTTATCTTGCTCAGCAGAAATTGATTTCACTTATCTAGAAATAGAATGCAAAAAGGTAAATTTTTCGGGTAAGAATGTAGGACATTTTCAGGCGCTAACGCGCCCTCAAATGTCCTACATTGTTGCCCTCAAAAATCCATGCTAATGTTATATTGTTTCAAGTGTAAAATCTGTAGCGATGGCTGTGTTGGTTCTACCAATAGAACTTTCTCTGCGCGCTATTTCGAACATGAACGCAGTAAACGTTATGGAGATATGAAAAGTTCATTATCGCAACATATTCGATCTAAGCACAATAACGGTGCTATGATTATGAAAGATTTCTATGTGGAGATAACTGACCATCAAAATAATCCTGCCAAAACTAGAATTTCTGAAGCTAATTTCATCGATTTACTGACACCAACTCTGAACCGTAAGCACGAACGACAATGAGGCAGTGAGCGGTCATTCAATTTAATGCCGTATTCTATTTTGCTATTTTAAAAGTTGTCAAGCATCTTGTCTTTTCTCATTGGTGTGACCCTTGACAAAGGTCAAGACGACCGAAATGTTGGGTGCATGTCATTTTACCTGAATATATTTACATTTCGGCTTAAAGAAAAAAGGGAGTGTTCAATTATTTTGAAAAATGGTTTTAACAAGGCCATTTGGTGATAATTGTGATGATGATTGTACCCATTATTATTTTTAACAGTTTACTGATAATTGTGATTTCATATTTCAAAATAACACAGTTTTTTGGATAAACTGTTCCGAAATCATGGCTCGCTTGCCGTCGATTGGTTTGTTAGAGAAACTCGAGTGACAAACTATTTCATCGATTCGCATACGCGTGCGATGGAGCATATTGACTCAACAGCAACTTGACTAGCAAAGCGATAACGATCCAAATAAATATCACTTCTCCTCTGATGAAAAAGAAACTTCCGGTGTATCTGATTCATCCGGCCTTTTTAATCAATCACTTATATTTTTGTTAATATTAGTTAAATATTGACAAGGCTAAATAAATGTACATTTCGAATTTTCATAATAAAGTTTGTGTCAAACGATTCAATGCTGTCAATTTTGTATAACATCAAACAAATAATAATTCAGCAACAGTTTCAATTGCACTTAGTAAATGAAATTTCAATAACATGACCCTATTTAACTTGATGTGCACTTGAGAAATTCAGCAGTGTGGAGTGTGATCGGCTTCTCTGGTGCACCACGAAATTTCATGAATGCCATTCTCGAAAGGCATTGATCGGCTCCAGGTTTCTATTGCATGAGAGAACTTTTACTGTGGAAAGGTGACCTAAATCTGTCGCGCTTCTTTTGTGATTCAATTAATTCATTGCCAATGAAAGTAGTCTTTGAATAAATGACATTGAGAAAAATATGTTATCAATGAATATAACGCCCCTCAGGAAAATTTCACTTTTCATGATTGATTACATTCAACTTGAAGCATCACCTACCATCCTTTAAAGTATCTTCACCTTTTAGGATCAATGACAAGCAATAATGCCTTTGCACTTTCACTCATTCATCTTTACATTACGTCCAAGTGCTTAAAAAACTAGGCTTCGATCGAAGCATTTAATCATGATCCAAAAAATAACACCATTGATCATAGCTTTTTTCAGCATGAGAAAATGCCATCTTCATGTGATATGTTTCGAGAGGCGTCTGCCACGCATTATCACAAGCTCCAAAGATTGAGAGAAATCAAAATAAATGAGAATCAACAATATTCAGAGGTGTGTTGAATTTGCACAAACCTCAAGTCTGGGGAGCAAGGACAAAGTTGTGCAAAGAAACGAGATCTTGCCGGAAACTTTCAGGTAGGATGGTGAACATATTGATTACTACAAAGCTGTGCTTCTTCCGGATTAGATCGCTCATTTGTGATAAGCAGTTTGAACGGAAAACTCCCACGCATTTACAGTAGAAAAACTGTGATGTGCCGGTTATTAAATTCTCATGAGATATTTCTTCAGCACGATTAGTACAGAGGGGATCTTCTTCTCTTCATTATGGCTCGTGCTTCCTTGATTATAGTTCATTATATTGATTATTATATTAGTTCTACCAGTAATTCTTCTCTTTCACTGCGTTCACCTGTTCCTCCAATTCCCATGACGCTTTCTTCTCCATTTTTACGTGTGTCTACCTTAACGTTGAAGTCGCCGATAACCACTCTAAATCTACAGTTATGGTCGATATCTTTTCGAGGTCTTCGTAGAATTTCTTGATTTCGGCCTCTATTGAACTTGATGTTGTTGCGTAAGCCTGGATGATTTGTAGCTTGTATCTACTGTACAATTTTAGCTTTATGCTGCAGACTCTGTCGCTGATTTCCTTTATTTCATTTATGTCGTTTGTTAACTTACGATGGATTGTGAAGCTGAGTATGTGCTTGATGTGTTGCACATGTTTCCGCTTTTTAATGTTCGCAGTTTTTCTGTAGGACGTCGAACTTCGCTTAGGCCTATTATGCTCCACTTCATGTTTCCTGACAGTTCCTCTTTTAATTCTTGTAGTTTAGATTTTTCTCTTAATGTCCTTGTACTGCAGCTTCCGATTTCTAACCTTTTTTGGTGTTTTTTCTTTCCCAGTGATTCTCCGCAAACCTTGCAGTACATATTTCCATCTTCGGACCACCAACTGTTGATGGCGCTATATCGCCGCTGGATACTGGGGGCCTTTCCTTGATTTTCAGTTCCATGGTAGTTTATAGGCCTGACTTTCCATGCTGGCCTACTGCGGGTTGGAAGGTGGTTCAAATGACATTTGAAGTTTTGTGTTTTGGAATACCCTTCCAGAAAATTGTCGGTATAAAGAAAATATTCATATTTTCAAGAAACGTTTAAAAGCATGTTAAATAATAGGCATTTGTCACAGATAATGATCAGTGATAACACACATCAAGAGAGGGAGCAAAGTAAAAGACAAGTAATGATGTGAACGCATTGAAGAACGAATTACGTGGAGTACAATTTGTTAAATAATGACGTACAGTAAAGAGCAAAAGATGCTGAGCGCCGATGGGTGTGACAAGGTGACGAGCGCGTTGCAGCATCGAAAAGAAATAATTAATCTAAAAATTATCCATTGCTAATCTTCTAATCCATAAACAGTAATTAATCCATACTAAATCTGCAAAAATGGGCTGCTTAGTCTATCAATTTTTCCTAATCTCATTTTGATATTATGCATTTTTTCATTAATTGTTTGTTTATCACAGATTTCGCGGTTGAAATCAAGTTGATTAATTAAAAAGCTAGTTATCATTATCTATGGGAAGATGTCGTGTCCCGTGAATCTTCCACAATCAATCTGAAGCTGAAACGTATACTACCCCCGCATAGATGGATTAACGTTCGTCTTTCTTGGGGGCGCACAAGCTGACAAGGTAATATATACGAGCAATGATTAACAATTTGTGATAGACAGACTGACAGACAATAGCCTGTTGCTTTTTGCTTCATGAATCAACCAATGCGGAAGGACATGGGTAGACCAAACGAAAGAGACTAAATAATAAATTTGCTTCAATACAAAATGCGAAGAATCTATGATTAGAAAATATAGTGAAACAAAATATTCTGATGATATCATTTTATATCACTTTTCAATAATAAAATGATATCATTTTTCCTCAGAATAAAATGATATTATTTTATCATTGCCGATCTTTGAATACAGGAATAGGTTGTAAAAATTTAGCTTTTAAAAACTGCTAAAATAATTTTTTGGGCCGCAAGATCGTAATCTCCGCAAAAAAACTGAATCTTTTCATTTAAAAATTTGCACTGTATACAGATACGTTTTTGAGTCGACACTCTACCAACTATACAGCCTACTTACTTACTCTTTGGCTCTAATAACTTGATAAGAAATGTTCATTCTCATATCCTTTCCTATTTCGGATTCGAAAAATAAACTCCGCTTATTGTTTATCGAAATTCTGTCATATCAAAGTAATGGCATTTCGCAGAAAAATTAGCTGAACATTTTAGTGAATGATGATAGAAAGGTTTCACTGCAAGCCAAAAATTATTAGCCCTAATTGCTACTCTAGCCATAACTAAAAGTCTGACAGAAATTCCTCAGGGTATGGACTTGATGACCGATTTAATTTACCTCGTTATTTGGTGCGATGTGTGATTAAATTCCTCTGCAGCATTCATCGCATCAGATGACGTCTGAAATATGAACATGCGGGCATGGTACAATTCAGTCTTGATCATTGCTCGTTACTCAAAGTCTTTGACTGTTTGTCCTGAGTACTTTTATCGTGTATACAACCATTATGAGGCCATTTTCAGGCCATTAATGCAATGTTACTTCAATCGTGTTCGATTCGTGCAAGGTTGATTGATTGTACAAAATGACATTGAAAAGTTTAATTAATCGCCGTTGCTCACGACAGAACACGTGAAGTGATGACCCAGGCTACCAACAAACCCGTGACCAGTAATGCTTACCTCAAATCTACATTGTAGACACCACATTTCTAAGCATGCTATGTATGAGGTGGATTGGTAAAAGGTGGCGGACTAATTGATCATGTATAGGTCATTGAGCAAATTGACATAATTACAATGTCTTTAATTTGATACAAATACAAACAGACTCAATTCTCTCCCGATATGTTTAATGCCACAGCAAGTATATTGAGATTAAAATAAAATTTATCGCCAGACGTTTCGGGTCCAGACCCATTTCCAATGGCTGAGCAGTTGATTAACACTTGACTTTGATAAGCAAATGTTCTGCCATTGGACCCGAAACGTGTGGCGATATATTTTATTTTAATTTCAATTTTCCTGCCTTGATATTAAACATATTGGGAGATAATTGAGCATTTTTGCATTCATATTGAATTATGGTCCTCCCGCCCTCTGCCACATCATATTTTCAATTTGAAATCAAGCTGTCAATCTGTCAACTTATACATGTACATAGTATATCTTAGTATCGTAGTATATCTTAGTATCGTAGTATATCCTAAAATAGCATTGACTTAAAACTTCCTCGCTGAATCTGAAACCAAATGAGAAATCAGACTGGTTGTTGAGAATCTCTATCTGGTTAGAGATATAGGAGATATCTATATTATATATACATATATATATATATATATATAAATCTATATATAACCTTTCCCCTAGCAAGGAGTTATTCCTAAGCCATACTCAAACAGGGTTCTGAAGAAATTCGAGAAACCAGTCCTCTCCAACTTCTAAGCTTCAGAATTAGATAAAATGTGATCTATTACGTCATTAGGAAAACTTTCTTCTAAACACAGAAATTCGTTGCTTGAAACTCGCCCTTCTTCATGTAATAGATTAAACCAAAATCCAAAATGTTCACTTTTTTGAAAACAAACTTTTGAATACTGAAACAGAATCATTTTGGATGTTTGGTCATTACTTTCTCTTTGAACTGGCTTACACGGCAATGTATTTTCTTATTGAGCATGTGTCGAGGATGTCTCATAATACCCTTTACCAAACCTGGACATTTGTGTCTTCCCATTATGGAACAATGCGATGCCAATTAAATAAAACATTTTAGATATTGGGCTTATCTAATTACTAATACACACAATACAACATACACGTATCTACTGAGCATTTTTTCATACAAAATGACTTCAATGAGATTCATGAATACAAAACGCGCGCGCATGATCATAACAAGTCATTGACTTTTGAACTCGCCGATTTTCCAATTGATTGTTTTACGTCGACAGTCGACTTACCCTACCCTATTTGCTCTGTTCCTATTGTTCTGATCGAATAGAGAAGACTGACTACGTCAACGAATGAAGCCATTTCTGAACTCCAAAGATTTCAGTTCTTAGGAAATGAAAATTATTAACTTTTTTTGAGTCAAAGATGCACTTCGCCTAACGAATATCGTTTTTCATTTTCGGGCTTAACAGCAAAAAAGCAAAATACCGCCTTAATACTGATATTCCGCATTTACCGCTGAATAAGCAAGATTCTGTCAAATGTTCGTTAGTGGTGGAATCTCCTTGTGTTGGCTCCTCACACTTCGATACTTTTTTGATTGAGCCTGATCGGTGACTGCTCCAGCTCTGGTATGGGCGACATTCTGAACGATGCTGTCAAAGTGTGGCAAACTGGCAACAGTATGAAGACCCAACACGGTGCGTCTGAATGAGGTTTTGGATTAAAAATATATATCATCGCCGAAACCAATTTTTTGAGCTTAGTGACCCTCTAGGAATGGGAAATGAGCAAAAAGAAAATCTTTTAAAGTACAGATTTTTATTTACAGCCTATTTTCAAAATCGCAGCCATTTTTTCGTAAAAATCGCATGTCTGATGCATTTATTAGGATTTAAAGCATGCTACGTCACATGAATTAGCATTTTCTGATCACAGAAGAGCAATTCATGCAATAGTTAAAATCATAAAAGGGTGCCATGCAGTTAAACTACTGTTTATAAGTAGTATGTCGTGTCTTGAATAGTATTTCTTAACTTCGGAATATAATGTCGATTAAAATATGTTTCATTTGCTACTTTCGTTTGAAGGTGAATTTATCCCGGTAAGACAAAGCAAAAAGTCGCAAATTTGATTGAAATAAACATGTATTCATTCAGAAAACACGAACAGGACAAGCATCATAAAAATTAAATCATCAAATATGTCTGGAATTATAAACACAAACAGATCGCAGCAATCGATCAGAAAACTGGGGATGACTTTCAAAAATTTTGAAGTTTTTCCATGTGTCTGCAAAACTGTGATGTAAGGACTCAATACATTGCTCACTTTATTGACCGAGTCCTCTTCGTTTGTGCTCACAGAATTCTGGTACATGGAATATAATAGCGTGGATCTTGGGAGTCACATTCAGAGGCAGCTGTTCATATGCCGCATGAAACTCACTGATGTATCTCCTGAATTGTGGCTGAAGGGAAGCTCCAAAGCAAAAAGTCACAACATCATTGAAGCAACGAAAGGCCCTCACAAATTTCAAGACACTGGGATTATTTGGACACATCGCCTCAAGTAAATCGACATTGCGCAAGAGACTCCTGACACTGTTTCCAGTGAAGCTGCCTCCGTGCATTGCCTTACGCACTACATTGCATTTACGTAGCCACAATTCTGCACTACTCTATTCCTTCTCAAGACCAGAAAAAAGTGTAGCTGTGGGTCAAGACAGCAGATGAAGCTCTGGAGGGGGATGCTTTCAATAATGGGAGTGGAAGAATCTGATGTGTGCACTATGGACGGATGAATGACATTAGTAAATTTCATTGCATTTCGTATGTCCCCACCGGACTCAAAATATTTCCAGAACTGATCACTCAGAGAAGCCATTGTCCTCGGAGCACCTATAACTCCTAGTCTACCTTTTTCCGCAGTGCACCAGCTACATGGATGCTTTCTTCCATGTGGCATGAGCCCTAAAAGCATGTTGCACAATTTCAAATCACATGCAATGGAAAATTGGTGCCGCATAGCATTCAATCCTGCTTTGATCCACAACAATTTTCCTGAACATCTGGTACTAATGCTAATATCATACAACGCTTGACACCAGAGTCTTTGAACGTGCAACTTAATCCTGAAGACAGGCAACGGCGGGATTGAGAAGTCGGACCTTGCTCATCTGATTCAAAGACTGATAGACCGATCTTGAGAACCCCCCCCCCTCCATCAATACCAATGCGAATGAGCAAATCATCTCTACTCAAGTTTCTGTTGGTCACAATTCGATCAATTAGTTCATCGACATCTTTGCAGAAAACTGCAGATCTCGAGCATCTATCTCTCACTTCATCAAATCCAATTCCTCCATTCCTCCACAGCAAACAGGTCATCGAACTCGTGGGTGGCTCTGGATAGTTTTGACTTTAGCCCGGGTTCAATAACAGTTCGAGACTCGGTGACATAACGAATATCCCTACTAAGCTTAGACATTTGCCTATCACTCAAACTCAAATCAGTTTGAATGTGAGAAAGATCGACAGCCGACAACTGAGTAGGCGATTTCAAAGTCATTGTTTTCTTGGTCTTACTACTTAATGTTGCAAGAGATGTTCCCACGTCGTCGATGATTCGGCTAGCAACTCGTTGTTTTGTCACTTTGCTGGGGGAGTTCAACAGACTGTCAATGTTGGACATCTTTTGGCGCTTTGATAGACAAGATTCTCTTGAATGAGAACATCCTCGATAAAGTTTCGAGAAGCAAAGACCACATACCTTGAAACTTGATGCCGCTGGAATGGATTCCCTGTTCGATGGACGACCAGGAGACTTCTTCATCCTTACGACGTCCTATTTGTCAGCTCGAGCAACACAACAAATTCGGCAAGAACACGTAGATGATGAACGAAGGATAATCGGCCGGCGAGGATCATAATCATCAGACAGGGGTAAGCTCACTTGATGTCCGTTCCGCATTTTGGAAAGTAGCAAATAACATCCATTGCACGAGGCCTCCGGAAAGTTAGGATTTTCTCGATCGTAGCCATCAATGACGAAGTCCTGAATACTCCTGACATCCGTAGCAGAAAGCTTCCGAGAGCCCTTGCGATAGCAAACGGCGCAAACGCGTTTTCTATTTTCATTGTGACTTCTTTCAACGGCGTCTATCGCAGTTGCTTCACCTGCCGCAGCCATCTCACTGGTGTACTAATGAATTTCGACACTTCACGTCTGATTTAAGCTTGGATGTTGCAAAAATCAATTCATGGCTCTCAGCACCCATTCAAATACATTGCAACATGAACAACATGCTACGTCATATGTACCATAGAAATGTGCAAGCTAATATTTGAACTTATGCGAATGTCTATTTTGTTAGAACATAGAAAGCTACTCAACCCTGAACACGAGCTTTGTGCAGTGCATTTCAGTCAAATTTGCGACTTTTTGTTTTGTCTTACCGGGATAAATTCACCTTCAAATGAAAGTAGCAAATGAAACATATTTTAATCGACATTATATTCCGAAGTTAAGAAATACTATTCAAGACACGACATACTACTTATAAACAGTAGTTTAACTGCATGGCACCCTTTTATGATTTTAACTATTGCATGAATTGCTCTTCTGTGATCAGAAAATGCTAATTCATGTGACGTAGCATGCTTTAAATCCTAATAAATGCATCAGACATGCGATTTTTACGAAAAAATGGCTGCGATTTTGAAAATAGGCTGTAAATAAAAATCTGTACTTTAAAAGATTTTCTTTTTGCTCATTTCCCATTCCTAGAGGGTCACTAAGCTCAAAAAATTGGTTTCGGCGATGATATATATTTTTAATCCAAAACCTCATTCAGACGCACCGTGCCAACCGTGCTCACAATTTGAGAAGGCTAACCCATCAGGTCGCTTGCTATCTCAAAGGAGCAAATCCAGTGGTTCAGTAGCATTTGGTATTCCTGCTGATACAAGAGCACGAAAATAATGTTGTCAGCATGACGATGGCATCAGTCTGTCTTCTTGCACACTAACGGGTATTCCAATGACTAATATTTACTATAATGAACTTAAACTATTATGTAATTTACTCTGGATTATTGCTTTTGATTCGTCTAGAAGGTTAGAAAATATTCGTTCATATCAATTAATGAGCCTTCATGCAAATCAGACATGTAACGGTCTAGTTGACTTCCGTTGGCTTAAATTCATTTCGTTTGTGTTATATAGGCCCCTATTCAACCACTTCATTGACAATCGATTAGTTAACCAAAAGTAAATTAGTTCTTGATAGTTGCTACTGCAGCTGATTAGATAAGAGACATGTGTATAATTGACGAATTTTCATAACTTTGAAATTCTTAAATACATATTTGGACATCAGGATTCAATTCTCCGCATCGGACTGAGAGCTCCCAGAAAAATACAAAGACGAATAAATTTGTCTTGCAAAGACTTGTGGTTTATTGAGTGGAAAATATTGAGTAGCTCTTAGTGTTGATTTATCCTCTCTGCGCCCTGCTGCGAACCATTAAAGATTACACACTGCCAAGTGACTTGGTCATGGGGCGGAAAAAACTTCGAAATTCAAATCAATTTAATTCTAAGACAAAAATTCGCAGACCTGAACACCGAAGGTTGGAACTTTGTCAGCCTATTGTGCTGTCCATCAACTTGTTCTAGATCCAGCAAAGCCTCCCTTTCGGATCACCTCTATAACCACCTCTACACTTCGCGTCTTCCAGTTAACCGACCTCTCCACGGACAAGAAGTGGTCCAAGATGCCGAAAAACCTTGAGAGACCAATAACATCTATCGGCAAATTCAAATGTTTCTCAACTTCACGTGAGTCAGAATGATCGATTCATATACTGAATATAGAATGTCAAATAAAGACATATCTAGGAATTTCGACAAATTAAAAGCACTCCCTGGATCTTTTTGCAGAGAACTGCAAACGATCTCATGTAGCTGTTGCCATACAGAAGAAGAACTGGAGCATGTGAAGAAAGTGAGGCGCTATTCATCCTCTGAGAGCGTAAACTATACTACCTGCTCACTTTATGAAATCGGGAAGATGAGAAGTCGAACTTACGTACTAGCTGAAACATGATAATAGGAAGGGATGAAAATTAGTACTGAAACGGATGTCAGAGCAACTTGTTCTACGAAATGACTATTGCTACATTTTGTCTGCGATGGCGTATGCATTGTAGCGGATTTATGTTGATTCAGTATTCTGTCCGTTTAAATTATTAAGGCCACATTTGATTTGAAAAAAATGCTTCCATTTTCAAGTACATATTTAAAGGCATCAGTGGAACGAAAAATTGAATATTTTTGACTCCTTCTTTACATAGCCCACCTGCATGTGTCACCTGCTAGTGCATTCAATGCATCATATAGTTTGGGCCACTCCGAGACGCATAGACGAGACAATGTCGGATGAGATTCAGTGTCTGCAGCTGGCAAGCAATTTCGTGCTTAAATTGTCCAAGCCAGTGACCACTACAAATAGCTTCATGAAGTACGACATGACGCTGTCTACTCACTATAATAAGTATTTTTTCCATTATAAGCAAGATCGCGCATTTCCTAATTTAAGAAGAATGCGGTCTGTATAATATTCACATTGTTCAGCTTTTACCTCCTCAAGTTTCGCTGACTTTTTTTACTCTACCCACGTACAGACGCATGAGATGATCAGTTCACATGAATGCCGGTCTGTCACCAAAGAACATACCGGCGCCTCTTCATAGACAGCACACATATATGTCTATAGACATACTCTACATAGACAGAATCCTCCAAAATGTCAGTTGTCAGTCACATAACACCGGTACGTCTGCATTAGTCTACAATAATCTAAACAAGCGGCAAGTTCAACTGGTTAAATCTGGTTCGCTTTTCCTTACTACCGCTAGATTGATGCGCATCAATCACACCTCATCATAGGGCCTTCCCGAAGTAGCCTTCTTCTTAGCTAATCAATGTCTGGAGGTAGGACCTCAGTAACGTCAAGCTGTCAAGACAGTGCATGTACTATTAGCTCATTAGTGACTTTTAACGTTAAAGTATATAGACGTCAATTTACAGTTAAGATATCTGTTTCTCGTATGATGATCCCAGCACGATGTGATTCTCAGTCATTTGAATCGTTGCTTAATTGAAGCAGTCCTGATGAGGACTAATAATTTAGCAGACGGAAAATAACAGCGCGTCTTGGTGGATTTGAATCACAGAGCTCTGACTTTCCAGGCCATCGTTCTACCAGCTGAGTTATCGGCCGGCGACATGTGACATCAGTCCTCAATTGAAGAATGTGCGTAATCCAATCACAGACTTATCACAGATCTTACAGACCTATCCATAGAAATCCGACTTTTTATTTTGACTAAATTAGTGGTACTAGAATGGACAACAGATGTTTGTTGGTTGTGATCTTAACTGCTCGGTCGGACACCGATCTAGGTAATTGTTTATCTGCAACATTAACATCGGTTGTCATGACGTTTTCATTATTATTAAGAGTAATTCGGGCAAGCTAGCGGACACGAGTAGTATCGTATTTCTGCCTACTCTGGAAGATGTCTGCCTAAAGAGTGTAATCATAATAATTAAATTTGGCAAATCACACTTTGAGTTAATAAATGAATGTTAATCATTATGCTATTAAGTGTGCCAAACGCGAAAGTACATGGATCTACATAAACAAATAGAACTTTGCGTTGATAGACGCTCCGTAACTTGCAAGACGACTGGAGTTATAACTTAAGAATTGTCGTTTTACTGATGTTGGGTAGCAATCCGCAAACTAAAAATGACAAGAAAACGTCAGTAGCTCGAGGACTATACTGATACGAAAGCTCGTATCCTAACTATGAAATCAGCGTTTGCACAATGATCCGTGTTCTGCATGATGGATATTTCAACCCGGAAACAGTAAACTTGAGTGCATATCAACGCAGTACAAAGAAATGTGTTGTTTAGGAGAACTTCAACAGGACAGAGACGCTAGGATTAGGCTGGACTTCGTTCTCACTCTCTTTAGAACTCGTTTAATTCTGCTAAGCTTGAAAGACCAGTTAGATATTAGTAGCAAAGTCTGGCCCCTTTTTCCCCAATTTGCACTTAAGTACATGTCCTGCTCTTTCATCGGAGCACACGCCCACGCATCAGAGCACGGGGTTGCGAAGAGGACAGGAAACGGAGCACACGCCCACGCATCGGCGCACTTGGGTTAAGAGCACGGAGCACCAATCGGAGCACGCGGCGCCGAGCACGTGTGATGAGTCACAGCAAGGTATATAAGGAAGGCGCTGTCAGAGAAAATCATTCTCATCATATGTCGACAACAGTAACGGGTAGATTACGCCCTCTGGCTGAGACACGTCATCCCAAGGAGGAGATATCCTATACACCTTATTCATCGAAAGACTTTATTGTGGAACGAGACTGTAATACACTGTATATTATTCCGACAAAGGAGAAGAGTGTGTCGTTAGAGAACATTATTGCAGAGCTTCGTATTCAGTTGTTGAATGTAATACTGTATGGACCACGCTTCTTGTTTGATATTCGAACATCTGCAAAGTTCCCCAAAGGTGCACTGGACGTGTCCTATCGCTATTTGAACATTGGTGACGATTGGGACGTGGAAGAACTGATTGATTCATTGCAGAAGAAGTTACGTTCTCAACTGGAGTGTCGTTATTTTGGGGGAATCTTGTGTATACAGATTGACATTGGGTTTGGTTCATTGTTTACGTAAGATACATGATCTGAACCACGATATAATGGAGCCACCAACAAAGAAGAGGCGTACCACAGTCCGTCCCCGCCCTCAACCCTATTATGAGTGCGAGTTTTGCAATAAACGCTTCCGACTGTTTTCACAATGCATCCGTCATGGGCGCAAGGAGATAGGGAAGGAGTATTGCGATCGTTGTGGGAAATGGTGGACTACCGCTCATTGCTGCTCTCTGGATAGGGGTTACTGGGGCGACAAGGAGAGTGAGTTCACCTGCCTGCTTTGCAAGCAAGACTATAATATGGAAGCTTACCATAAACATCCATGTGTGGGTCGGTGCAGGTACTGTGATGAGAAGATTCAGGAGGAGGAGAATGAATGGAATGAACATTTATGTCCCTATTTGAGCATGTATATGCCCACCGAACCCTTGGACCCGAATCGCCCAGTGGAGTCGGAGAGTACGAATTCATATCCGTACGACTTGTCAAAAGTGAAGTTGATACGCTGTCCCTGGTGTCATAACATGTACCAAGCATTCTACTTATGGGAACATGTTTGCAAACATCATAAGGAGATGTGTCGAAGCAATGCAACGTGGTGCAAGAGCAGGACGAATGAGGCACGCGACAACTTTGTCTATAGATGTGTCTGTGGTGAGATGCTACACCGTGACGTGGAGGAAGAGAAGGTCCGTCAATTTGTCTCGCTGCATAAGGAGCATATGGCCACGAAAATATGGAAAATCAGCGCGAAAAGTTGAAACGGATATATGAGAGTCAACCGAATCCGCCCAAGGAAGTGAATAGTGTCCCCCAAGCCTCGCTTCGACCAGAGAATAGAAATCGGGACCCACGCAAATATTTATTTGACTTTAGTAAGAAACGAGGGAGACCTCTGAAACCTATTGTTTTTAAGAACCAATTGAAATGGTTCACGTATAATGTAGATTTGGATGATGAATAAATATAGTGATCAATCTCCTATTTTTGTGACTAAGTTATGATTGGGAAGCGTAAACATTAATCATGACACGCCGTAAACGACGCCAGAGAGGAGGAACTGTAAGACATGTGAAACGGTATATAAAATCTCAACTGCATCGTAGAGGGCGTGAAGCTTTTCAGAGACACAAAGGTGAATTTATTTGACGTCATTTTGGGCAATACGTTGTTGCCAGCAGCGTGGCGACCACGTTATAAATCCAATAATCAAATGATAAAGGAAGAATGGCAACGGTTGAAACACGATCTAAATAGGAACAAGTTGGGAAAGTTAAAGACGTTAGGGAAACTATTAATGAAGAACTAAGTAGGGACATCTAGCCTATCACGGTAATCATGCAACGTGGAGGTATTTATCGCGGAAGCCGTCGTCAAAAAGGGGGTATTTACCGTGGTAGTCGCAGACAAAAAGGTGGAATCTACCGCGGGAGTCGTAGATAAAGAGGAGGCATCCTCCCATTTTTAGCCCCCCTCATCCCTGCACTTATTGCCGCAGGGAAAGCTGCAGCGTTGGGAGCAGCGGGTGCAGCCGGTGCCGCAGGCGCAAGTGCTATAGCGAATAAAATATCAGGAGGAGGAAAACGTCGAAGGAGACATCATCATCGCTAAACCAATCATGTTGTACACCACCCTAGGGATGGGTATATAAGTCGAGACATACAAGGTGAGATTCATTTCACGATGCGTCGGATTCAGCATTTGGGCGAGCTCATGCAAGGTTCTTATACCATTAAATTTGATCATCCTAAAGTACAACAATGGTGGGTGGAGCAGAAGAAGCCGGTGCGCAATTTCATCGTATTTTATACGGAAGGAGATCCCATGCAGGAAGTCGCTGCCATTTGGTGTCATTATACGCCCAGAGACGATAAACCGAACGGATATGTGACCATTACATCGCGCTTCCATGACTTTATCAATCATGAGACATCGGTGTGTGATGTTTTTACGACTCATTTTATTCATGGTCTCAACCCACGTGTGATTAGGAAATGTGGTGCAGAAGAGAGTGTGATTATTCACCGTTTTAATTTCTGGGTTCATGAAATGACACGCGAGTATGGAGACGTGGAACTGATTGTAGGGAATGGATTATCGGAGATGGAAAGAGCTTGGTTGAAAAGCATAAAACTCTTGGAAAAAGTGACCATGGATAGTATTTCTCTCCCCGAATGGTCTTAACGCATTGACTCTCATTGGAATATATTCGCCTCATGTATGCGAGATAGTGAACTGTATAGACTTGGCTACAAGGAACATATGCGTCGCGGATGTCAATGGATGAATCATTCCCAGTATGAAAGGAAAGAAGCTTACCGTCGAGCCCTGTTACATTTACGCCGAGGGAAAGCACTCACAGAAACTCAAGCTGCCAAGGTACAGTATGGGTACCACTGTGCGCTGTCAGATGTGGTCGAGATTCTCCTTCATTATTGCTTTGAACTACATTATCGACTTTATGTGCATACACTGTATTTAAATTATGATTCCTGTGAAGCTGCATGGGCCTGGACCAAGATTGACCACATCACTGTGATGCATGAATCAACCACGGTGGACAATGGACAACTCCACAAGTCTTACATTGTTCATTATTGTAACTTCAGTGATTATGCCGAACATCGTACCTTGTGCAAGAATGCATGTTGTGAAATGACTCAAGAAAGTGCATCTCTATAATAAATGTTATTCCAATCACCTGTTATTTTTGATAATCATTGACTTGGGAATATAGCACTTGTCAATTTTATAAACCATTTTCAACATTAAAATAATGCTAACTTGTAAATTTTATGAACGATTTTCAATCTTAAAATTCAATCTTTAACATTAATTTTAACTTCTATTCTATCATGATATGTCCTATAACCCATTACTATCCCCAGAATAAAATAGTCATAGCTTACCATGTATGTTTATTGAATACATGTATCAAAAATATGAAGTAGTAGAAGAAGAAAGATACACAAGTTAAAACACCCAATCGTCAACAAAGTCTACGTCGTCCGAAAATGCAATCGCTTCATCCAAGTTTTGTAGTTCAGTTCTAATGTTATACCGACTACTCAAATTAGTCAGTGGACGGCGAAATGGATGACGATTAAGGTCCAGTTCGGGATAGCCAGCTGCATTCGGCGGGGTATTCTCCTTCTCATCTGTCAAATAGTCCTCCACCTGACCATCGCTCATACTCGGTGGTCTGAGATCGTCGAAACTAGACGTAGAAAGTTCAGGGGTTGGTGGGATGTAATAGGATCCATCGATGGTGGGTGGCGTTGACGGGAGGGAATATGGTCCGTTCAGATCGGGAATAGAGCCCCAGTGGGATGGGAGATCCGTTGGGAAATCGTCTTCTTCTGAACCGGCTGCTAATGAAGGTAGTGGGCTTGGAGTTGGAGTTGAAGGTATTTGTAAAAAAAATGTCTGTGGGGTCCACTTGTTGGAATTGGTGTCCGTCACGTTGGAAAATCATGTTCACGAGTGTTATGAAGGTGGAACATTTTCAACTTGGTTTTATAGTTTTCCAAATACCCCATCCCCTGCTCCGAGCATTAGGCGTGCCTCATTCCATGCTCGGAGCACAGAACGGAGCATTGGATGTGCCCCATTCCATGTTCGGAGCACCTATCGATTGGAGAAATAGGTAAAAATGGAGAAACGATCAAAACACATACATGATGGAAGACTTTCACGTGTACACCTATCCAAATCAGCTCATTATTTATCCGAAAACGACATGTCAACCGCACGCGATGTTGGAGAAAGTGATTCCATATGTGAAGGAGAAGATCAAAGTGAAGCCTGAATGTGAACTCTCCATGGATACATTCACGATTTATGAATACAAAAGAAATGGTTCTCCACCATTGACGGGCGTCAGTGAACGTTATTATGAAAGTGACATCCAAGAAATGGATGACTATTTATCCTCACTGAAGAACGTATGGGACTATGAATTTATGGACAGTGTTAACAAAGAGATTCTTGGTGTCTATTGTATAACGTTTAATTTTGAATATATCTCTGTTGGATGGACATCAGAAGAAGAAGAATATGTAAGCGACGCAGACTAAGTATGAATAAAGAATGTCGTTGTATGAATCATGTTGCTTTTCCATATTATAAGCATTCTGCTATTGGGGTTGATAGATTTGGAAAAACATGCTACTTGTACTCCTTTTTCTTCTGAGAGAGATTGTACGCATACTCACCGCGATGAGTAACTATTTAAGTTATGGATCCTCACACTCTCTCAAATAAGATGATGTTACTCCTTCCCTATTATCGAAAAAGACGATATCGCCCTATTCGGACAAGACACCCTCGAAAAAGACGACAACGTGGAAGATGGACATCACACCCACAGAAAGTTCGACATCTCCTTCTCACCAAGCGCGGATGAAGATCCTTATTGATTTTTGGTTCGATGAACGCATCCGAGGCAATGATATCCCCACATTAGAAGAGTTTTACCGACACGTCCACCGTCTATTTGAATCAATTGGTACTGAATGACCGCTATTCCATCGTGGGACGTGTGTATTTACTCATGGCTATTTTTGAGGATGATGTTTTGTATGAGGAAACACTATGGAGCTTTATGAATGAGAAACATTTGAAATATGTACAAGAGCTGTATCATAAACGTGTGATTTCAGCAGCAAGTCTTATTTATATCAAAGAGACATTGAATCGTATCTGTGCTCATTTCAGTGTTTTGTTTCAATGGCCAACGAATGTATTTAAGCATGCACAGGAACACACAACAAAAATCAACCATGAAGGGAGGAGCGCGTGAAAGTGAAGAGAGACTGACGTTGCGAAAATTGAGAATAACCCGATGTCCTGTCTGTAAATGCCCTTATCAAAAAGATCGTCTGAGAAGGCATATTTTTAATTCACACCATCTAATATATAAAACAAAAGAAGAGATAAAAGCAAGTGAAGAGTTCATCTATGCATGTCTATGCGGGGAAACACTCGATGGAACGGTGGATAGGAAGACAGCTCAACAATTTGCGCGCCAACATACCCATATTTTAAACGAGCGAATGGAGGGAGAAAATGTGAGTAAGCTCAACTATATTATTCAACAGCATGTTCCGAGATCCTCTTCGAAGGTGTCATCTACGTTGACAGGACAAGATCGTCAATTATCACCCACCGCACGTCGTGCAACCTCCTTGCAACCCCCTCAACCTATGAATACAGATTTGGATGCAGACGATAGTCTAGAAGCACTCATTCGACCCTCTCCAGCGGATCATCACGCCGTAACACAAGCAACACCTGATCCGTCTCACACTATGCTGCAAGCTGTCGTGAAAAGTATGGTTGAAGATCGAGCCAGAGTGGATGCCCCCCGGATCCCACCCATACGGTCCATCAAATACAAGAAGAATTGAATCGATTGCCGCCCGATGTTTTAGCCATGGCTGCGAATGAGATTGATATGAGTCCTCTATCGTTAGAGAATATTCAACCTACACTAAGTCATGTGACATTTGATAACTACCCAGGTCCTGTCAATGATCACAACAGTTATGTCCAAGCCATGTCGAACACAGTGGGAAATCCAGAGGTTGATCAACAAGAATCAAGCGAACCTCTCCAACAACACTCGGTGGGGGTAGGAACCCCTCTCCAACAACACTCAGTGGGGGTAGGAACCCCTCAACAACCCATGGACACACACCCCGTGGAGGAAAGAATGTTTTACCCAGTCAATTCACCTGTCATTGACAACTCCCACGAGTACATTATTCAACTGAACAATTTGAAAAACAGCGCCATTGTTCAACTGTTGAACGATTCTATTCGTCTCCATGAACATCATTTAAATGCTCGCAAACGCATCTTGCACGTGTTGGAAGATGCATTTAATCAACACATTCATGAACCCAATCGTACAGATGGCAATGGAGACTATTTGGATGAGACATTGGAAAGCATGCGTGACTTGCTGACTCAAAAGGAAGAGTTTATTGCCCACTTAACCAACCAAAATGCAGATGTCCACGCACGCTACATGAATTTGGTGAACGCCATGTAAACTAAGTTATGTGGGATAGAGGATGATAGGCAAGAATGACGTGTCAGTGCGAATCATGTTCAAGTCGACGACAGGACTTTACCAATGTACTGAAATCCCTAAGTTCAGGGATAGGATGTTCGAAAAAGAAAATTAACCGTCATGTCGATCAATTGCCTGAGGAATATGTCAAGGATATGCAAGCACTCATGAGCAAAATGCGAGAGAATCCAGGGAAATTAACACCTTTACAGCACGAGTTTATTCAATCTTACAAAGGAATTCTCCGCAAATTTGTGAAACCACCCCCTCAAACTCGCAAATACTTGGGTCAAAAACGTAAATTTAACAAGAAACAAATCCCCTTTGCACAAGCCTATGCCATGGCATATCACGATAATCCAGCAGCTTTCAAACAAGCCTTACATGCATCGATCGGCTCCAAACACAAAGTAAACCATATCCACGTCATCAACAGCATCATCATGAACACTGTTCAATCCATAGTGAACACTATTTCAACAGCCAACGGAGGAGATTTAAAATGTTCACTCATTGGTTCATTCAAAGAAGCCCTATCACAATTATTTGCACTCGTCATATTCATTTTGGTTACCCTCTTATCTGGTCGAAAAATGATGAAAGATATCAAAAAACGTAAAGATAGTAGAAAACCCTTACTAGATGTGGAAGTCGTCAACTATGATATGTCCAAAACGCCTATACTCAATCCCACCAAACCGCACAATGAAATTCCCATGAAATCGAACGATTTACCGAAGAGTGTGAATAAGTCACGTTCACACAGTAAAATTCCTATGAAATCAAGCGATGTACCGAAGATTTAAAGGTTGATTTTCCCATGTCATCGTTAAAAATACTACGGATTTGATGTGTTATTTTCCCATGATATCAATCGATTCACTGTGACTTTAAAGAACACACTCTGTTACAAATCCTCGTAAAATCAGGTGATTTATCGAGAATTCTGAGGTACTTTTCCACACCAAATTGACCGATGTTATCGTAAAATAACTCAGCAAATTCCCATGAAATCAAGCGTTATCTCGTGAATTTGACCTACAAAAAGGGACAAGTCCCGTACACCACCAAAAATGAATGATTCATCGTGAATTTCACGGAGCACCAATCAGAGCACTTGTAGGCGTGGGTGTCAACCAATGAGAAGAAATTTTCACACGCTCAACTCTATATAAACTGAGCCATTTCAGTCATTTTCATTCAGTCATGGGTAAACGTACGAACACGTTGGAGCTCCTCTCGCGAAGAAGGTGAAAGTCACGTATTCGTCAGATACACCGACATCGAAGCCAGTCTTTGTTGAAGCGACGGAACCCTATTTCCATACGAATGGGAAAGCCGAGAAGAACTACCTTACCAAGGCACAACCACAGTTGGAGCCTCTGCCCATCACACGTCTGGTATTGGGCAAGAAATGGAATAACACTGGATATTATCCCATTCGCGGAGAGAATGCGACGATGGATGCGATGGATTGGCAAACACGACGAGACATCTCAAAACTCGTGTTTGCCACGGGATTTTATGGATGGCGTGCACAAACGTACAATAACACTGGGTACGGCTCCGATCAACTCACTTCCCTCTTCACCATTTCTCAAACCGTCTCACGCGATCTGGACACGTTGGAAGATGTGATACAATCCCTCTACAAACAAGTCCAACCCGAATCTGCCTACAACTTCATCTCCTGTCTCGGTTATGTACACAAGAAATCGGCCTACGACAGTGTCTTTATGAAGCTGAAGCAGGACACGCCCATCTTCCTGATGAAGGAGAATGGAAAGAACAAGAAGGCTAGTTTGGCCAATATTGGACATCTTCTTTCCAATCTCAAGGAGAATACCTTCCTTCAAGCAAATACTATCTTCCGCGTCAAAGGCATATACTGTAATCCACAGACAACGACTCTGAAACTGTGTTTTACTGTGGATCAAATCCAAGTCCGTATCAAACAGGTGGAGGAATGTCAGAGCACAGCGGTGGAGGAAAAGAAGAAGAAAAAGAAGACAAAGCTGACACTCGATTTAAAGAAGGCACACATTCCCTCCAGTGGTTTATTTAATCTGATACACATGGTGCAACCTAAACAGGATATTGATTGGGAGGAACTCAAACACTATATAGATGATCTCGATCATCTCTCCCAATCAGAGGATAGCACTGCACTTATGAAACAAAAGGAGGATGAGATGACAAACATGCTTTCTCAGAGGTGGAGTGCTCAACCGACGGAGCAGGAGGATTGGAAGATGATGCGGACGGATTATGCCAAGGCGCAAGCACTCGGTGTGTACATTCGAATCCGGGAAGAATCACACGCGCTGCATATCTTTGACGGTGATCAAATACAAGCCAAGAAATGGATCAATCGATTCCTCGAAATGTTCAAGGATATGGTGGAACATAACCAGGAGAGTCAGTGGTATGTGTCATCCTCATGGTACAAAGCAGGACAGTGTGTCAATGAGAAGTGGTCTGTGTCGAACTATATTGAACATTATTTCATTGTTCGTAGTGCCTACGAAATCCATCGTCGCGCCTTTCCCAACATGTTGAAGGAAGCATTTGCACGGTACAGTATGAATCCTCTTACCAATGACATGGAAAGGACATTGATGAGTGAAATGGTGACTGCTCTTGAAAACTCACTCTTTAAGACATGTACACGTGGACGTTTTATTCCACCTCTTCTTTATTCTGGAAATGATTCTATGTTCTGGAAACAATTTTAAGTTATGTTTAATACATGATGTATGGAATATATGTCTGACTTTTATGATTCGACAAGATGGATTTCCGTTTAGAGAATGACTCATCCATGATTGTCTCGGGTCCTAGTAAATCGGGAAAGTCCACGTTTGTGGCGAATATGATCAAGAATCGTCATACTTTATTTAAAAAGCCCATTTGTAAAGTCTGGTGGTATTATGGGATAGAAAGTCCATTTCATAAAGAGTTACAAGATGTGATCTTGAAAATGGGTGTCCCTACCCAAGATGATTTTGATCAATTGCAAGAAAATGATTTAATTATTCTCGATGATTTACAACAGGAATCTCAAAACAATGAAACTGTGACGGGATTATTTTTAAGAGGATTTCATCATAAACGGTTTTTCGCAGTGCAAATCACACAGTATTTGTATGGTGATAAAGAACAACGTATTCGTAATGGCAATGTCCATTATTTGGTCGCGTTCAATAATCCAAGAAATCAACAACAATTGGCTCAATTCATGGGGAAAATGCTCCCGAAAGGCAATATGAGCGTCGTACATGATATTTTAACGACATTGGTTCAAAAGTATGGGAATTATGCCTACCTCTTTATTGATTTCACTACAAATTGTCCGTTTGAGTACCGATTTCGCACCAACTTATTTAATCCACCTATGATTGTGTTTAAGTTAAGCAAAAGACCCAATAAAACGAAAATGGACTTTAGTGAATTAGTGGTGGTTCCCAAATCTGACATGAATGAACACACCGGTGGCGGACAGCAAATGGGTGGTGGTGGTGACAGTACCAAACTGATGTCGACCATGTTGCAACGTCAAGCGGAAGATCAGAGGGTGAGAAACATGATGATGAATCCTCAACAAGCCCATCTTGACCGTATTGCACGAGATATTGTGCGTTACCGTCCTACCGCCAATAAGATCGCTGCATGGAACGCCCGGTTGTATTTGTTCGATAAAGTTCGTCGCCAATTTTTCAATTTGGACGATGATCGTGGGAAGAGATTGGAAAAACCTCTGCTCACTCACGTCGCGAAACCTCCGCTCACTCACGTCGCAAAACCTCCGCTCACTCACGTCGCAGATCCACCCGTCCTCAAGAGATCGAAAGGGAAAGTCGTCAAACCTTCTGTTGTCACCTCTCCCAAGACGAAGCGTTCTCCCTTGAAATCATCCATCAATACTCGTTTAAGTAAAAAAGGAGTTCTTGAATTGGGATCCTATGGCTCACCATTCAAGTAATGGCAACGGCAGCCGCGCCAATTGCCTCCTCATTCTTATCGCGTATCTTTGGACGTTGTTGCGGCCAAGGCAGCGCAGACGACAGCGCAGAGACACAGTACACCATCACGGCGAGCTTTAATTGTTGTTCCAACGGGAATACCGCCTATCTTCAACCCCCACGTCAATGCCAAGCAGATTCTGTCGATGGATGACGTGTTGCACAAGATTTATTACAATCCCAAACACCCCGCTGGCTACGGAAGCGTCAATGCACCTGCTGCTGCTTCACATTATTCAAAAACAAAAGTCAAACAATGGTTAATGCGTCAACCGATCTACACCCTTCACAAATCTCGATTGCACCCGTATCGTGTACGCGGTCCGCAAATTCAATTTCAAGCGGATATTGTCGATTATCAAAAGTAGGCACAGCATAATCGTGGCTACAAGTATATTCTCATGGTGATGGACATCTTTACACGCAAAGCCTGGGCATTCCCTCTCAAGACCAAGAGTGCCAAAGAAGTGTCGGGGGTTTTAGAAGCCATTTTCGCAACCATTCCCACCCCGCAACGACTGCAAACGGATTAAGGCCGTGAATTTTATAACCGACCGGTGAAAGAAGTCTTGGACAAGCACGCTATTGAATTGTTTTCCATCTACAGTCCCTATAAATGTGCTCATGTCGAACGATTGAACCGTACTGTCAAGAATAAATTGGAACGTATCTTTACAGCCACCAATCACAAGAATTGGGTGGATTATATCGCAGATGTCATGTATGCATATAATCACAGCACCCATTCATCCACAGGTTTCACCCGGATGGATGTGAATGCCTCCAATACCGTAGGAAGTGAAACAAAACAATATGAAACGTCTCCGACAAAACTATAAAAAGTTTGCAGTCCCAGGAAAGTCTATCCCTGTGGGAGCACGTGTACGTATTTCACGTGATAAAGGAACGTTTGGACGAGGGTATGAAGCGAATTGGTCGACGGAAGAGTTCATTGTCTCCAACATTCTCAAGAACCCTCATGGTACCAAAATGTACAAGATCAAAGACTTGAGTGGAGAAGAGATCAAAGGATCCTTTTATGCTCAGGAATTACAAGTGATTCATCGGGAGGAAGAAGTATATCAAGTGGACAAAGTGCTCAAGACCCGACGTCGGAATGGACGACCAGAATATTTTGTGCACTGGCAAGGATATCCGGCCTCGATGAAATCATAGGTGACAGACTTAGAACCTCTAGGTAATGTACGCCGCTATTGATTTGTAATCATGCAGGAACTGCATGAGGAACAACATGTGTACTTGTTGAGCAATACTCAACCCCATTTGTATGACAATAAAGCCAATCATTTCTTTACACGACTGGAAAATCCACTTTTTATTCCTAAAGGAGAAACATGGGAAGTAGGCTTGAAAGAGTTTGGGTATGTGAGTAATGTGGATACGATTCCCGAAGATTGTTATATTACCGTGGGGAAAATGGTGGATACGAAAGATTTGAAGGCCTATTTGCCTTATTATACGATGGAAGGGACCAATGTGGTCCGTCGTCACACCATTTTTGAATCCGATGAGGAAGTGAAACGGGTACCCATGATCACAGCGTTGGAATTATATGCACGTCGTACCATTTCCAACATGATGACTGTCACGACACATCCATCCTACTTGTATTATGGATGCAATGGCATAGAGGAAGCAGATGTATATGTGATTGACATTGTCCCATTTTCCCTGTTTCAAATCAAGGAATTCTCCGCTTTTCATTACGTCCTTGTGTTTTCCCCTCATTTTGCAGCCTCACTCTTATTGGACAAATGTGTCTATAATTTATCGTTGAAGGATGTCGTTCGGATCCATACACGACTCTCCATTCATCGAAAGGAATGTGACGTAAAGAAATATCCCGTCCATGACTATTGGTTCAGTGTGATTCCCTTACACCGCTGTCATTTTGCCAAACATGGGATTGAAAGGATGTTGGGAAATGAAATCTCAGTGCTCAATTTATTCAAACAATTAGAATGGTTTGGTGTAGGGAAATTAGTGTTTCATTCATCTAACAGATTGTCCTTTCATGTGACGCATGCTTCCAGTTATACATTGTCTGCGATGGATTATGGGATCCTCTCCGAATTGCAGAAAATAGCCACTGTTACCATGGCTCCCCCAGTGACCTATAAGGATATACAACCTCTGAGTGATGATACGACACGTGCTGTGTGGATGAGGACCGATACCTTTGTGAGTTCTCTCAAACGCAATGCAAAGGCACCTCCTATTCCCAGAGGGCATATAGGCCTGTTTCATAATCTTCGCATCCTTCTTCCTAAACTGAGAGAGTTGATGAAAGCAGTGAGAATGTATCAACGCACCTTTTTCCGATTGCAACATTTGGCCTCTAAAAAATAGTTTGCTTTACCAACACGCACCATGAAAAATCAATTTATTTTCCCAGTGGAGTTCCTCAATCCACTCACCCCAAAAGAACGTGAAAAGGAGTATCAACATCCCAAGAAAAAACATGTGTCATGGTTCAGAAACCGTATTGATCAATTGTATGACAAGATTGATACACAGTTACACAAGATCGATCCTACCCTCCATATAGCCGATGCTCCTGATTTAGTCACCTCCCGTTTCTTGCATACCTATATCAACACACTGAATGCAAAGTACCGCAACATGATGCGAATCCTACGTCAACACAAGATGGAAGGTGTTTTAGTCTCTAAACGATTCGGAGTCAAGAAGCGATTGTTTGATACGGTCTTATTGAAAAAATTTCGAAAATCGATTCAAAAGGAACAAGTCACAAAACGGCCCATTATTCATCATTTAGTTCATTCCCATCCTAAAGATGGGAAAGAAAATGTATTGGCCACTGGTGCGGATATGCAGCATGAAACGGGGCAACATGCACTTCCCTTCACACCTACGGAAAGTATCATATCTACAACACGTATAATGTATTTGCCTATCATAGTTTGGTAGATTTGATGGAGATGTATGGGAATATTCTCCATGATTTTGAAGTGAAACAGGAACGGTTGGCAACGTTAAGAAGGAGTGTGAAAGAATTCAAACCCACTGCAGGAAGTGACAATCTTGACGAGAACGTTCGTGAACGAGATAGGGTGAATGCAGAAGTGACTGTGTTGAAAACAGATCTTTGTCAATTAACCAAGGAGAGCAAACTGTTATTTTATGTGTCTAGACCTGAATCGTTTTATTACAAGAATTTAGAGAGTGATAAGAGGTGGAGTTCTATCGTCCCCACAGGTTATTATTCGTTGGAAACCTATTTGAATACCATCTTCCCCGCCCCCATGACATGGACCATTACATCCATGTCCTATCATTATGAACTGACCATCGATTGCATGGACGATATGGAAATCAAGATGGACCGGCAATCTAAAGCCTATGAGATTTTCAAAGCAGAACAAGTAGCTACCTACGTGTGGGACGAATGGATCTTGGAATTCCCCCTCAGCACGATTCATGTTCCCTACTTTATCCTATCTTCAGAAACAAACCATGGAATTGGACGCTCTCTTTGAAAAGAAGAGTGTCCCCTATGCATTGAGTGGGACCCATGACTTGCCTTCGAAACGGAAAACCGACACAACAGTATAAGATCGAGGATAAGAAGCATCCCAATTTCTCAACATCAAACATTGAGACTATATTGAGATTTTTCTTACCCTATCTCATCTACCTAGTCCATTACTATTCAATTTACCCACGAAAAACTATACACTCCAATCCTTTGTGCAAGCTTTCAATCAAGCCATACCCCTGCCTGATATGGTGTGGGTGACGTATACAACAGTGGGCGTCTTTCACGTGCTTCATTTTTAAAATCGCGGAAGGGTATTTGTTGAAAATCAATCCCCACAAACTCTGGCAACACATGTTGAATCATAGTCATGAATATGGTATGTTCACCTATCATGAACAAACCTGTATACACTCGGAAACGCGGAACATTGTTCTGCAATTTACCGTCGGTATCAACAACGTCCAAAACATGTCACCCATGGGATGACAATACACATCTATGGTTTACGGAATTCATACCTTTGATTATGCCAAAGGATGGAACCACAACCTCGACAATACGCCTCTTCCTCATGGAAAGGGAAGGAATTGGATCGCCTTTGTTTCAAGAAATCATATTTCCCTTATGCTTACAAATCGAAAGAGCTGTTGGCCAATACGTGTTTACAATCCTACATTGTTTGGAGATAAACATCTCTGATAGAAATTGTATTCACCAACCCCTGTCGCGTATCAAGAAGTAGATCCACCCTGAAAGATCTGCGCAAAGATAGATTGACCTCCTTTATTGGATGAGTTCAGAGGATGATCATGCAAAAATACTCATGACGACCATGATGGAACGCTGGCAAGATAAACATGTTTTAACTAGTGGATGGTATGGTGTTGAGAGTGGATGTGGAGAAACACAATGATATTACATATCGGTGATGGTGAAATACAACATCCCACACTCTCTCGCCATTTTCTTCATCTCTATAGCACTACACAATGCAGAAACCGTTGCACATCTAATGAACACATGATTCGGTCGGCAAGGTTATACATCAAACCCCACCCTGGACATTTCTACTCTCGTTTCATCGTGTCCGCATTCCCAAAGGGACGTTATACCTTGGAAGGACTCTTTTCTAAACTCCAAGTGAATTTACAGATGTGGACGGATGATCCCTAACTCATCTCTCAGAAAGACATTATTTGACGGTGAAACACCGCGTGCGCGAAATGCCTTTATTGATTTTGGAGAAGCGATGAGTTACTCGTATCGGTTACCAATCTATTTGATGGACCAATAACAGATGACAAACTCTTCCCTCGCATCATCCAATTCCTTCAACATTATCGTTCATTTGTAATTTTATAAATATTGTGGCGGAAAGTATTGGGTGAGGACAGTGAACAAATCTTAATTCACCCCATTGAAGAGAAACAACAATTGGGGGAAATGGTTTGTTGAGTGTCAATATTGATTAGTAACCATTTTTAATCAGTATGATGAGATTGAAATTCGTGGTGATGATGGCGAATTTATCCGATTCATGAAGGACGATCTATTTCAAACACCATCTCGTTGTAGGGAGATAGGTAATTATGGACAGAGTGCACTCAATGCATGAGGAACCGATTACTTGTTGAGTAAAGTCAGCAATTGTTTCTGAAATATAGCCAAATTCATTTCAAAATCGTTGGTTCTTCATTCCATGGTTCCATGGGGATCATGGAAGCGGTATTCGTCGTAACATTAATCAATATCATCAGTACATACCCGTGGATGTAGTGTAGTGTGTGGGGACATGAATGTATCCTGAGGAGCTTCGACGTTATACGTCTTATCCTTCCCTTCAAAACGGATTCACGCGAGGGAGAACGCGGTTATGGGAGAGAAAGGCAAACCAGGCAAACAGTTTCAGCAAGGTAAACAAGACAACAAGAAAACATGGAGAGCCGGATGTTTCGGCTTCAACATTCCAGCGGTATTTATTCGGAGAGCTCGTTGATGCATTTTTGATCAGCATCGACACTGGACAATTTCTTTTCTATCATACATGGCGTTATGTCCCTGTTGTCAGTGGTGTACACACACGATAGTATGAACTGCCTCTTTGTTCAACGATTTTGGGTATTTAAAACAGGATTACTATTCTCAGAAGGACTGCCCTTTGAATTTGAATGTTTATACAATTTCTATGTATTGAATATTGTAGGCTATACATTATGTAGGGGGTATGGAAAAAACAAACTGTTATGGTGTGTGAATCCTACAGGGGAAAGAATTATGGAGATAGTATTCAACATCCTTTGAATTTAGAATGTCACCTATCTCCTGTGAAAAAGTCAAATGTGCAAGATATTGAAATCAAATATGTGGGATGATGGTATATCCCTATGAAGAGCGGAAGTCCGTAAGTAAAAATGCTCTACCGAGCGTCGCGCAAATTAGTAATTGTCTTTTCAAGCATACTAGACGATGGACGAATCTCTTTTTAATCGTAACGAACAATTCCTTGGAGATTAGTTTGGAAGAGGTTCATTTATGCAACGAGGTGGATGGAATAAAGTGATTGGAAGAAAAACGGAATGATTAGGACGTGTATGGTTGTAAAGAACTATACATCCGTCTGCCAAATCACTCAAAAGGAGAGTTCAGAAAAACGTTTCGCGAAACCATTCGAAAAACACTCGAAAAACTCTCGACAAGTATCGCGAAAATTGCAAGCATAGAAATCGCAAAAAGGATTTGTACATACGGTACAGAAACGTTGGGAAATCGTCCAGTTTCGAACAGAGTTTCTCAATTTGCGAAACAAAGCTGTCACGGATGTGTCAGTGCTCTACCGTACAAGAAAGGAGTTGATCGTCTCAAAACGGGTGTGACCGATCGCTGAAGCACTTACAGACTGTCCGAACGTGGTTGTAGGAAGCTATTCAAATAAAGTGAGTCGGAAACGCGTCTTCACGGATGAAGAAGGGAGATAGGTGGAAGACTGCTCTAAACGTCGCGTGGTCATGTGAACATTGCCATCATACGAAATGGGGAAAAGGAAGTTTGATGGGGCGTTACTTATCGCGGAGGTTGCTAAACAAGATGGCTCTTTTAAGAAAACTAAGCAATCTTAGGGAATCAGTCATTCAAGCCTGGCGGAAAACCAACTGAATTATTGGATGCGCGTTACGATGTATTCCAGAGTGATAAAGTCGATGACTCGGAGTATTACAGCAAAACGAGCGTTCTGACACAGTCAATGGATTGGAAAATTACGGTACCAATTCAATTCACGGTCCCTCGATAGCCTTTCATTGGATGGCTGTATGCAATGCTATTTTCGCGTGGAAGATACAATCATGAAAAATGATAGCGGTAAAGGAGCATGAGTGCCATGTGAGGAGTCGACAAGGCGATTATTATAACAATACGGCACTCTCTTTTCCCGACATTACTATCAGCTTGACTGAACGCACATTGGAAGGGAGGCAATGGACTTGTATTATTGAGAGTTACTTAGCAATATTTTACATTCAACCATGATGTGAAGAATACACATGGTTCAACAAGGATTTACTGTTCCTCAAGTGATGTATGGCACGGGGTCTGATGCATGACGAGTAGACGGTGAAGTCTAAGGCGGTAGAGTTTAAGATAAAGAGAATGCATCAATCAAGCCATTCTCAAACAATAGGCAGACAACAATTTACAACGTTACCTTTGACTTTCCCCTGAAATGTAATTTGTTCCAACAAGTGAGTGCTCTGCCCCAGGCAAGCACTGGATCTCATTTTCCCTTGAAAATAACGGAATATGCCATTTAGATATGGCACATCTGCAGGGGACGAACTATACAAAGTAAAAGGTTCAAATCACCTCTTTCAATTGTATATGCCCATGTTCACCGAAAGCAGAACTGCATTGAAAACTGCGATCGACCGCAAGACAGAAGCATTTATTATCGCTACAATGGCATGACCGTTCCAAAAGGACAAACGATTTGAACGTGGAATACCACGAAGACGTTTTCCAATGGTGCTTATTGAGTCTAAACTCATTTTTTCGGGTTGTTCCCAGTAACTCTTGGGATTGATCAGGAAGTTAAACTCTAATTTGAACGGCTTGACTCTTTTCAAGTCCCATGACCATGGAGCCATCATGACAGAGGCACTTCAATTGCAAGATGACGTGTTTGCTACAGTCAATTCAATCGTTGCGATTCAAGTCTATAACACGAGATGAATCAAGTGGTATAGATTTAGAGAGTTTTACAAATATGTTACTTTATGGCTTGACAGTACCTTGGTAACAATCGATGTGTTCAACACCAATAACGTCACTATGGACTGGATGCAATTTGAGAACACGACACGCAAAAAATATGGATTTCTTAATGTTTGTCATTCCTTGACGAACAGTTCTGTCACACGGAGAATGCTTGTTCTCATGCGTATATCCACGTATTTAAGTGTTGGCGCGAATGCATCCTCATAAGACATGTTATTGAAGGCACGAGTCTCACTTTCTCTATCGTTGGACATCTTTTATCAACATCGTTAAATAAAGTCAGGTTGGCTGAATGGGGCGAAGGTTAAGCAACACGAAAATCGAAGGAATCTGAGGGTATGATCAATTACAGAGAAAATTAATCAATGCAGCTGTGCGAAGATGATTTTCTCTGTGCTATTCGTGTAGTTGTCAAACGTTTGCTCATCGCACTCCTCAATCTTTTAACGTCCTTCAAGGTTTTGTGTTTCTGTGATTACTTCTGCTCATTCCCGGAATAAAAGACACTTATTGTCAATAGTGACGCTGCTCATCACTGGCAAGCATTGGTTGGCCTTTTATCAAAATGGGATCAAGTTGTGGTGCGAAATCTTTTGACTTTATGATCTTCCATTCTATTCACTTGTTTACGAGTGGTTAAGACAACACCTTATCCTCTAGACTATCGTCGCTTCGTAACAGGTCTAAAGCTATTGTGGTGTTATGTATTTATTTTGAAACCATCGACTTTTAACTTTTAATGGTCTTTTCAATTTCTTCTAAAGTATTTTATTGGGGACGAGTTACTGACAATTCATTTATCCCAATACGCACTTACACCACACAGCCACCACCCATCTTTTTCTTTTAACACACACACCTTACTACCACATCAAAAACACACCCAACAAAACACCACCCCACCCACTATTCAACACCAACCATAACCAACCCCACCACTCACACTTTTCTCAATCACCCTCAAGCCTCCAACTTTCATCACAGGCCACACTCCGCACTGTTTCACACACCCAAAACACCCGACACACAACAATGACTCGTAAAACTGCAATTAAACACCCAGTTGCACACACTCACTCACCACAAACCCACCCCCATCACATTCCAAACCCCATTTTAACCACACTATACCACCCCCACACACTCCACACGACAACCACCACACTCAGCACACTCCACCACCCAACACCCACTGTTTCCCCACATCCACCCCACACAATATTTTCTCCCCACATCATTTCACATCCCCCATACCACCACCCACCACTTATTTTTCTTCACTCCCACACCCCACCCACGCTCCACCCACTCCACAACCACCCGCACCACTACTACAACCACATTCAACCCCACATTGCAGCACCACACCCCACCAACCACGCACACTAACCTTTCCACCAACCAAACATTGCACCCAACACCCCAACCCACTGTCAACCACACCCACATCTTTATACCACCACACCAAATGTTCACTCCCCCACTCAAAACCCACACGCACCCCCAACCCACTCGAATTCCAACACCACAACCCCCAATCTCATATAACACCCACACCTACATCCCCACACTTCCAACTTTCAGTTACCACACTTTTTTCCTCACCACACTCACCACGCGCACCACCCTGCTCACCTTCACAATCGTTGCATAATGTCATTTTTTCATTAGATCGCCGCAATGTCATATGTATTGAAGTGTAGAGGGAGAAAATTATCATAGATCAATGGTGATTCATAGCATGTCATCGCGATCATGATTCGATCATAATCACGCAGTGATTTTTATGAGATGTGTTACATTTTCACAGTTTGAATGAATATCTAAGGTTCTTGGAAACGTTCGTAGTTTGGTACTGGTTGCTGTCGAATATTGAGGGAATCTCTTCGAATAGGGATTGGCATGTCTCCAACGATTCCGCTTCTGCAGTCGATAAAACGGTCAAATACATTCGTTGGAAAAGAAGGAACAGTGTAAATTACTTTGCGTTTAACGTTGGGAAAACAGCTCGCGCTCGTGGAATCAATGAGGCGATGGCAGTGTTGACTGGTTTGCTATGCGGTCTTTGTATAGTTCATGACCTTGAACGGTGCAGGGATTTTGTGATTGGGGTACGCTCACGTCCACGTTAGGGGGCGAGAATTGGCGATCTTTTACAAATACGATCGTAGGTTTCAGGAGTGGTGCCCAAATTGGTACACCCCGTGGAATATCTGTACAGTGACGAGAGTTCATTTAATAGAACGAAAGGGCGTGATGTCGGTATGTGGCCAGAGGGAGTTGCGGGTAACAATGTTGAAGTGGTATGCGGAGCTCTGAGTACCATCTGTGGCAGATCCTTGACTTATTGAAGCGGGGTGTAGATACCTTCTTTCAAAAGGCGATGTGGTTCCGTATGGAAGACTCGATTGGGTAAAACAAACCGCTTGTCTCCAGTACTTAAGGCTTTCTTTACTTGCATCACTGTTATTCGTGGTGTGGGTTGGATGAGGTTGTAAACCTGTGTATGAATGTTTTTCACTGCGTCTACATATTGATGTTTTCACTGTCGCATCATCGTTGAACACCCTTCATGCGAAGTCGTGGATTTCTTCTCATTGCCTTGAGGATAATGTAAGAGTACATTATGGACTAAATACAACCTCCTTTCACTATCCCCCACGACTCGTATTGAAAATCCCAAACGATTTGCATTCTCGGTAGTCTTCTGGTGACTCAGGGATAATTTTGAGGTATCGAGACGCTTTTCGCCTCAGTATCAATAAAATTTTGGGTGTTGTCAAACGAGCAGACTTTTCGTGTTTATACGGTGCGGAATTGAGGAAGAAGGGTCTGGTGGCCACAATGAGTTCACTGAGGTGACGTCTTTGTTTTGTGTTTGGTGTTGTTTGTTTGTTGTGTTTTGTTGTTGCTTTCAATGGTCAAACGCTTTGTAATATAATCTAGTGTTGTCCAGGATGCATTGCCGATATAAATGGGCTTTTCAGTCACATGTCTTTCGCTAATTCACCAGGTTTGTCGTGAAGGTGGAGAAGGTGGCTTAGGGATGGAGTGGTCATTAGTAAACAAATTCGGTGATGTAAAATATTGCTTCCATATTTGCACATTTCATTGTCTGCGTACATTGCGATACTCAATTGTGGAGATTTGCGGCGCATTTTCGTTGTTGTTGGCGGTTTTTGCGATGGTATTGAACATAGGGGCGAATATACGGATTGATTGAGGAGATCATATGAACTGGTTATCTGTAAGCTTATCAATAATACTTGAGAGCAGGATATGTAACCACTACTCTTTTGCGATTTCGTGGTCATCTAAATGTAGGCTGAGTGAAGGCGGTTCGTTCAACTTTGCCATAGCTTTGATTTGGGAAGACATGTTCCCTTGCCGTCGCTGTAAGGAGCCAATGGTAATTTCGTTGGATTTGGAAGTGTGGGGATATTCAAAATCGACGCACAGTACATGTGTGGGTGCATTGAATTGTATCGTTCACATTCGTGTTGTGGTCCACCACGATTGTGTCCGCAAAAGTTTGGAAAAAGTGCATATGGCGCACGTATAAATTGTTAGATTATAAAAAACAGGTGAAGTCCTTCTTTGCATGAGCGGATGTGATTCAAATGTATCACAGATCTACTTCAAAAGGGGTACAATATACGTTCAGCATTTCCTACTTGACGTGTATTTTTAAAGAATGAATTAGGTCAAGAGGTGGCGAAATGTTGATGGGGTAATGAGAACGTCGCGTATTTCACTTCAAAAAAATCGAGTGTCTGGAGAAGGCTACATCACTGTCAAATAATAGTGGATCTAATCTTCAAACGTGCTGCACGTTTGTCACGTTAGTTGCACGCATATATCTTTCAAATCCTTTCACTCAAATCATTGTAAAATGTTTTCGGAGGATTGAGTCTCGTGGGGCTACGATAGCAGTCAAAGTATGTATTGGAAATATTATCGCTAGATGTGTGATCGCCATTCGGATTAGCGTTGCTCAATATGTGATTTGAGTGAGGAAGTGCTGATGGTCGGATGACAAATTGATTAGAGAGTTTTATAATGAACGAATCGATGAATCGGAGTTTATATAGGGTATTGGATGGCATGGGAAGAAGATGGTACTAGTCTTGTCTCGACAACTAAATGGGCTCGATTTATATTGTGATCCGGCTTGTAACTTGTATACTTCACTTGTGATGTAAATCCTCCAATTGTGCAAACAGATGTATAATGTGGTCCGGATTGGAGTTGTCGAGGTAATGCATTGAAGGGTTTGGATATTTGCGTGATAGATCGAGGTCTGATTTGTGTATGTTCATTTCATGTTCTGGGGTTTACTCACATCGTGTTAATTGAGGTCTGTTCATAGTCGATATCATTGTCAGGTTTGTTATGTTTGTCGTTTCATGAGATCAAAAATAGACAGATATGTCTGCTGGTGATCAAGGGGAATGACTGACCGTATGGGAATCACACGATTCTTTATGTCGCGGGAATGCAACCAATAGGATCCATTAGCTTAGGTATGTTCTTGGACCGGACTCAATATGCTTCATGTCGAAACATCCAGCGAGGGGTTGATTGGTTTCTCGCGTGGTCGAAGAATTCTTGCGGTTTGAATTTGGGTCGTTTATCTGAAAAATCTCTCGCATTTTGCGATGTGTTCAGGAGTTTCTTTGTGGCATGTCTTTGTTTTCATACTTTACGGCCTTTCTTGTAGAAATTGAACGTAAATAACTAACTAATGTATCAAAGTTTCACTGTGTTTGGTATGTTCGATACAATGCGAGCAGATTCTGAAAATCCGTCACGGGAAGAAAATGTCAGACTGATTTTCCATATCTTCCGGTACCTACAGATGAACGATGGTGTGTTTGTGTTTTTCACAGTTGGGAGGGGTTATTGGACAAATCTTTACTGTTGAAGAGGATACGAAAGAATGACATTTTTTTCTTTTCAAACTTGAATAATCGTGTATTCATCAACCTCTGACGTATCATGGAAAGTCTAGATGATAATATGGTGCAAATTAACTTGGATGAGGAAGCGATCTGATAACTGAATAGGATTTTCTTGTGGGGATCAAACACGTTCACGAGTCGAGGAATGCGATTGTTTTGGTAGAAAGTGATAGGGACATGTCTTGAAAAAAAATGCGAAGTAAAGTGTTGCATCAAACAACATAAGCTTGCGAGCTTGATATTCGTAGGATAGGAATGGTGGCATGAAACATTAGGGAAGGGAGTTGTTTGAATCATTAATCAAATTTTCAGCAAATATGATTCCGTTTCTCGATAGTCTTCAATAATTCTTGAATTGACACAATGTCACCGAACCATGTATCAAAGTTAGTGCTTGGGACGCTTCGTGAATGTATGAGGGTGTTGGTGATGTCTCTCACTTCTCTTCGTAGACATAATATTTGGCAAACTGAGTTTCATATCACAAACTTTCAGTCTGTGGGGGGGGTGTTGTTGCACAATGCGATAAAGTCGATACAAGAAGTTAAATAGGTCTCATTCATTCGGGCTTTGAGTAGGGAGTACATCGATAAAATATCACGACGTATGATCCTTCTTTTCACGCTGCAGACCTTTGCATGAATAAAAGGGTAGGGAAAAATGTTCTAATTTCGTTTCAGGCATTACCACTGTTATGCTAGTTGCGGAACCGTCCAGATCCAGACACAGCAAGTCATTGTCATCACATAATTAACGGCGGGCAATCGTGTATCGTCACATACGTTACAGCACGTCAAATAGTTGCGACCGTCTCCGCTTGTATGGGATTCAGTTTGGAAGGAGAGAGAAAGACAGAGAATTCACCGTGTATGAGGTTCGAAGGAGAATGTTTTCTGTGACGCGTTTAATATTGTGTGATATATGCTCGGCGCGCGTGCTCGATTGGTGTGTGTTTACAAGTGGGATGCGTGGGCGTGTGCTCTGTTTTGTCCTCTTGCAACGTGTTGAGGTGGGCGTGTGCTCGAATGCAAGAGAGGAATGTATAAGTGCAAAAATTTGGGGAAAAAAGGGGGCAGACTTTGCTATGATATTAACAGGAATATATTCAGGATTTAAGGTTCGTGAGGATTATTCAAGAACTGAGGCCATTATCAGTTGTTGATCGGGATAATAATCCTTACCATATTACATCACACAAAATTGCAATAGTAATTGTAGGAGTAACACATTTGAAAGTATGGTGATACAATCTTTAACGTCATGATTCTAGTCGTCAAGTGTGGGAATGTGAGAGATGTTCCATAAAATCAAAAAACGAAGTGTAATGAAAGGGAATTAATGATATGTAAACAATTTGAAAAATAAAATGCGTTTGAATGTGAAATAAGAAAATTGCTCAACACAACTTTGAATCGAGGGGAGTCTGTATAGGATGGAAGGCAAGTGTATGCCACAATTGTTTGAGAGTGCATGATAAACAGCAGAGAAATGACTAGAAAGTGAAGATAAGTAGATGGAGACAGCAGAACGCAAATGATGCGTTGATGTGGGCGTATCTGAGGAAGGTTCGCTTCTTCCATGCCTTCTTCATGCTTCTGCAATAGAAGCATGAGGGCGTTTAGATGTCTCGGGCATGCTACGTTAGTGGAGGACAGTTGTGTCAAGAAGGCGCATGGATGGACTCGTGAGTCCAAGCGAGAGGCTGCTAATAGGGTGGAGCCGAAATGTACTTTCTGTTGCAAGGATTATAATGTCGAAAAGAAAATGTAAAGTAGTAAACAATTCGTAGGCTATACGAGTTTTGTTAATTCTGTCAGCACAGGAAGACAAAATGCTCTCCGTTAATTACAATTCTTGCGATGGAAAGTTTTACGGAGGAAATGTAAACATGTGTGCAGTTATTATTAACATATAGAAAACTTTCAGTAGTCATGAAGACTATTGTAGGTACAGTCGGCAAAGACCAGTTGTAATTAAAGTTCATGAATATTAGAAATGTCACTGGTGAAGTGGACGTAATAAGGGTTCAACATTTCAGAACCCTGAAAGAAGATAATGATAAAAAAAAAGAGGGGTTACTTTATAGCCTACTCCAACTCGAGATGCCTAGAACGGCACACATTGCTTTAAATTTGTTTCTTTGAAAAAAAATTTCAAAATTTAGAAGTATTATTTAGTTAACTGATTTTCTGTATGCTATAGAATATCTTGGTTATTGTTTTTATGAACTGTCAAAGATTGCAAATTTAAAATTTATTTCGATTCCTTATGATATACTATGATGATATATTGCTGAGAATCGCGGGGGATTGATGTGAAATAAGAAAATTTGGTGATCGACATGGGAAAGGCAGTGGATGAACAAACATTTTGAAACGCTAAAATTATGTTCAAACATTTATGATTTTAAGATTGGATATTTTCAAAAAAATTGGAAATATTGTTATTGAACAAGATGATAGTATGTGGAGGAAGGATGTAAATATAAAAAATATTTGAAGATTATGCAATTGAAAGTTAAAAATACATTTGATGAGTTTAAAAAAGAGCAAACCTTTTAATGAATATTTATGAAATGGTTACTTAACATCGTAATGAATCAATGGTGAATTTGTCAGGCATGTAGGTAAGTAATAAAGATAAATAAATAAGTTTGTTCAATGTAAATCAAATGCAATTCTGAAATTCTTTTACTGACGCATCAATTGCTCTTTTGCAATATTGGAGATCGGAATAATGTATTATAGGAAGACAGCAACGTCTTGTGTTTTCCCAAAAATTATATTGATTACAAGTAGTCTTTCGGACAAATAATTTTTGTAATTAAAGAAATTTTAGTAGTTTTTTAATATTTGAATTTCTGAATTATTGATTATGCTGTATTGATGAACATTTTGGTGCCTTAATAAAATATTTGTGACTTGATATTACTTTAGGAGAGGCATGTGTCAGAAGTGTTCATTCCATGATGTTTTTTGTGAGCTACATGGTGTTTGAAAATGAGGAAAATATATGCGAATACATGTTTAAGTGAAAAATTTAAGTTGTTGTGCTTTGCGAAGCTGACAGATTTCAGCATGTCATCTTGTTTTGACAATGACTTTTTGATATTTTGCATTCAAAAATCACAGCCTATAGCAAATGTCGCGCAGGCTGGATCAAAAGTTTGATGACATATAAGTCAAAATGTTACTGACATGAAACGAAATTGGAATTTAAGTGCAAAGAAGATTCAAAACAATACTTATATTTGCTTATTATGCATAAATTTCAACTATGTTGCAATATATTTTTGTGCAAAATTTATGATTTTATCCAAAAGAAGTAATGTGTTTTCGAATTTTGATGGTTTCATAGAAAATTTGATTCTTGTTTTTGTTTCTCTTTTCATTAACATAAAGAGGTTCTTCTCATCGGGAGCAAAAGTGTTAGGCTAAATATATGACAATGTGTGTATAGGGTTGTGAAGTGGGTTTGAAGTTAGTAATAATGCATTGTAGTCAAACAGAATTTCTTTTTGCTCTCATAGGAAAATTGGTATAGAGGTTTGCAGTGGCAACATGCAGTCTTGATTTTTTATGGTAGACATGTACTTTTTGGCTAAAGTGTAATTTATCTTAAGTGTGATTGTTAATGAGGCATCGCTGTTGAGCCATTTATTGCACACTGACAAAAAGTCAATAAATATTAAATGATTACAAATGGTCTGGGAGCGGAGTGGGGGGGAGGGGAGGAGGCCCCCTCGAAAAATTGCGGGGAGGTGTGTGTTTGGCATCAATTTGGGCTGTTAATTATTTATTTGTGATAATTTGCATCTAATTTTATTAAATAGTACAAAGTGAGATTGAAAGACTAATCGCGCTGATAATTTGTAACAATAATGACAGAAAGCTAATCAAACTAAAATGTGAAACCAAGGATTGTAACACCTCCGAAAGTGTTTGTTTATGATACACGTTTGGCTGCCGGAATGTGAGATATTGGTAATCATCTTTTTGCAATCTTAAATTAAACAGATGTTATCCTCATACTCTGAGAGGTTTGAGAAGAAAGGTGAAAAGTGTTACAAATCCGTGCGACATGGACAGATCACTTGTGTTTAGTGGGTTTAAACTTGAATGCTTCAAATGTGCTCGTATTGATTCGTTGAAGATGTCTTAAATGTGGTGGATAAATTATGATCAAGGGATAGAATAGTTGACTTCTGTGATCGTCACAATATAACGAATTTTGTTAAGTTTAGCGGATTTTTGGATTGGATTGAATTTCGGTAAGTAAAATATTTGAATGATGAACTGTGTTTTCAATCAGGTTGGTTGTACATAGGTAATAGGGGAAACCCATCTAGCGGCTCAAGAAGTAGAGGAGGAAAGAGAAAGGCAGTGGCTGCGTTGTTTTGGAGCAGTTACGATAAATTCGCCGTTGAGAGACTGGGGACTATGTCGGGTGTTTCTTCTTTGGTTGGGAACGCGGAAGAGATGTAATGAGCAGTGAAGGAAGAATAATCATTTGCTTTGCGTTACACGATGGCAATAGAAGTGGATCACTAGAAAAGGTTGGCCACAGTTATTGTATGTATAATTAGACATTTTAAGCATTTCTCCTATGGGTCGGATGACTGTTGGGTGTTAGTGTGAAAGCAAAATTTGGCGTTGATGAGAAAGTAGCAGGGTGATTGGATCGACGTCTGAGAGGACAGCTGAGAGTGAAGACGGAAGTTTAAAAGTTGCTTTCGATTGAGCAGCACGATCATGAGATGGTGGCACGTCTCATTTGTGGGTTCAGTTTAAGGTGGATTAAATGTGTAGAAATTATCAAAAGTCCACGCTTTCGAGCACTCCACACTATAATGCATTCGCATCAATGTTTCGATCATAATATTATATGAATCAAGTATAGCAAAGTTAGTTTCAATAATTAGGAACGTAGACAATTATATTTTAAATGAGGAATAGAGATGGTGGTGTATATCATGGTGTAGCTTTAAGGAGGATAATATGTTGACATAATTTTAGAATGTAGTCCAAGACAACATGATGTCTTCCTAGAATGTAAATTAGATGTGTATGTGCGGCATAAAAAATTAGTAATAAATTCAATGTAACATGACGTTTAGTATAACAGGCACTAACATGACATGTTCTTTTTGAAGACATGCGCAGCTCTATTGCCAATCAAATTGAAATTATTGTATTGAAGATGAGGCATAATGCACTGATAAACACAAAGGGAAGAAATGAAAGGCAAGAACTAGATGAAAGGACAACGAGAATGGAAAGTAGTACTTAGTTTTATGAAATGATGATATATGGACATTAATGAAAAGAAAATTTGTAGGTGCAGGAAAGGGATGATGTGTTGATCGAATTTTTTGATGTTTTTATTTAGAATATATTTAATTAATTCTAGAATATATAAGTATTTTTTTGATGCTCAAATCGAGTTATATTATGATATAGCAAAGAATTTAATTTGAATAAGTAAGTTTAATTATAGGCGGTATATAGCAATATCTTTGTCAATTGTGCAACAATTTGGTATAGAAAAAGAGTTTATTAAACTTGACGAATATTGAATGTGTTATTGGATCCGAATGGCCATTATAATATGAGAGAAGAGATATGTAGACCATTGGTTCAACACCAAATACCAAACGATCCTGGCACACATCAAAAACAAACCCATACAACACAACAACAAACCACCCAACCACACATCCCCCAACCCAGAAAACCACACAAACCTACCAGCCCCACCCAAACGAACATCCAACCACAACAAAACCACACGTCCAACACCATCAAACCCCCCAACACAAACCAACCACAGCCATCACACTCAACCCACATTCACACATCCCACAAAAACCAACACACCCATCACACACCAACCCCATCAACACACATCACACAAACGCACAAACTCGCCATAACGCCACCCAATACCAAACCACACCACACACCAATCGTTCCAAACCCAACCAGCCCACCAAATTCCCACCTCCTCATTTCCACCAACTTCCTGCCACAATAGCCACACAAGCACACCACGCCACCCAACACCCTCATCACCAAAGGTACGTGTGATGACATATTTAAATGAAAATGTTTGGGGTTTCATTGGAAGGAGGACGTGGAGACTTGAAAGGAAATAAAACATGGTATCCTAACTTTAAAAAAGAATCTCAAATCGAAATTAAGTACATTAAATAGCAACATATTTACAATATTTAGGAAGAAAATGAGTTACTACAATATGGGGACCCAGAAGGCAACCAGATGCAGGAGATAATGATACTAACATATTTGTGAAATCGAATTTATTGTGTTTAAACTGTTACAATGGAAATGGATTATGCCTATAATAGATATTATGTTTCTTATGCCTAGGCATAAGAATTGTTATTTAAATCGATTATCATTACAGGTCATTTCAAAGGTTAGTGGGCGATCATATTTGCCGTTTATGATTAATTTTTAATATAATACGTTAGTTATCTGCCTCGTCCACAAAAAGTAAAACGGTACTTTCTAATAAAAAACCCTGTTTGAATATTACAACTGAGTTTGCCACTCCATAATTAGTAATACAGTATGATGGTGAAGGATTTGCATAAATTTACACCTTTTCTTTTGCATTTTCAGTTCGACTAATCTATTAAGGGAGTCATTAAGAAGTGTTGAGTCAATTGTGTCAGCCTTGTCTATAACATGTAAGTGTAACACCATGTTAAATCTCTCGCAAGAGTATTAAATTATTCGATTTGCGAAGTGATGTTATTATGGATTTTAAAGATATTATTTATTTATGAATTTTACCTGCATTTTTTAGAATGTTATCTTTCACGTTCTACAAAAGTTCAGCCGCTTAGAGATAAAACTATAAAAATTGAATTTGTGAAAAAAACAATAATTAAATTACACAATGGTTTATTTTTGGAAGATGAATATACAGTCCGTTTCATAAAAAGTGGATATCCTGAATTTGACTAATAAAACATAAGTATGATAAGGAAAGATTTTATGTTATTTATGTCCTATATATTTTAATGTCCTTTATTATAGTCTGATATGTATGATACGTAACGTCTTAAGAAGCTAATATTTTGTGGGCCTACCCTTACTGTCAATGCCATTACCAATGTTTGGCAATTGATTTCGATGATATCCTATTGATTTTTCGAGGACTGATCTAAACCTTTCTCACTCTCTTTTTAACAGTGACCGTAAGTTGTGAAACGCCATCTGTAGGTAGCAGTGAACGACGAACGTTACGTTTTAGAATACTCCATACATTTTCTATGGGATTCAGATCAGGAGAACGAGCTGGCCAAGATAATGTCCTAAGCCCTAATTGAGACTTGCATAAGTTGACTCTACTACTCCTGTGACACGTAGCATTCTCATCCATAAATAACCAAGTCGATGGATCACCAAGTTGATCTGTCATTTGGCCAATGTTCATTCGTTAAAACATTCACATAGCGTTCAGAATTCATGGTTCCTTGCTGTATGTGAAGTTCAGAGGGCCATTGGTCCAAATGCCAGCCAAATCAGTAGAGTCGCACACCTTGTACCGGGGACGATGTAAATGTCTCGGAATTTCCTGATCAGATTTTATCCATAATCTCAATCGACCATCACTATCCTTCAGACGGACTGATTGCCTCTCCAGACCAGACAACCCTGATCCATTGATTTCGCAGTGACAATGACTCATTGCCATCTGAGACGTCTTTTTGTATGCTGATCTGATAATTTCGATTGAGAGGGCTCTTACAGCTCTTGAAATTCGACTCAATAAGTCTTCTACGAATAGTGGACTTAGAAATAGACGAGGTCTAGTGCAGCCATCTCAGTTAAGAGTAAGGTGAGACTTGGATCAACTTTAACAAATCTCAAAATTAGGCGGTCTCTACGTTTGGATGTTTTGCGGTGGACGGCCAAAGCCTCTTTACGACAGAGTCGAAAATCATCATTATGCATCGATGCACATTTGTGTAAGGGACATTTAGTCGCTTGCTTGTAGCTCGCAAAGAACACCCCTAGTTCTAGCAAGGCTGACACTTGCCCTTTTGTGAATGCGATCTCGTTATTGTTCATTTGTGCTTTGTATTGTTTTCAACCGGTAAGAGATAGATTTCTAGCTGAAAGCAATCAGGAGTGCTGCCAACACCACCGCAACGAAGTCAGGAAGCTATGGAACATGAAGTCCCGTTAATCACATGTAGCAGTTACATTATTGTTGATGAATAATGGTGCTATACTGGCTCTGATTGACCGATTTTCTTTATTTTTGTTTTGCTTGATAGCTTTTGGCTTATAGAACAACATATTACATTAATAAAAAGGAAACAAAATGTAATTTTACATGAGTGAGGTATGATTTTGTGTAACATTGCTAAATGAAGATCAAATTATCTACTACTTTTTTTATCTATAACAGGAAAACAACTCAATATTCATGCTTGAAATTTCCAACAATGATATTAGTAAGCACAACTGACATATCTTCCAAACTTCAGAGAAATTCGTTCAAGTTTGGCGGAGTTAGACAAAGTTAAAGTTAAGGCGATGTTTAAGGGTGATCCATTTTTTATGAAACAATCTGTAGTTTCACTTTCTTTCAGGAGCAAAAGAAAGTCGATTTTGGATTGGTTGAACCAAGAGTCCAACAGCAATAAGAAATAGCCTCATTATTTCTACTTACCTTTCTCAATACTGGTTCCGAAATGTCCTTGCACTAGCCCATTCATCTATGCAAAGTCATTAGTGATGTCTCCACCTTCTCCACTCTCGACATGAAGACTTCAGGAAGACGAGTCAACAGCCAAGAAAGTTGCCAATTGAATCATCTCTTCCTAAAAAGCATGCTCCACGATCTCAGACCAACGCTAGCAAATAGGAACTTTAGATGATATTTAACACCAATTCACGAGAGGATTTGACTTTCCGAAGCGTCAGTTTGGTTGACGCACCGAGCTTTCTCCAATTTTTGTTTGATAAGCCGAATGGTTAAAAATGTTCAAAAACGTATGATGATGGCAGTGTTGATACGCGTGACGTGTAGCTCAGAAGCGAGCATACTTCTTAAAATTATTTTTGCCACACACGACTTGAGAATTCATTCTCGGAACAACGATTTTCAAATTGGAAAAAATGTCCGAGAAGGTTCGTGACACGTGAGGTCAAATCAGCATACTTCCGCCGAATCCGTTAAAAAATCTTGCAAAAACCTTCATACCACCGTTATCGAAACAGGCTGATATAGGAAGGTGTAGCTCATCGTGTGCTCCTAACAGCAGTTTTGAAAGTGCGATGTACCTCAAGTCGTCAAGGCATTGCTTTCAAGGTAGCATCAAGTGACGGCATTTTCCGGTCTGAAATACGGGCAATGTAAAAGATTGTAAGCTGGATTATTCGGCGAGACAATTGGTTGTTCGCACGACATCGCAAAATGAAATGATCAGGAAATAGGCTAAGAGTATTCAGCGAAGATTGTCAGCGATCAGAGGGTTTTCTTCGTGGTTATTGCGATGGAATCAGGATATTCAAGTGTCAGAACAGTTGAATGTTCTTTCGAATTTGTACGGTCGCTTCATAATGATCTTTTCTTGGATTCTATAACATTCAGATTCATCGGGGCAGTCTATCGCAGCAGCACAGAAGGACGTGAGCTTAAATCCATTCGAAAAACTGTTGTGGTCTTGGATATGATGGTTGCATCGATATGAGTGCAGCATTCAAGGGGCACAAGGCAATTAAAAAGGATTCTAGCACGTACACACATTGTGCAACCATCGTCGTCGACCTCTGTTCTTCAGAAAACAGCAAAGAAGAAAAAGTTGATAGTTGATTCTCTGGAACGCGTCGTGGGATGGGTGTTTTGTCAAAGAACGGGCAAGCGACTAGAGCAGTACAAAACATTTGCGAAGAAATTGCCACAGTTTGGGCGGACGATTCGAAAGATTCAGTCAGTTAGTTTCCTATGCCTATGATTGGGGTTATCGGTGTTAAAGGCATTGCAGATATTCTCGAAACTTCAACCTTGATTAAACTTTTTTACAAAATTTCGTTGGATAAAATACTATCGGAATCTCGATCGAAAGCTCGATTCGAATTATCAGAAGCTGTATGAATTCGAAAAAATTGGGCTTGCTATTTCTTCAATTTTTGAAATCGGACAATGGCAAAGAAACTGCAAGTCAAAGGATGTCAATGGACATGCCATCAGTCGATTATCTGTTAAACACCACATGAAAACCTTTGCGTAGGATCAGTACCTTCTCAGATGTTTTGGAGAGTCAAACAACGTTTTCGGGAAGAGAAATGGTTTACTTGTCTGAAGCAGTGAGAAGGAAACGTTCTGCCTAGTGGTTGGTTGAGAATTGGGTCGACCTTCATCAATCATTCAATGTATGACAATACAGAGCAGTTATTTAGCATTAATTGTAGAATGATTCAAACATTAGACAAGCGATTCGATGATAACTTTTTGGAAAGTTGTATGGACATTGAAAAATTTTGGTCAATGCATTGCAAGGAGGAAAGATGCGGAGAAATAGAAAAAAGTATGGAGAAGCGAGTATTTACCACAGGACGGACGATGATCGACTCAACATGATTGAAGATTTACCAACATTTGCCAGAGACAAGTCAATCGACGTTCAGTTCGATGATTGTAGCGCTGAAGATCAAGTTGAGAATCATAGGTGTGCTTTCGGAGGATGACTCGGTTAGCAAGACTTTACTAACAATTCTGTTTCTGTGGCTAGTGTGAAAGAAGTTCAGCCTTCGAAGACTGAGAATTGGCAAAATACGCAGACATGGGACAGGACACGGCTTCACGCTTTGGCAGTGGCAATATTAAAGGAATTCTCGACAACATCGTCACGATTGACTTATGTGACAATTTATTTCGAAGACTGTATGAACGCCGAAAAAGTGTTCTCTACAAGGGATGTGTGTGATTTCTTCCGCGCGAAAAATAGTGTTATACCAAACAAGCACTTGTTTATAATAATAAAATCAGTATGAGATTATTGAAGCCTTACCTAAAGGTATTATTATTGAAATTTTGACTAGGCTGCTTGATTTTTCGTTCATGTATTTAACGATGCAATAAAGTCTATAGGTGTTAGTCAGAAGGTGAGATATCGCTAAAATTTATACAGTGAATTGATTTTTTAAAGATGATCGATGAAATTTACAGAGATTTCAATTAGACTGTGATTCACTGCATTACTTATATCTGGTGATTGGAGAGCTTGCTTTTGCGTATCATTTCACAAGAAAGATGTTCATTCTGATCAAAGATTTGTCTATCCATTTCGTCGAATTATATCTGCAACTTCTATCTAAGTTTGTGAATTATGAGTGCTTTCATGATTATCACTTTGCACTAATGTCCATAAATCAAATAATAAAATATATAGAAAAAATCAGAGAATAATAAATTATAGTATTGATGAGTTCAATAAGCTACATGGATTGCGAAAATTGTATGTAAACAGAATTTTTGTCTTACAATATTATTGTTGATGATGCATTGTACAAATCATCATGGCCCCCCTCGTGAAAATTGTTCCGGGGGCGCAAATGGTTCAACTCTCTTTCATTGTCAGAACTTGACCCTGAAACATCTCAAATAACTTTATGTACTACGCTTTAGGCATTAGCTATTTCCTCATTTTATGATTTGAAATGTCATTGTTAATGTCAAGTCACCAGCCTCTTCATGAAACCGTCGGTTCTGGTAATGGAAATGCTTCACATGCTTTCAATATTGATTATGTCTCTTATCAAACGTGAGTGCTGTGCGCATTGATTTTAATTAAATATGCTGTTGAACTCAAACTATGGTAATTTGCGGAACAATCAGGGTTTAATTTAGATCAGTGGTTTAAGGGCCGTTGCCTCACGAGGGACGAGAGGATGAATAAGTGTATGTAAGGTAATAGAAATGATTGTTTTTTATTAAATCGTTGAGATTTCAGTGTGGAAACACAAGTGTTAAGGAACCAGTATTCCGTGATGCCATTGGTGATCTCATTGGGACAAGGAAAAATAGATAGTGTTTGCGTTTGGAGAGAGGATTTGTCTTATCAAAATATAAATAAGAAGGTAGATGTTTGGAGTGACATCGCTATTCTACACCACAAACAAATATCAAAATAGTTGTGTTCAGGGACAGACCATAAATCTTGACTCCTTTGGTGTAATTTTCAGTTTTATTTTTAAAATTCATTAGCAACTATTACCTCATAAATATTGAAAACAAATCTTGAAAAATCTTAAACTCCATAACACTAAATATAAAAACTAAAAAATGAATGAAAATTACCTCAAT
>CAJQUW010010125.1:0-130919 GCA_907163375.1 Prostheceraeus crozeri
GGCTTGTTTTGCAATGAACACCGGCATAATTGTCACACTGTATTTTATCTATCCCTATAAACGGAAGTTTAGAAGTAACCAATTAATATTCGATAGAGTTGTGCTACTGCGACATAATCATATTTGCAGCAAAGAAAAAAGTTAGAAAAAATAAAATCAGTCCATGTCTACAGATGGATTAGATAAATTTCTGCTTTCTCGAACGTACAGAAATTTACATCAGTAAGCATAAGTCTGTCCGAGTGGGACTCGAACCGCATATCATTCAACGGTAAAATCATCAATTACTGTTACCTTAGCCACTAGGCCACAGAATCTTTGCTACACTGTAATCCTCTGCGTGCGAATTTAGGTCGCACTTACGTGCCAAAAGCCTGGTGACACTCGAGAATAACAAACGGGTGCCAAATAGGTGCAAATCCTGGATGGATTGGCACATAGAAAAATCAGATATAGAGCAAAAATCAGCACTGCTTACAAATCAAATTTTCAGTAGTATTTAAAGTTGTTATAATATGATTATAGCCTAAAATTTTATTTACCCTTACAGCTTTATTTATATTTATTATTGATAGCAGGCCTATGCCATATAGCATTTAATGCTTCATATACTTTAAGGGAGTTAATCCTGATACATGGCACACTTAAATTGAGAAGAAGTTTCCATCTTATAATCGAATAAAAAAATCAAAGCATCATGAAATTGAATAACAAAATTTATTTTTAATACAAACGCATCATACTAATGAGAGCACTCTTTGTTCATCTACAAAAGGGCATGCAACAAAATGACATAGGCTTATACAGATGCATCTTACTGAAACACGAGAAGAAAAATCTGCCAAATTGAGATACAAAACTTGTACAAACACTCAAAATTATACTAAAATACAATCAATTGCGTAGTTCATTGCGTTTATCAAAATTGCCTCTAAATGAATCGTATAAAAATGTCGTAAAAAGAGTGTTCGTATATTACAAAAGGATGAATATGGGAATGATTCCGAAGCAATTAATAAGTACTACCAAAAAATGCAAAGGCTGACGATTTCTGAAACAAATTAAGTCAACATAAAAATTGTTATGTTGTGCAATAAAATCTGAAGATATGCAAAAGAGGGGTCAGTCTTGAAACAATAGTATAACGACCAATTCTCAGAGTAGGAGTTTTGTAACCTTTTATCAAGATAAATAAAGACTTAGATAAACATGTGATATCATTCTATTTTATTACAAACGTAAATAATTTCCGTCTGGAATTCACAAATTACGTTGTGCTTATACATGGCTTTGCTTATTCTTTTATATATTTACTACTGGGGAAGAAGGAAGTCAGTCAATGTTAATTTTTGCCAATTTCTGAGTGATAGCTACATAATGAACTTTAGCAACACACTACAGTACTCATACTGCGGTACTCAGTCTGTACAGTACCGTAATTAGCAAAAACTAACGTTGTTCACTTCATGAATTTATCAAATTGAATAGTGGTGCATTTATACCTTATAAATCTAAAAGATAACAAGCAAGGCCAGATATACCAGTACAACGTTGTTTTATTGCATGTTTACAAATATCTATCGAAAATAACACCTTCGAAAAGAATGTTATTTATCTACTTGCGCAATGGGTCTACAGCAGAGTTTTAAGGTCTGCTCAACCTTAGATCTGGTCAAACTGAAGACTAAATTATTCCTTAAAGGAAATAATTGGGTATATTCAAAATCAATGTTGATATTATATATAACAATATATTTTAAAACATTGATTGATCTAATCACAAGGGTGCAAATTTTTTATTAGAGATCTTTCGATCATCACTTCGATGACCATGGTCACTGCAATTTATTATCCTCAAATATATCAACCTCTCGTAGGAATCTATGATAGTCGAGCTTTTATTCAAAATAGGCTGTCATAGTTTCCTACGAAAGGTTGAGATATTTGAGGATGATGAAATTGTAGTGAGCATGATCATTGGGGTGATGATCGACAAATCTCTATATAAAAAATCATTGCGCATGTTTCAAAGAAATTTTGACTGAATTCCTTGCTATTTAGGACACTACTGTAGGCTACATGAAATAAAATAATGATAGCGGAATGACCGGATCTTACTTAGCAATATTGAAAAAGGTTTCGCGTCTAATGTGATCCTGGGGTTATGCCTGCCGGTATCTTATTAGTGAAGACACCTAAGATTCATAACTTTGACAATATAACGGGTGAAATAATCCAGGAAATGCAGTAAGAGTATATTCTTTCACTAAGACAGTTTAGTATTTCACTAAATCAAATTAATTGTGTTTAAAAGAATTTTCGATGCCATTTTCGTAAAGGTCTTTCTGATGCCCATGATACCTTCCATGACTTCCAGTGTCGCCTCTTGACGCGGTAAATGATTAATATTGGATACCAAGAAACAGCACGAAGATAGAAGAATAGTTTGTAGGCCACCATCGCACTCAATCTCTACTCCATCACATATCACCTTTGTGTCTTCAATTCTGACAGGTTCCTGAAAGAAAAGAAATGTGAAATGATACACGTGAAACATACAAAATTTTTAGGTTTCAGCAATATATATTATTTTCTGATGTCTGAGTTCATACCGTAGGCAATATACTATTCAACTCAATCAGAGTTCGGATCGGGCCGATATTTTTAGGCTCGACCCGATCTCATGGATAGATCCAGACGGAGGATGCAACCCCCACCAAAAGTAGGACCTACTTAGGTATGTATATGTATTGGCATTTTCTCTGATTTTGGTTAATTGGAGTTGAAATTAATTACCACTTTTCCCCGGCTGCATATTTTAAGACATTGCTGAGACATATTGAGTAAAAGATGCGCAGCAACTATTTGTCCGAGGAGAGCAAAATGATATTCAAATAAAATAACATCATCTGGGCTTTTCGATGGTACCGTGTACTAATTAGAAAGTTGCACGATGCTGACTGAGAACGATCGCCAATTTCATTTAAATGATAATTTGATCAAGTTCTGACCTATATACAGGTCTTTTTTCTATCTATTTTTTAAATGGTTGTCATTCTAAAAGTACACATCTTTAAAACAAACGAAGAGAGATTTCATGGGAGAGTACGCCAAAACACACATGTAATAATTTCAGATTGATTGGATAAATAGTTTACGAATAATCGCATTTCGAAAATGAAGTTTGAACTTTTAAAATCAAAAAAACAAATTTTGCACAAAATGTTGATTTATGAAGAAGTGAGCATAGAAAAATGTGTCTTTATTACTATACTGATAAAAATTGGTGTATTCCTCAAATAAATCTGAAATATTTTAGGAATCAATAGCATATTGAATCTATGACATCTATTTGAAAAGCGTTAGAAAACTACCTACATTGATAGGTAGTTTATTATTCTCATTATGATGAAGATACATTTCATCAATCTCTAATCATCAACTTGTTCTTCTCTATAAACGTGTTTTTGATATGCTAATAATTGATAACAAAACATTTTTTCACCTAAAGCTACACTCTTGTATTTCCTCAACTAACTTTGAAGATCATTTTAAATTTTTTTCATAGCAATAAAAAATTCATTTTGCATTAATTTCTGAAGAAAGCTCGCCGAGGTGAATTTTTCTTCAAAGTAATCTTTTGCGAGTAGAACTATCACACAATCATCATACCATCATACAATCATAATTGACAATATATTAGCCAATAACACGAGTATCTGTTGATTGGTTGGATGTCCCATAACATAATCGCGAGATACTCATCTTTGCTTTCACTCCTAAGCAAGGGAAGCGATTTCAAAAAAATTACTTAATCCTGTCTTGAGAAAGCCTTCCATATGTTGGCAAATGAAGACAAATGTATAAAGATATCATAAAATTGACACTTTTATACCGGTATTGAATTGCATGTTAATCGTTAGCTACACTCTTTAGTTTCAAATAGAATCTGTGCCGCAATACGTGTTTGTGGCATTTACGTGATGTGAGTGGTCTTCGTGAATGATTCGTAGAATCCGTGAATGAGAGATTCATATTTGCATTCCAAATACCATCCAACCGTTAACTTTTCTGGTGAGAAGTCTTAAATTTGCTGTTTATGAAGTAAAAATGATGTTTTATTTTTGCACATTCTCAGATGCAACTCAACGAAGTTTATTCCTGCAAAAAAAGTAAAAAAAACTAGGAGAGCGATAATGTACACAGCTATATGTGTGCTCAAACGAATTACCGTTAAGTTTTCATTTAATAACATAATCAGAAAGGGAATGCATGTGTACATGGTTGGTGAAGTCTATCCTGATTTCTCAATTTCACCGGCACACATTATTTCTGCATAATTTGTAGCCAAACACCAAACTGTCGTCAGGATGATCGATTTTTAAATTGTGAGCCAGAAAAATACCTACGTTTTTCATTATTTCTAAAACTGCATCTTTGTATATTTTGATTCCTGATGAGAATATCAGATATTTGCAAATGATATAAACTTATTATAACGAGTAATGAACATCTGTTCGAAAGGATATTTCTGTCAAAGAATCATAATTAAAGAAAAACATGATAATTTCCTTATTTTATCTCATACACAGCTGCTGTATATGTTCAAAAATATATAGTCTTGTAAAGTTCCAGATGATTTGTTTTGTATGTGTCATCTAGTAGTGGCCATAAAATATGTCTACAAACATCATAAACATTCTGAAAATTATCTAATGAACTTAAAATGTCAGAAACAGAAACGACCTACATGTAGGTATATTTTAGTCGCAACCTTCCAGACATTCTCCAGAGCTATGGTTTGCATCTCTCAACAAGTGAATGGTACAGGACTATTGTCAATTCATTGGACTATTATGCAACGGTAAAATTACCTCTTACCCTCACGTTAATCGTGTGTGATACCTCCTCTAAAGCGCATATTAAAATCGAAAGTGCACTCATATTTTTTGAAAAAGGATGGAGATTTTCCTGCCTGGTAGAGACTGGAGGAAAACCGTGTGAAGCACACAGCAACAAGATGGAAACAGCCGAGTCGCATGCATCCAACTTAAAGCGACATTTGATAAACTTTCATCGAAAATGATTGATAATTGATACAGAAATGATCACTAAGGGTAGGTTCAAGTAAGCCTATAATGATCTATGATGTAGGTTACCAGTTTTTCAAAAAACTAGGCTATTTATACTTGCTACCCGGAGTCGGAGTCCTATCAAGATGATAGGACTCCGCATCCCTGGCATAAATTGAGGTGGTGGAAAATGTTTCACAATATCAATCTCCATGACTTGCTTCAAAAGATGATGCAAATTGTATAAATTTTGGCGCCGTGGTACAAGAGAAAGAGCTATTGAAAATACAGTAAATTTCATGAAAATTTTGACAAACTTTCAATTTTTTAGTTATCATTCAACATGATCTATTTACAAATGAGATAACGCTATCATAATTTCAAACACATTTTCTGAATCGTTAGACACACATCAGATCTTTCGAATGGTGTAAACTGTTACACATTTTAGCAATTTTATCAACAAGAAAATTGCTGTAGACTGAATTGAATAGAAAAGTACCTACATGTAGACCAGACCTACATGTAGGTACTTGGTCAAATTATCGTTAAACATTTCGAGATTACTTTTATTCCAGATGGAAGTGTCATTGCAACAGTTTCAGAGCTTTATATGGAATTTTATAGGATTTAAGATTTAGATGGAGCAAGTATCGAAAGTTAACAATGTGTAATAACTTACTGAGCTTTCCTTTAAAAACAAGCCTCCCTTTTTCTCATTCTCCTTATTATTTGACGAAAAGCTGTCCAAATCATGGAGGCTGAAAAATGTTGCAATCAGAATTATAAAGCGAAAGCGAAATAATGAGCAGTCATGCACGGAGCTTACTTCGATTCATCGGGAAAATTTCGCCCGCCTTCACAGATAGACAGCTGCCCGATCTACACCCTCCTCCAGGCGCTCAACCCATTCATTGGGGTTATAAAAGTAATGTTTGATGCGTAGAACTGCACGATCATTCCAGCTTTATGCAAGAACTGCAAAATAGTGGAGAGTAAAGTAACAGTTAGTCACGTCACAAACAAATCAAATTTCAAAATCTTGACCTGAAAGTCGATCTAAAACGCATACTAATTTTAAACGTCAACATCCTTCGTTATTAAATAGACCTATCAACAGGGCTGCTGTCGGGATGGGGATTAAATGTGGATCCCCATCCTCATGGGGATAGGATGGGGATGCTGTGAGGATGGGGATTGATATTTTCCCTATGAGGATCCGCACATATGGGGAATTCAGAGCTTATCACTGTGTTGATAAAATTGCTTCAATAATTTAACTAAATGTACTGTACTACATACATTCCGTCGTCAACGTACAGAAATAGTGTCTCGAGTGCTCAGCGAACTTCAATTGAACCTTGAATTAGAATTAACTATCCACCAGCTACTCATGCGACTTTCGAAGACTCATGAAAACTAGGGAAAACGAATAGCTGGGATTCTTGACTTCCCTACAGTACTTGAAACTTTATCAGAATATGTTAGTTTATTGCTTCGACAATTTATAATAAGAGTTGTAATAAGAGTTTTGGTCTTAAGTTTCATGATATTCTGAATTATCATATGGAAAATAGAGGCGTAATGCGTAATCTTTTATAAGCAGATATACTGATCATCATATAGCTGTATGTAGACTCCTAATGGAAATGTACGATTGAAATTTATCAAATTTGTTTTTGTTCAGAAATGAAACAAGGTCATATTGAAGCCAAAGATAGTTAGATAACCAAGAAATACCGTAATCACTAGGAATAATCATATAGGAATAATTTAACTATGCACAAAATACCGAACATTCCAATAGATGCAATCACATTGGGGACATGGAAGGCCCTTCATTATCTTTTATAATACTATATGTAGGACTATATAACCTTATTCCTATTTTCATTAATAAGTTTTGAATATTACCAAAGGTAAATATTACCCAAGGTAAAAGTGTACATAGGCTACATTTTATTTTCAACATGTAGAACATCGTAATCGTAGGCATATCTTTTGTCCATATGTAGGAACATGATAACAACTCGTGTGGGGATATGAGGATCCCCAAAGAAATTCAATGGAGATGGGGTGGAGATAGGGATAAGAAATCCATCCCCACGGCAGCCCTGCCTATCAATTATATTATTAATAAAGCTTTTGACCGTTGTCCGATTAAGTGATTTGATATTTTTATATGATGGGTTTCCAACGTCTTCAGTGGAACTCGACGCCATCTAACAAAGATTGACAGACAAATGGTTTACCACTAGATTATTTCAGTAGGTATTGTATATCAAATATCCTTATCGCTCTAACTCTGAATCATTTTCTTAGAGCTGTTTCCCACAGACTAAAGTTAATAAGATAAAAATCTAAGGCTTTATGCTAAGATGAACGAAGGTTTACGCATCCGGTATGTGTGTTATGATGAGACATGATGCGAGGAGACTAATGTTATTCAATACAGTGCGCTATCCACGATACGTAAGGGACACCAAAAATTTGACAACAATCGAAATAAGTATGAAAGCTCGAGTACATCTACCCAAAAAGAGAAACAAATTGCACTTGGACACTTTGTACGCTTTTTTAATTACAAAGACAGGAATTTGAAGAGTAAAGAAGAGCACTTCTTTACTTCCTTAATAACCGCAAGCGTCATGGCCACGTCCTTTCGTGCCTGAAAAGTACTCATCATCTGATGCTTTATTAGAGTCCTGGAGATCGATAAATCCCAATTTTCTATACACGAATAAACCTGAAAACAATTTAAGAATGATTCGTGAGCATATTGAGCGTGTAATATATCAAATTCTAAGAACGCTGGAAATTTCTAAATGACAGAATCATTTTTAACATATATACAGTATACATGTATTGGCATACAATTACAGAGCAATTAAATATTATTGAAATTATCTTGAATTACCTCTAGGGATTTTTGAAAAGTGAACGACAGATTGAACCTTTTTTCTGTTGTGTAAACGGATTTTTCGGATCTGTAAAGAGGTATAATCAGATCATCAATTCATACATATATCTAGCTATCAGCAATTTACATAATTACAGGTACGTGTACAGTGCACCTATATGTAGCTATTGATTGTTAAAAATGAAGGATGTTCGAACATGTACTTAAGGAGTAATGCTAAATCAATAGAGCGAAACTAAACCGCAATAGATCGTCATTCTAAATGTACCATGTTATACATGGAGTATAATCCACGTCTCGTCACGACCAACTTCACAGTCAGGGCACTTTTTATAATTATACTCATGACTGTTTTTGAATTAAGGGCGAGTTGTTTTGTCTGTCTCAGTATAGATGAGTATAATAAATAATCTTAGATATTTATTACTGAATGCTTTTAAGAACATGCGTAAAAATAACCTGGCCTAGGATCATATGTCAAAACAGATGCAGTGCTCCTTTAATAGCTGGTGTGGATAAATAACCATAAGCAATAGGATTGTTATTTTCCTGCAAATATACGTGAAACTAACCAAACTATAGGTGAAAACTATTTCCACTTAATTAGACGTGGAAATAACCACTCCGACGATTCTTAAAAACCATATTCAGTTGTATTTAAATCGAATGCGCACGGTAGCACGCAACATAATACTCGAGGAAGGAGAAAGCGGCTATGATTTTCTGCTACTGACGTCATCGAGTTGATTGGCTCCCAGACTGACGAGAGAAAGCGCCTGGCTTAGAATGATGCTGAGTTAGATATTCATTTGCTTTATCAACCGGGTCACGTGTCACAGGGTCACCTGTGTTTGTATGTACTTTCATTTTATTCCCAGTGTCTGAATCCATTCTCAATAGTCATGCATCTCACTATAGACGAGTTTGATGGATTCGTGTACGGTGTATATTTTGGTATACGGGTAAAGTGTCTTTCTTCAGAAAATAATTCCTCGGTGTTCCAGGTCACTCGAATTTTGAATCTCTCGCACAAGAATCTTCAGTGTAGTGTAATGAGTATATTCCTGTCGTTTTGGAGACTGGTTCCTTAAAACATTTTCTCCCGCAATTAAGAATCGTATACAAAGAGACATCATAGGCTCATCTCTTGAAAATCATTCAAAGTGCAGGCCCACTTGACACTGAGGCATCGATAAAAGAAATGACCTCGCCATAATTTGCAATAACATCGAACTCAGCATCGTTTTACGACAGGTGCTGTCTCTTGTTTGGCAGCTAATCAGCTCGATGACGTCAGCAACTGAAAATAATAGTCGTTTTTTCCTTCCACGAGGAGTTGTGTTGGGTACTACCACGCGCATTCGATCTAAATACAACTGAAGATTGTTCTAGGATCATATAGTGCTCCTTTAATTTCTCATGTAAAATCTAAGATTAGTTGCACATTGGATGTGGATTTCTACTACTTTTGGTAACATGTGCCTTAGGCATATGATATACCCACATATAAATAAGATAGACAACACTCCTTCACTACAATTTTCATTAAAATCATTATTTTGAGATATTTTTAGCTTATAGAAAGAAGGTGTTAGTTAATTACTACCCACAACTTGAACTTGCGACGATGAACTTACGTTATCGTTAATGTAGTAGCATATATAATGCAAAGTTGAGACTCTGTATATAGCAGCTCGTGCGTTCTGACATGGGTTCAGAAATGGTAGCTAAAAACAAAACCACCAAATCTTGTCACAAAAAAAACAAATTAAGGCAAATAATCTATCAGTGCACAATTGATGATTTTATTAACTAATGATATACTCAATGATTGCATGATAATTATTTTGTGGTCATTGTATATCTACAAATACGTACAGTACAGATATCAATTATATTGTCTTACCATCTTTGATTCTCTAAATGTCGAGCCGTGTGTAACACGAATTTATATCTGCTACTCAACTTAACTTGACAAACGCAGCAAGTCAACATGGCTGAAAATATTGAAATTGATTTAGAGCTTAAGAATTAAAACAAAAAATTAATATTGAGGCTCAATCGCTGCATGAATGCGTAAAATCAAATTGCTTGATAAGAAACCAGCTTGGGTAGGCAAGATTTCATGTTTTACACCAAGAGCAATTTTTCATGTAATCAACTTTTATTATTTCGTTATATTACGGCATTTTCATTTTGGCACCTAAATGCGACCTAAGTGCAAATATTCTTGCTTAGGTGCAAAAATAGCAATTGGCACCCATACTTGCAGCTAATTCGCACGTACAGGATTACAGTGTAGATAGCTGCACTGACTATCTACCTGATTCTTTTTATTAGACTACTACTTACTGTCTATACAGTATACTGTAGAAGTCAATTTACTTTTTAGGACTACTCGTGTTAAAGTTGGTGGCGACATGCGACATTATAAAAGAAAATTTGACAGAGGCAAGACTCCGAAGGTAGATATGGAAAAGGCGATGGAGGAGGTGTTATTAAATAAGAGACCCTGTCGATCGGTTGCAAATGACTCTGATATTCTTCATGTTACTCTGAGAAGATATTGTATAAGATACAGAGAAAAAATCCAGAAAGATAATGAGAAAATTTCCCTGGAAAGATGTGGCTATTTCAACAACAGATTTGTCTTCAGTGCTGCACACGAGAAAGCTCTCGTTTATTACATATCAAAAGCTTCATCGCTGTACTACGGGTTATCTGTTAAAGAGGTAAGGAGTTTAGCCTATGAATATGCAGTAAAACTCGATCTTGATGTACCACATTCGTTGCAAGAAAACAAGGAAGCTGCAAAGGATTGGATGTCTGGATTTCTTAGTCGACACAAAGATATTACAATCAGAGCAGCTGAATCTACTTCCTTGGGTCGAGCTGCATGCTTCAACAGACATAACGTGCGCTTATTTTTTGAAAATTACAGCACTGTTGTTGAGAAGGACAATTTCCCTCCAGACCGCATTTGAAATGTGGATGAAACCGGGCGCACGACAGTGCACAAACCGAACAAAGTTATCGCTAAGACTGGTTCGAAGCAAGTTGGAGCTATTGCATCCGGTGAGCGAGGTCAACTGGTGACAATATGCTGTGCTGTGAATGCAATTGGAAATACAGTATCGCCGATGTTTGTGTTTCCTCGGGTCAACTACAAAGACCACTTCATCCGAGGTTCTGCAACTGGATCCATTGGGGTAGCGCATCCAAGGGGCTGGATGACCAAAGACAATTTTCTGTTATTTTTAAAGTATTTCGTCAATTATGTCCGTCCAAGTGCTGAAAACAGAATTCTTCTACTGCTTGACAATCATGAGAGTCATGTGAGCATCGAGGTTGCAAATTTTGCCAAAGAAAATGGAATTGTGATGCTTTCCTTCCCTCCCCACTGCTCACATAAACTTCAGCCGCTTGACAAGGGCGTTTATGGCCCATTCAAATCATATTATAATAGCGCATGCAGTTCTTGGATGCATAGGCAAGCGATGCAGCACATAGGCAAAGCGATGACCATTTATGATGTACCTGAAATGGCTGGAAAGGCGTTCACGACAGGCAATGACTCCCAGTAACATTCAGTCGGGATTCCGCGCGACAGGAGTTTTTCCGATGGATATAGATGTATTCAATGACGATGATTTCATGCCGTCTTTTGCAACGGAAATACCAGATCCTACGGAGGCGACAACTTGGCCTAATTCTCCACTTCAGGAATCGACAACTTCACGAATTGAAAATCAGAGAGTAGTGATGAGTCCAGAGGCAATCAGACCTCTAAATAAACCTGCTGTGGCATCAAAGAGGAAAGGTGGACGAAAGCCAGGGAGAACCAAGATTCTTACAGATTCACCAACATCAACGCCCACAAAAAAGAAACCAAAAAAGGCAAAAGTTGTGTTTGTGGATGATGAATGCAGCAATTTATCCGAAGAATCTGTGAATGTTTCATTATTAAAGACAATTGAACCAGGCGTGGGCAGCTTTGTGCTGGTGAAGTTCACTTCGAGGAAGTTTGCTGTGCATTCCATTGGTGTTATTGTAGAACTTAAGTCACAGGAAATCATCTCGAAATTCATGAAGCGTTCGCGTATATCATCGTAGACTGATAAGCCAACATTCTGTTGGCCGGAGAATCCAGAACTGAGTCGCCATTTGCGACGAGACATTGTGCTGGTGCTACCACCACCCCAGCAGTGCTCTGGCACCTCTCGCTGTCAGAATCTAAGTCGATCTAAGTGAATCCCTAGTAGCCCAGCCATGGACACAGAATCCATGATCGATGATTCCAATAAATCCATGGAAAATTCAAAATTGAAAATCATTGTTGGTAAGCATGTTTAATGATTGGAAAGCTTATATGCATTGTCAAAATACATCGATTATCATTATTGAACCAAAAATACGCAATTACAATATCTTAAAAACTTGCATTGATGATTCATGAATAAATCTCGGTTGAACATTGATGATAAATTCGCATTGATAAAACAAAGATTATTCAAAATTGAAAATCATTGTTGGTGAGCATGTTTAATGATTGGAAAGCTGATATGCATTGTCAAAAATTCATCGATTATCATTATTGAACCAAAAATACGCAATTATAATATCTTAAAAACTTGCATTGATGATTCATGCATAAATCCCGGTTGAACATTGATGACAAATTCGCATTGATAAAATAAGGATTATTCTTTTCAATTCTTACAGTATTCCCGGGTTGAAAAAACCGAGATAATTTATCTAATATATGAACTGATGGTGACAAATTTTACAAATATTAGATAATTGTTTTATAAAACAATCAAATACTGCATATTTGATATTTTTTAATAATTTTTGATACATCTTTGACTATTATTTGACAAATATTATCATAATCACCTAAATGTTCATATCTGAAACATTTTACAAATATTTATAAATTAATTTGTTGATGTAACAAAAATATTCCTGCATATTTATGTAATGTTTAGCATTAAACAGTGCAGTAAGCGGACTTCTGAACTGATGTGTTTAGCTACATGATAACAATGTTTACGTCAAATGATTGAAAAATCACAACTTTTTATCACTAGCCAGCAGCTGGTGTCAAAACGGAACCGAATCTCCAAGACAAACACGTGAACAATGGAATTGAACTTGAACAGTGTAACTTGCACTAGCGAAGTCGATGAACATGCAGTTTGATTTCACAGACAAGCACAATAGCAGCACCCATATTCCCCATACTTCATTAATAATTGCAGCTCTACATTAATATGAGCGTTTGTTTCTTCCTTGCCGCCTTCAGTCGAGGACTTCTGTATAATACGATCGAGTGACGTCATAACAACATCAATCTTGCCTTACACGTAGGATCATTGCTTTATAGAGTGACTCACGCATAGAGTGCGCGTGCCCTCAACGTTGCCTCAACGTCCATGGCGCGCACTGACTTACTTTGCGTTTCCTTTAACAATGCGTGACCTCACTCTGGCCATACTGCTGCGCTCGTTTCGATGTGCGCTCCTCACTCGAACAGAAGGCTGTGAATTGTAAAGCTTTCACTGGATGTGCCAACGACTTTCATGCTGATTCTTTACATTGGCAAACTATGATTTCGTGAATCTTCTTCGAACTAAAGGAAGTATGATAGAAGATGTGTGAATCGAATACCTGTGTGACTCAATTTCTGCCGATTCTATCAAGTTTACGTCCTGGAGGCCTCGTAAAAGAAGGTAAGACGATCACTCAAGTAATTATTAGGCCAAGTTATTATTCCATGAAGTGCGAGTTAAATTGTATATTAGCTGTAAGCGTACACCTTCATGGTCTCCTTTTTGAAATAATGTGCTTGAGATTGAAAAAAATTTAACATTTTAGACCTACCGGTGCTAAAGTTTTTGATTTAAAAACAATCAATATTTTTCTGAAATTCAGTAGGAAAGTTCAAGCGTCGCATCATTTTCAGCGTGATCATTTTTATGCTGTGCTTCAATTGAGGGTTCCATTTCTTTTTCTCACTCTGACCCGGGTTTCATTCGGGAATAGATATTGGAGAATGTGACACGGCTGTTTTAGACCGGGTAGGAATTCAAAAACAGCTTATGTCTTACTCCTTGTTCATCCGGTAGATGTAGTGCGTACTAGGTTTACAGCATCAAGGTTTCAGGTAGTATCAGGCAAGGAAACTAAGTAGGCCAATTGATAGAGGGTAACATTATAAATTGGAAATTAGTAAGATTTCTGCAATTTTTTAAGTGTCATGCTAAAATCATGAATCTTATGAAATTGAAAAACATGATATTATAATATACTATAAAATGAACCAACACATGAGGTCTTGAAATGAAACCTTATTTTCTCAACCACTGAAACGAAATTTAATGCGCACATTCTGCGGTCATGACTCAAAATAATTCAGAAAGCAACGCCACTGTGCTCGGTTTATACAGCATGTTTGAGACGAATAGTAGGTGGATACTTGCTTTTTCTAGATGAGGCTGCATGAATCCAAATGGTCCCATCCCCTGATTAAGAAATAGGGCTCAAGCTAGCTACATTAGACGGCTGACAAAATGGACCTCATTTGTGATTTAGCTGGTTATAAAAGTAAATCGTCTAATTTTCATAACGACTGATATGTCAGAGCTTCCGAATGTTTTGTAATCCTGGATATTTTATGGCAAATGATATTGATCGGCAGTCGCGGGTATATAATACTGAGTCTATTGTGAAGTACTTATGTTGCATTCTTAATATTTTTTTGAATTGTGTTTGCATGCAATACATTATTATAATTATGTCTGCTTCTATTTGTTGAATAGGGTTATTAGAGGGCTATATGGGTTATTCGGGCTATAAAGGGTCTATTCGAGGTCGTAATTGTTACCTGGGTTTATACTTCCTACTTATTGTCAAAGTGAATGTATTTTGAACCAGTCCTCAGTATGTGGATTGTGCCATGTACACGTAAGTCATCATGTAATTTGTGTCACAATATATGGGTTCTCTGACAATCATGTACTACCGGTATCTACTTAGTTTGGGGGAGGAGTGTACAGTCACAGCCACTGGTTGACTGGATTTATCATCACCTCGCTAGAATTCAATAATAATCAATAACTTGATACAGTAATGTGTAATACAATAACTGGAATTCAGCAATATTTTGATGAAAACATTTTAAACATATTCATCACTCAAAAATTTTAAATTGATAAGATTTCAATACCGCGTTGAACCAGCCCTTGCTCCCAAGACTATGAATTCACTGTCACATATTTCAACCAGTATTTAACAGAATTCTGTGGTGACTATTTGGTACCACACATTTTAATTGTCTATTTAATTGCTTTTACTTTGACTACAACCAATTAAGTCTTCTATGAAATCCTCGCACGACGACTTACAGTCGTTGGCAGCTCAGAACTAATTTATGACGAAGTTATCTAAGGATCACTTATCAAAAGTAGCGGGCACTATAACAGATCTTGGGTCTTCATATGCGTCTCTAAATTAGTTTATACAACTAAGAAGTATCCTCAGTCATAGTGAATTTATTGGTCATTCTTATTTGCAAATGATTGTAGAATTTGAATTTAAAAATTAAATACCATGACTGCAGCCTTCAAAAATTGATATTGATAGAGAGCATGCAACTTCGCATAACAGGGATAAAAATCTTAAGCGGATACGCGTTTCCGTCAGTGTCCCTTGAAAGGCTATAATGAATTTTTTTAATTTTCTATTTAGGGCCCACGGAATTATAGAGGATTCCGTGTTAGGGCCCTTCAAAAGTTGATTTTTTGTCAGAGCCCCTAACTGCCCGTTCACATCCCCGCATATATAGGTAATGTACGTTTATGTAGGCCGACCAATTAATTGCAATAATTTTATCCAAAAATCAAATGGATTGTCAGCTTAATTTCGTCAATTGATAAATTAATTAATTGCACCTAATGTAGCAAATCCCTAGCAATTATTTGAAATTAATTTTTCATTGCCCCTGTTTATCAGTGATGTTTGCGCTCGGTGAAGGTTTCTTTCTTGAAGACCATTATTTATCAGGGTGCAGTCAGAAGTCAGGTAACATCTAAATCTGCTTGTCGTCGGTAAAAGGATAAAGGAGCTTAGCGGACGATAACTGATTTATTGTCTTGGATATCTTTCATATCACCTGTTTTTTCAAGTGAAATCAAAAATATGTAAGCCGTCAAGTTGGGCGGTTCGTCCAAGTAAATGCGGATGAAAACGTCTTTGTGGAAATTTGCTGAGCTTGCAGCTGCTGTCCACAGTTGCCCTCCATCCAGTGCTGGTACGGAGCGAGTATTCAGCTTATACGCACCGACACACACAAAAACTGAGAAACCGTCTTTCACACCCCGTGTTGTGAAGATTGTAACAGTTCACTTTAGCTCTATAGATGATGACATTGACTTGATTTGTGAACGAGTGAAGGAATGTTGTAATGATTGGGGTAATCATCTTGTTCAAAAGCCTACTCATTTGCTTTTATAGGCCCATAAGTAAGAAGATGATGCAAATTTGTGTAGAGATGTAATTAAGGAGTTGTTATGTTTAGACTTTTGCACTAGCAGATTTATTTTTTTAATTGTTTTCTGATTTTCGTTAAATACACACGTATGTACAGTTTTCAACAGATATCCCTGATATTATTTACATGTAGGCCCAGTTCTTCTTTTTATATTTGTGCCTTCCTTCTGTACCAGATGAGAATATCTGTCAATTTCAGACTGATCAAACCAAAATATATTTGCGTAGCGAGTACATGTGCATGTATTCCAAATTCATGGCATTATCAAAACTTGACATGACTAGACTACCGTATGTCGGTGACCTTGAACAGTCCGGTTAATATCAAATGATTTTAACTGAGCAATGCTAACTAATTCAAATATGCCATATCAAAAGGTCGGTTGATAATTTCGTTACCGGTATATATAGAACTATTCTTAATCTGTATATAATTGCACGTAATATTAAATGGCAGATCTATAGCAGTGGTCGGGCCAGCTGCGAAAATTTTGCGAAAATGTTTAAAAAAATGAACTTGCTGCGAAAAAATTGACTTGGTCCTGCGAAAAAATTGACCCTTGTAATTCTTACATTTAAATGAACCTATGTTGTCTTATAGAATAAACACTGGTCTACAGGATGGAAAAGGCAAACTAATAACAACTAATTAGCATGTATTCATTACGTTATCATTTAGTTAAAGCTTCATTCAAATTATTCACAGCGTCTTACATCTTGTAACAGGTTCATAAAATAAAAGAATTGCAGCAGTAGTTCCGAGCATCTACTGAGTTACTGTGGATGTTGTAACCGCATACGAAGCTGTCAAAGCCATGTTTAAGAAGTTGCCGATAGTTCTATAGAAGAATGATAACCGACTTGATTTCAAATAATTTTTCAATTGATGTATAGACAAAACAAATAAAATTCAAATTAATATGAGTATTGTTGTCGGATATATGCATTGAAATTCATTTTGTACACTCGCTCGATGCCTGAAATTCTGAACCGCAACTGGAGTCATTTGAAGCGCTCCACACGTACTAACATTCCTATACGATTTACTCATATTTTTGATATTCAGCTAACGATGCAACGGCTCTGATGGATGCAGAAAACACAATGTCTAGCCTTGTGTTATCAGTTGCATTGCCATTAAGTTGTCCAAAAGTATCCTCGAACAGCTGGTGGTTTTTAAGATCACCCGAAAAGATCAAATCAAGCGATGAGTGATGTTAAATGAATGTACTCTCATCTTACAAACGGTTCTTACCTTCCATCAGAAAATTTGAAAGCGCATTCTAAAGACGTGGATGCTGCAAAAAATGTACCCATTTTATACCAGATAGGCAGAAAAATTTCATAGCTGACCCTGGAAAAATAGACTGTTATGGAATTTCTCTTAAATGATGCAAAGTCCATAAAAATGAAATGTCCGAATCTCGAGACATCTGTTTTGGATCAACAGTGTGTGAGCGTTGACCTAGCTGCCGACAATCAGTTCTGCCCATAGAAATAAACTGTTTATCAGAAGTTAACAATTTTATCTTTTTAGTTGTCTGTTTATTGTTGTCAATTTCTATGGTTCTGCCACACGTTGCCAACCACAGACAGTCTTCGTAAAAAAGTGTCGTTGGCCAACGGCATTCCAAGGCTTGTTTTAAAGAACAAGAGGACAGATCACCATCAAAAAAAGTGGAAAAAGTTACAGCAAAAAAAGGAAAATAATTTTGTGACAATAAATTCGATGCTTCAGAGCACTAAGAGATAAAAGATAGAGGCATCGGACAAAAAGAAACACACGAGGGAATGGAAAACATTAATATGATGTAGAACTATCGAGCCGGAGTTGATAATACTGCAGGAAAGCACATTTTGTTCTGCTCGAATTAGATTCATTGGCAACACAAGTTTTCGGTCTAAGACCTTCGTCCTGTTGCAGAAATAGTGTGATCATCAGATTATTGCGACTACCAATTATTCCTGCAATTTCCTGCAAACAGATGCAAAACTTTGTTGCTTGTGCAGTCGCCGCCACTGATCGACTTCAGTTCCTCCAGGTGCCTGGAAATTTGGGGTGGACCTATACCCTCAAGCTTCGATGCATTCCGAGACGGAGAGAATTGATGGGAAATATCAGTGCAATATTAATGGAAAACCAAGCAAGACAGCAGCGCGTGAGGAGCAGGAGGAGTCAATGGAAAGAGAACATCATACTTGATCATACTCAGAGACATCATGCTCAATGTTTTCATGTATATGATTGTTGCATCTTTAACAAGTTAAGATTTCCACACCGCTGAATTTCTGCATCATCCACTTTTTTCTCTTTCGATCCGTAATTATTACTTGTTTTCTTTTGATGAAAACTTCTGCTTTCTGTCAATTGCTGATTGGTTTATTTCCTTTTGTTGTGACCTTCCTGTCAGCGCCTGGTTATCAACTGAACGGATCATGTCTTAAATGACATGTAATAACAAGAATTTTTGTTTGTAAAATTTTTGTTGGTGGTTTAGTTGTAAGGTTAGTGACTTTTGACTCTATTTGCTACATGCACATGTATGTATTAGCTGATAAGATGGATTCGGTAACAAAATGCCAGTTTTATAATTTAGGTAGTTAAGTATCAACAAAATGGCTCCTAAAAAACAGTAGATGGCAGTAGTAGCAAGTTTCTGAAATCAGATATTTGCGAAAAATCTTTTGTGAGTCATCACTGACGGAACGTAGTTACTTTCGAAAAATCTGGCTTATTACAAGAAAGCACTTAGTTGCGGAGATTGCACAAGACATTTTGAAAAATCAGTTTGTCCCGACAGATATTGGGCGTTGTCAAGTTTTGATAAGAGCGGTGTTTTACTCTTCATAATCATGAAATATGATACTGTAATTTGCTGGTATTAGTAGGCCTGCGAAAATTTTGTAGAGCTGCGAAAAAAATGGAAAAATCTCTGGACCGACCACTGATCTATAGATAAAAGTGAAAAACTTAAGTGCATGTATTTTTTTCATTGGAATTTTTGATTTAATTGTGTAATAGTTTGTTCTGTAAATGTAAAACGATTATGTTGATCAGTCTGTACTTAATCCCTTCTTTGTAGATGGTTGTTTTCCCATTACACGGATTCTCTCAATTGCATTGGATGTTTGGGCTTTTCTGCAGCTCATTTAAAGTGGTCCCGTTATTCCTGGTAAGTTGCAATTATTATGATCATTTAACAGCATTTTTGTGTGGATTGACGTTGAAGGTGGTCGTTTTCTCGTATACACATGTTCTTCCAATTCCATTGAAAGTCATAATTGGTGCTTCTGAGTTTGGCAGCTCATTCTCTACTTGTATATTAAAGTATGTATTTTAAAAGAGGAACCATTTTCAAAATTTGTGGCTGTTTGAAAATGGGATTAGGTCATTCTCTTTTCTCTGCAGCTCAGAAATTCTAAGTCGTTACATGACTTTCATCATTTAGTGTACGATGTAGATAATATAAAAGGAGTTTATCGAATATTGATAGATATAAAGCACGTGATTACATAATGAACTAGAAATAAGAATGGAAATAAATGATCACTTTAAGTAATCGAAAATTGCCCGATGCTGTTGAAAATATATTCCCAAACTTTCGTCTGTCTCAGACCGCGTCAGGGGACGACGAAAATTTGAGAATATATTTTCAACTCAAACAGCATCGGCTATTTATGCGGAACAATTAAATGATTATTTGAAAATGAGATTCTATTCATCTACAATTTGGTCATCTTAAATCCATAAAGAATGTGTCTAATGATCCGCGCGTGTCCGAAATTTGAAAGCGACAAGTGTGAATTTTTGGAAAACCTGTATACAGTTGCTATCATGTATTCATAAAAGGTGACTTAATCAGTAAAAGTCAACCATCAAATGTCAATTTTGAGTAAGCCCCTCCCCCTCCTATTTGACGTCAATTGCAAGCAGCCCCTACAATGTTTTTAAAATAACATGTAATTTTTGTTTCTTTGCAGGTGGTTAATGCTCGTGGTGATCTCCACATTTGATGCTTTACTTCCTTTGTCCTCTATAACTTTCGGTACTCGCTGCTGATCACTGCGTCAATGTGTGCAATTGGATTGATTATCTATGGTTGATCTTTCAATATTTCGTGCGAATTGTATGGGATGAATACTGTGAAATAATCTTTTTGTTTTTGGAATCCATTGAGTTTATGCATGTCATACTTGTGTGTCAGAATCTCGACATCAAACGTAGTTTATCATTTTATTACTATACATATATGGCCCCTTGAAGTGTCAGTGGCTGTTTATGATGCCAAATTATACCGATGACTTACTGATAATCATTACATCAATCGTGTATATGCATTTTTCAAGTCTTGCGATGTCCTAACGTTATGTCACCATGATTATCGTGAATGCTTCGTGAATTTGTCGTCTATGAATGTATTGCATTTCTTATCTCTTAGACCCAGTATCGCATGGATTATACAGTGAGATTATATCAACTTCATAATACACGCATGTGTCTTAGTGTATCCATCATTTCCGTGTGTAATTCCCAGTTCATAGAATCCTAGAAGCCACTAACAGGTCTCTTAAAGGCGAATTAGATGTAATTTTTCTGTTGGATACTGAATTTAATTCTGTTTTTAATCAAGTTATAAATTTTGTTAGAGTAAACCCCAGAACTTTGAATTGGCTGCTGCAGCTGTGCCTGTGATAAAAGTATGTAAAACAATTCAATTTTAATTTTTGAATTGACTCTTTGAAGGTTTGTTCTGTTTTTCTTTCATGCAATTTAATTTAGCTTTATTATCCAATTTCAGAAGAATCTCAATGTTTGTAAAGAGAAAGACTAGCGAACAAGTTTGTTATATGAAGTGAACTTTTTTCGTTGTGTTTTTTAGCCTCCATGTTTACACTGATTGTTTTTTTGTTATAGATAAAATCTATTCATACCATAATGAGCTATGTATATTTCCTTAATATGTGAATTTCAGGTAGTTCTAGCATGCAAATCAGATATGATTTACCATGCAATTGATGAAAACGTAGTGGCGCGTCAGGTTGGTGAAATTCATTTTTTGAACCGCATGATCGATCCAGAAATGAATTGAATAGAAATACGGTATATGTGAAGAACCCATTTGTGATTACGAACACCCCAGTCGGCAAGTGCAATGAATCATTGCATATTTCTAACACGAACTGGTCTATTCCACACTCAGTTGGAGAATTCAATTCTGTATCGATCGTGCTGTTTTAAAAGCGCACTTCACCTTCCTGGGGACCATGGTCAACTTCATCAAGTGCATCGTAAAATCATGCATGATTTTTTTGAGCAACATCAATTGTCACATTGATAAATCATTGATACGTAATGGATCATGGATAATATTCATGCATGGGAATGCATGAATCATGCATTCTCATGCATGAATCATGCATTCTCATGCATGAATCATGCATTCCCATGCATGAATCATGCATTCCCATGCATGAATAATGCATTCCCATGCATGATTGATTTCTGATACATGCATGAAATCATCCATAAATATCCATGGACGGGCGACTAGGGAATATGATCCGAAATGAGTACCGGTGACCGTCAAAATGTTAGTCCTTTCCATGATTTGTGATTGCGCGTGAATTCAATTGAATAGGGCCTACTAGCAAAACGTAATAGCAGAAAGGATAGCTCTCGCTGTCTTTATGCTTGCTTATCAGTTTCTATGAGTTTTTTTTAAGATCGTATTTTTCTAAATTCAATTTCTATAAATTTTTTCGATGTAGGCCTTGGCCCAGGTATATGCTAAGCCTACCTTTTGATGCATTTTGTATCTGCAATTATACACACAGATTTGCGATGATATGAAATTTGTTTTCTATAAAAAGTTTGTTGATATCCAAACTTATTCAACTCATGAGAAAGACAAAGTTGTTGTCTGGGTTTTATCATAGGCCTACAAAGAGTTCAAATCTTGATATGTTCACGTGAGACACATAATGGACATAGATATCAGTTTCCTATTATCTAATGCTTTACTGCAATACCATTGGCAATGCAACTGCAGTGCATTAATTCAAAATTGAAAACAAGTGATGCGTTTCAACAAACCCCATACGATGTTTTAACTAAACATTAGAGTTCCCCTGTTTAATGAAGTAATAGAGCAATTTGTGCTAACTTTCAAGTACTGCAAATATGACCCACTGATTCGAATCCTGAGATTCCTAGTACATTCCTGACAATTACCTACTAGCATCTTGGCAAGAAAGAACAGGAAACTTGTCAGGAATGGCAGGAGAATGACGGTTGATGATAGGAAAGAACAGGAAACTGACAAGAAAGTCAGGAATGGCCGGAATATGGCAGGTTATTATAGGAAACCCAGGAACTCGACAGGAAATAACAGGTTCCTAGTATCTGCTAATTTGCTATTCCAGCAATCGTTCTCTCCCAGTTCCGGCATCATTGTGACATCATCATCGCAGACGATAATGCGTCTCAACTTCTACATGTTAGAGGGAACTTTGCACTGAGTGAGTAGTATGGATAAGTTCATTGCTATCTGAATCTCAAGTGATACGCAAAAAATGATTTTAAACTTGACCCTGCATAATGATAATGATAAATAGTGTTTTTGATTAGCATCCACAGTGCTACCGGTATCAAGTCTCTGTTATTCAACCCTGATTCAGGCTGAACAGTCGAAAATTTGATGCTGAAGTTATCATAACTATGCTGCTAAAGAGATTCTTTTCATTAAATACAGTAATAAATAATACTTAAGTAATGATAATTTAAATCGACGATTTGGTCGGCGTTCATTGGCAACAATTCAAAACAGCAATAAAAAGATGAGATGAATAGACAGAGGGTATAATTATCGACCTGACATATAGTTCAACAAAACAGAAAATTGATTGTGTAAAATCATAAATGTGCATCTAAATTGTCTGCTACAAATATACACTAGTCATATATAGTCTTAATTGCCCTTTCGCGACTTCTTAAGCCAATCCAATCCCAATTGATCGATTGCTGATTTGGCTTCCTCCCAGCCATCAGGGAACCGAGTAGTTACCACCTCTGTAATCGAAAGTCAACCAATTAGGACCACGCATAATTATACACATGTATTTGCGTGAAGCAGCAAGAGTATATGGTACCTGTGAGCTTTCCGGAGTTTCTAGAACTCCTTAGACAGACTCGCCAGAAAGTTAAGGAACTTAATACGAAAATCATTTGATTATCATCGATCCAACATTACATTACATGAAGCAAAAAAATGAGTTCTAAAAAATAGTTGAATCGCGCAAAAAGACAAACTGTATGGAATCTATCTGCAATTGCTTTATGAGGACTACGTTGAATCATTTTCAGTGCATATCGGTTAATCTACCTTGATAATTTGAATCCAAAAAACAGAACTCATCGAGCAGTAGTATTGACACATTGAACATCGACTGTGACATTATTTTCATTTCCGTGATGTTTTCCACGGTGTTCCATGTGATTCCACAGGAACTGAATGACTTTTACTATGCTTCATGCCTTTAACACCCAGAACTTATCGCAACTATTTGCGACTAGTTTTCTTGTGTCTTAATTTAGTGCTACTGTTGCTTATTATGCCTGATATAATTCAATAAGATTTATTGTGTTTTTAGTTCAAAAAATTGTATTGGAATATGAACAGCCATCGATAGACTTACTGTTAATAATTTCCTTTTGTTGTTGACATTCGGGCGGCAGTGGTGGCCGACCAACTTTTTTGTGGTGAAATTGTGAAATTCATTATTTGGTTCTTTTCCACGACCATTTGGGCAACGTTAATGCCAAATAAGCTGGGCCGCTTTCCGGTCGCCATCACAAAATTCTGGCTTTTGTACATCTGTGAAGAAAAATATCAATTAGCAGAGTTGGGTATCGCGGAAGTTAATTTCGTGTTTCCGTGATTTTGATTAAAAATGTCCGAAAATTTTGAAGATGATTTATAGTTCACATATTAAGTTCTCATTTTAAGTTCAAAAACGCTTATTTAATTTTCTCCGCAATTGTCGGTACCTCATAGTTGTCTAATATAGGGCTGTGAGGTAAGCTACCGCGCGGTAAGTTACCCGGTAAATTACCCGATAAATTACCGGGTAATTTATTCTGATATTTACGTTTTCTCTGAAAATATTTGTTTGTAATGTGTTATGCTGAAAAAACAATTCAAAATGAACTCTGCTGAATTTTTCCTTTAATGCAAGTGTAATTTCGCATCATAAGTAACTATGGTTTCAGAGAAAATTGATTTTACGTTTTTAATGACCTGGGTGATAAATTACCGTCTCCTATAAAATACTGTTAAATCATGATCTCAGAAAATTATCAAGATATATAAATTTCTTTTCGGCATCCTTTTCCCAAGCGTGTTCCGGAAATTCTTAGGCCTAGAGCAGATACTCATTTTCTCCACTTCTCAGCCTTCTAAGCATTTTCGTCGACGAAGGGCCATGTACTGAGCGGTCAAACCTTGCCAGTATTACGAAACATTCTTGCTATTTCCTTCGTCGTGATTGATTTAGGTAAAACTACACACATTTCGTCAAGGGAATCATCAGCACGTCACCTTTTCTCAAATCGCTACAGCAGCCGACATAAGTTCAACCATTTACTGCACATCACCCGCTCATTCCTCCAACTCCGTTAACGAGCCACGTCACTAGCCAGCTGCAGCTTCGAATCCAAGTCGCTAATGATGACTAATTAATTACGTAATCCAAGTCTAACCTATGATTGTCATCGAGCAAAATGAGGCGTCCAATCGACAGCATCGACCTCTCATGCACGCTGTTTTTGTTCTTTCCGATCCAGTTTGCTCTTCCCTCCCCGACATTCCATCTTTACAATAGCCGTGTGGTTAGGGTCGTCGATTTCAGTTTCCTCACGACTGACGGCTCAAATCCTTCCGCGAACGCAACGGTAGCGCATGGGAATTAACTTTTTTAGCCATTTTAACGATGCTGCGTTGTACATGTAAATGGTACTCCTAAACTTGTTCCACTGATGTAAGGCTTACTCGTCACTAAAATGCGTGCGGTGGCCATTCTTCAGAGACCACTCTAACTCCACTGGCTCGTCGATGATCAGATTGATTCATATAAAAAAATGGGGGGAACATTTCTTCACTTTTGAACGGTGCTTATCCTGTAGCTTACATTGTAAGTAAATATACCCACCTATATTCATGAGATCCATACTAATTTTTGCTACGATTACCTTGCTAAAAAATGAATTATTTTGTTACCCAACATTTTTGTTATATACATTTTGTTAACATCCTTGTTATCGGCGCTGTCCGTGCTGATTAATCGAATTTTTTGTAGTCTTCTGTGTGTAGCGCATCTTCGCATGTTTTGTAGCCATCTATCTCCAATCGTAATATGATTTACTGGTATAATCATATTTGTATGCAATTTTTACTTTTATAAAACACTGATGTATGCAAGTTCGAATAGATGCAAGAATTACATTTTATGTAAATGGTAATACAATCATTTAGCGGTCTGTGAACTGAGATTATATCGAGTTTTCACAACAATTTGTTTGCTGAAAGAGAAATATTTTACTACCCAAAATTTTTGTTATCTTTTTCAATTTGTAGCAGTATGTTAAAAGCATAGTTTTTATCAAAATAATTCTTTTATTCATAAGTCAATTTTGGTGAAAAGTCTTAGGCCCTGTGGGCCCGTGTATCTACATATAGCTCGTTTTATTAAGAAATTAAGGACACGCGAAAATAAGAAGAAACAGGTCGTTTACAATGGATTTAATAAAATAATGAAATAGGCCTAGAAATCGAATTTATTCCAAACTTCCAACTTCAATACCAAATTACATTATGTCTATGGCTATTGGCTGAAAAAAGCTAATTGCAAAATTGGGCCAACTAACCTCAGGGGGAGGAAGTTGACAAGTAAAGACTTAAATGTGGGCGTTAAGATTCTAGGCTTAAGGTCTCATAGTGTCAAATAGTCTTCTAATAATACTACTATGAATTGCTTGCGGTGAGCCGGGCGCGCTGCTGCTATAGTTTTTTCATAAATTAGCCGGTAAACTTAACCCGGCATAAATTACGGTAATATTTCGGCACGTCTACCGCTTCTTTTGGGAATGTTACGGTAATTTATACAGCCCTAGTCTAATAATCATTATGTAAATTATGGCAACAACAATGGTACCCGGTACTGAAATTAGGTCTGTCGCTCGAAAAACCTAGTTGTAGCGTAGAAAAACCTAAATTTCTACTGCGATTCTTAAACTTTCTTCAATTTGGGTTGACTTATTCTCGTACAGAGCTTCTTGATATTCGTCAGGTAAACATGTGTGACGATCTGTATCAAGGACTTCTCTCATTGTTCACTAAAAAATGTTGAAGACGCATTCTCAAGTTATCACAAAGTGTGGGTCGTGCATGTAGTTTGAATCAATATCATGATCTACTACATGTACAGGTTTTTGCACGCACGTTGAAAAATGTACACATGGACCTAGGCCATATGACGCTATCTGAAAGGCTATCCAATGCATGCCCCTTTAGCTAATAACAATTGTAAAACAATGAGTGAGCATTAAACATTATGATATCTGTTGCAATTGAATAAAAAGCACCAGATAGACTTATAACTACCCGATCGCGGGACATAACAGTAAAGAAATAGCTGCTTTGGATGCCTTGCGATCGTAAAATCGTGGATCCGGAAGGTCGAATTTTTATTCGCGGAATTGGTGTACTTATATTAGCTGGTGTCTACAGAGCTAAGCAGGAACCGATACAGCAAATGTGGAGTAATGCCCGGGACGAACACACCAGATGCTTTTGTTAAATATTTGGCAAATACTTGACAACATTTTACTAAACTTCTGCTAAAATTTTATCAAATATTTATCTAACATAGCTGATGATTTGCCAATTTTTAGCAAATAGCAAATTATTTGGTAAAATTCTAATAAAATGTCTCAAATTTCTCTCTGATATTATCTTACACAACTCTTACGTGAATTCCCATACAAAAAAACATTCTAAAACAGTGATTCAGAAAAATGTCGTGAATTTGCTATAAAAACATTATCCAAAAATGTTGTATGTTCAAGTGACAACACATGAGAATATTATGAAAATGTTATCTTAAAACTTTTTTTGAATGTTATCTTTCTAGAACATGCCCCCAAATATTTTGCCACTAAAACAACTAATATCGTAGATAAACTGTAGTGTTTATCAATAAAGATGTGAGCAATCCTGAGAAATCACCCAATTGATCAAGATGAAACTAAGTCTAACGATGTGTAAATATATTGCATTATAATTATAAACCATGTATAATTTTTACACATCATAAAAACTTGTGGGTTTGATCTTGACGCATAAAAAGTGGGTTCGCAGACCGCTCACATTCTATTGATAAAACTACAGTTAACCTACGCCGCAGCAAAATATTGATGAAATTTACCGTTGATATTAATTGAATGTATTGTTGATCGAAGTCATCCTGCTACGAAATGCACCAAGGATTAACAGCAGAAAAACTCACTTCTGCTAAAGCCAAAACATTTGGAGGCAGTGACAAGAATAACCCTACATATTTATACATTATAACTGTTGATCGAAGTCATCCTGCTACGAAATGCTCCAAGGATTAACAGCAGAAAAACTCACTGCTGCTAAAGCCAAAACATTCGGAGGCATGACCAAGAATAGCCCTTACATATTTATACATTATAACTTGTTGATCGAAGTCATCCTGCTACGAAATGCTCCAAGGATTAACAGCAAGAAAAACTCACTGCTGCCTAAAACCAAAACATTCTGAGGCAGTGGCAAAGAATCACATAATTTAAAGACTCACCTCATCAGCAGATGTCAGCCTACAGAACTGTCGTAATTGTTCCTCTACCATCAATTGTACTGGTTTGGTCAGTTTCAATCAGTTCCCATTTATGATATCTCTTTGATAGACAATGATATTGCGGTCTGAAATGCACAATAGAGTTTTTGCTGCAAAAAGTATGAATGTGTTTGACGCACATAAGAGAAGGAATAGGGCATACAGAATATAACATAATTTGAAAAATAGTAAGATGACACAGGTTTTGATTGAGCTTCTATTATAAGATTCAATCAGGTGATATTTTTAACTATCTTAGTATCTTTTATCATCCCAATAATTTTTGTCACAACAGCACGAATTAATCCGTAACACATTAATTTTTCGCACGGTGGACAACATATGCCGGTTTTGATTAAGCAGAAAATCCGATTTGATATTTGATGTCAAATGATTTCCCCATTAACTGAAATCAGTAACAATAACGTACCCTCAAATGTCTTGCACAAATCCAAATTATACAGTGAAGCATTTGACCTATGAAACCACAAAAATTCGTATTTAAAAAAATATGCCAACCTTGCATGTAGGCCTGACAAACGACGGTTTAGATGTGCACACAAGCTACATTATCGGCAGTATCAATCAGCGAATTAAAAGAAGATTCAATCTTTTTCCATACGACCAGCTGGTACATTGATTAATAGTGGTGGTCCCAAAGAAGCCCTGTGATCATGATTTTTAGCACGACCACTTCACTTCAGTCATGTATCTTAGACAGTTATCAATGCCACATTGGTGGACTACTTTTTAGTTATCCCTTTCTCTCTCAAGAATAGATTGGTGAAATTTTCAGTAGATTCAATGACGCAATGGGACGACTGCTGTGCACATTGCTAAGCGGTGCGCGCTGTCATGGTGAGGATTGTCCATAGAATATAGATTCTCTCTCTATACTCGATGCTGATGAATTTCAGAGAGTTATCTTTCTTATGATTTGATTACGATTTGATGAGGGACAAAACCACACTATTTTTTTTTTTTTCCCCATCATCGTACCGACCAGCTCCCAAATGAAACACCCACTGAAAGACAGACGCAGCTGAGGTTTCTAATAGAGAATCCGGAGAACGCTTGCTATTTTTTTCTGGAGGAAATTAATGTATATTAATGTAATTTACCACTATTTTTGGGAAATATGCCTCATCATCAAGGATCGAAGTCTCCATCTCCTATCATGATGAATCACACACAACGATTAATTCTTTAACTGAATGTACATTTTATTTGGTAATTGAAGGGACATTATAATTTGAATGGTTGGCTTTCGGTTGGCTTAGAATGTTTTTTCAAGTCATCTGTTTTTACACCTGATTTACAAATACATTGCTACTCACGAACGTATTTCCATGTAATGTCTGACTGGCATAATAGTAGACGCACAATATACACTCCATCTGGACAATCGACGCTAATGATCTTAAACAAAGGATGGCAACATGCATATTGTCTTCAATGAATAGAGAAAACAGCGCCATCAGTCTTCACTTCGACGAGCGGAATCACACCCACATACTACATGAGGAATCCGTGAACTGACTGATAGACGAGAGCGCTGCGAAGAAATGCTTTGCAATGTTCGAAGTCGGGAGGCTCGCCATCTTGAAGACATGATAATCCCCTCTCAGAATATGTCAGAAATATAAATTAGATAATTGCAGAGGTTGGGATGCATTAGAATAAAGTAATGCTTTAAAAATAATCATGAAAACTGATTACTCGTTCAACATGCTCGTGACACACTAGTTAAACATCGGGATATGATAGCAACTCTCTGAGCGCCTTATACAGACTTCTAAATATAGCACCCAATATAGGATCTCGTCACGGGAATTCCTATCGTTTCCTGAGAACGATTAGAGCAAGTTCGAAGCGATTACTACAAGTTCGATAGGATCTCAGAGTCGGTGAAATTTCAACACGACTTAAACTGTTTCTTCGATTTAAGGCTCATATCAAGACGTATCGAGTAGTTTTCACAAACATAATACAAAAGATTCATACAAGCAATATGGAAGTAAAACATACAATTTCGAACACAAAGATCTGATTGCTACATTCGTGCTGAAACTTATTTTCAAGCTCATTTGACCAAGCATCGAATCACAGGTCTTCAATGAGAGATATTAGTGAATCAATGCCTTTTGTGACAATTTCTCATCGATTCTTGTCAATCAAAAGTTTAATGCTCCTGACAACACACTGCGTTTTGGATAGCATATCAGATCTTATCTGAAAACATGTATTTAGTTAATGTTTTGTTATGATATTTAGGATAATTTGACTAATATTTCATAAATATTTAACAAAATTAAAAAGTTTTTTATAATTTTATTATTTTGCTTAGAAACTGGTAGGCCTCTAACAAAATTAGCAAACATAGTAGGAATTTATCAAATTTTCTATTTTTCACAAAATTAGCAAACAGCTAGCAAGTTTCTAACAAAATTATTCGGTTTGCTCGTCCCGGGTGATCATGGACGCAGTATCTTCAACAGAGCCATGTCTCGTCCAGCGATTTTGTGAAATCCGTCGGTACTTGAGATTTGATAATCGGGATACCAGAGTTGCCCGACGCATCACGGATAAAGCAGCTCCTATCCGAGAGCTAGCGCAGTATTTTGCTTCAAGGTTTCGGAGCTGCTACAAACCAGGAGAAAATGTGACTATTGACGAGCAGCTGGTGACGTTTCGAGACAGATGCCCGTTCAAAGTCTATATTCCATCGAAGCCTGGAAAATACGGCGTAAAAATCTAGATTCTGGCAGACTCTGAAAACAGCTGTTGTTGCAATTTTCAAATCTATACCGGACGCATCGGCGCGAATCGTGAGGTAGGACAAGCATTTCGAGTTGTTTTGGAATTATCGGAATTTCTTTCGAACACCGGCCGTCACTATAACTGCAGACAATTTCTTTTCGATCCTTGATGTTGCCCGAGCACTTCTTGGTCGTGATCTGACATATTCCGGAACAATGAGAAAGAATAAAGGTGAGCTTCCGAAAGAAATGCAACCATCACCCGGTCGCGAGCCATTCACAAGTGTTTTTGGCTTCCAACGAGACGTCACTCCAGTCTCCTACGTTCCCAAGAAGGGGAAAGCCGTGGCACTTATTTCAACGTTTCATCATGACGATGAATGTCAGCCAGAGGAACCAAGAAAGCCAAAAATGATTCTCGATTACAATCGAAACAAGGCCGTAGTCGACAGTCTTGATCAAGTGTGCAGGACATATTCTTGCAAACGAAAGACAAGGCGATGGCCATTTGCCATATTCTGCAATCTAATTGACATGGCCTCCTACAATGCCTTTGTCATCTAGGCCTACACCTCCATCCATCCTCAATACTACCCTGCAGCATCTCATAGACGCCGTTTGTTCCTGATAGAACTAGTAACACAGCTGATGGCGGTGTCTGACGAAGCAGAGGTCTCTTCGGCTGCAACTCCAGGACCTGTTCGCGGAAACTTCAATCTCGCCAGACGCCGCTGCCGTCCTCGACGATTAGAGAGGAAGGTGAGACAGATCTGCCATGAATGCGAAAGAATCGTTTGTAATGAACATTATAATGTCGCATTATCTGCGAACATTGTGCAACGGATTGATTTTATAGATACGCTATAAAAAGCTTATCTGAATTGTTTTGATTTTCATGGATCTCAGAGGCCTACATGTATCAATGTATAGCAAATGTATATTACATATGCATGTATTGTGTTATACTATAGAGCTATTAATGCTAAATGTTGGATGTGTATTTTCCTTAAACATCATTATTGAGTTCAGTATCATAACTAAATCATGAAAAATATACTGGGGGCCTCAAAGGCCCCCAATGCCACTGGACGTTAACGTAATATTTTTTCTTGGATGTTAGAGGGTTAATAAATGCGGAGTTACCACTCTACCTATACTGCTCTATAGCCTCAAGGTAGGAGCCCAATTTTTCTTTTGTCCTCCGGGAAATTGTCGATGAGCTCTGGAGCGCACATGCCAACCTCTTCAGTCCAGTCTAAGGAAGATATTCTCTATGCACGAGTGCCAGGATGGTGACATTACGTGCTATGAATCATTTGTACAACTCTACATCGAATTTTGAAGTAAAGCAATTGTCAAAATTAGCTAAGAGTGGTTTCACCAATTTCCAGTGTGACCAACAATTGCTAAATAACGTTTAGCTTTCATAAGTTTGTTGTTTTCTCCTAAACATTTGATATGGACCGTGTACCGTATGGGTTTATTACCGCATCTTTGCAATAGAAGTTTTATTTGCAATAAATAAATTGGATAAACTTACGGCTTGGACCGACAGGGGTCAGTTTGATTTACCTACGGCATTGTTTATCAATTTTTACATGGCATTCATGATCGGTGACTATTTATTACTTTCATTTGAATTTTTTCGGTTCATGATCGATGACTATATTTCCTCGAGTGAATGCTTCCACAAGAACGGCGATGGATTCAAAAATATAGATATCTACGATTGCTATGTGTAGTGCAGATGAAGATATCTATCCCTGATGTGTCTATTCTGTGATCAACTATGTAATTCATTTTGAATTCAAAAAATTCAATGATGATCAAAATCTTTCACAGATATCATTCATTCACTTTGTAACGCTTTTCATTGCCACGTGTTTGTGAGAGGAGAAAATGTTTTGATGATAGACAATTGGATGGAAAAGAAATGTGAAACTGATTTTGTGATGTGAAAATGAATCGGAAAGTACTTTCTCATCTATTTCATTCAGGAATTCTTGTCGGTGGCCATTTATTTGCAAAGTGGAAACCAAAAGTTATTTTCATTGAATTTCCAAAAATCGACGACATTTCTAAATTTTTGATGAAAATCTTCAATGAGGAAAACAATTTATTGGGAAATGAAAGGGAAAAGATGACAAATGTGAAATGAAAGGAAATTTGAAGTTTTTTTGTTGAATTCTCATCGGGGAGGGATTCCGAGCCACAGACAGTGTCCCGGAGGAAGGAGAAGAAGTTCCGCATCGTTTTCTAGAGTTTCAAGCTTCCAATCCTTCGCCTGCTGCGGTGAAAATTCTTCCTTTCCATCAGCTGTTGTGAAATAGAAGCCTCTTCTTTCCTTCGTCACAAAGAATAAGCATTTCTCTCCAACCTTCGACTTCGCCGTCCCCCGTTCAATCTTTGTATTCTGCGGACGTCTCCCACACAGCTCCGCCACAGCATTTCGTACATCGCCGACTGTCGGCGTCTGTGGCAGTTGGAAGTCCTGGAAACCTCCTTTCCCTGCGTTCGTTCCGTCCACCAGAAAGAATCCAACTGCAAAGAAGAGAAAATGAAAGAATTTCACGCAAAGAAGTTGTTTGGAAGGAAAATCAGTTGAAGGTTCCGTTCTGTTAATCGAATCATTTTTCACTGTTTGGAAACGGAGAATTGACAACTGCTGATCGTCCTGTGAACGTCCTTTTTTTCCATTCATTTCTTCTCTTATTCATCTTTTCTGTCTACAATTCATTTATTAAAAGAAAATCTTTCAAAAACGGATTCTCCGCATTCAAATGATTGAAATCCAATGAAAATGACAATCAAAAGTCATCGAAATGGAAAAATATTGAATAATTTTTGTTTTCATTTCTTTCAGATTTAACTTGTTTTGTCGGATTTCATCTTTTTTATCATTCCCGTCAAGGAGGAAGAGTCTGCGTTGTTCTAAATAGAATTCGGTTATCGTAGAATGTCAGCAGGAGACATCTAAGCTACAAATTTACTTTTTAAACTCCGTCATGTTCAAGCAGTTCATTCTGAGAACTTCAGATTTCAAAGAACTTTATAACTAGTAATAAATTTGTTCGTTATCGATATCGCGTTTCAGTTCAGAGGAACGAACAGCATTTATCTCAGTCTGTAAGTATCAATTTGGAGCTTCAGTGTCGATGTATTCACAAATGATTGAAAAGTTAGTGAATGACAAGTTAACACATGTTTGTTTTATAACAAATAAAGTCCTATTAATGTCTGTCTTCGTCATGAATCCATCTGTTAACACATAAGTTTAGTTCCCTGAATCAGCTTCGTGAGGAAGACAGATATTTGAATTTATTAGCTGTAAAATTCCTTTACTTTTGAAATATCAATGAGAATTTGAGTGCCGACTTAACCCGTGCTCGCGTTCCTTTCGATGATGCTTCTATGAAATTCTATCTAGACTGAATGTTAAGTAAAGCAATTTCAGCAGAAATTCAACTTACAAGACTGAGTAGGAGGAGGAGGAGAAGGATATTGTACACTTGAATCCTTCTTGGGAATATCTGTAAAATAAAAATCAATTCATCAACGTTCAGAGCAAAACAGACATTAGGAATGAATGACAATCAAATAATTCTTCAGTCAAAACATGTACAGAATGAGCGCATAACGTTTCCCATTATCTATATTTCGCGCGTCTATTGTCAACGTTCTCTGTCATCACAAAGACATCGATAGAGCGGGAAATTCCTACAGGTCTCCCAACGAATTTTAGTGAGAATATAGGCTAAAAAATAATAATAATAGTCCCAAAAAAATATATAGGCTTTTATAGGTTTTCATAATCTTATTATGTATAGGCATATTATTGTTTAATTGAAATTAAATTTATCATGTCATCAATCTTGTTCAATTACATGTGAAACTCCAACCAAACTAATATGATCGTTCACGTAAATTTGATTGCAATCAATAAGTAGGTTTATTATGAGAAGTAGATAAATTACGTAAATGAAAAAGTAAAATACGTTGAAAATTGAAGTCAACGACTATCATCCAATAAATACATTAATACGTTCAAGTGCTATTTAACTTTATGAATATTTTGAAAATGTAGGGAGCTATAAAATATTGACATTCAGTATAAAAAAGCAACTCTATTAAAAAATTACAAACTTCTCGGTTATTAGAGAAAGCAGTCTTTGAAAATTAAGAAAAATACTTCGTGAATTGTTAAGTTTTGTACAAAATTTACTTACAGCTTTACCGAACAGAAAACTTCAAAACAAACACTTGTAAAAATGTCCAATCTTTCCACTAAAAAGTTAAAAAGTTCAACAACTGAAAATGTGACACTAGTTAAATAATCTATACAAATAATGAGGACAAGCAAATTGCTATCACTACAGTCAACTATCTCTCATCAACAGAGTTGAAGTTCGTTATTACAGTCTTTTTTTCTTTATTGTCATTTCGTGGTAAGTTGTCATGAGCTGCCGCTTTTTATTCTGTAATTCAAGTTGCTTCTTTGCGGATGTTTCGATTTTTTCTTTTGCCAATCGCAAAAGATCTGATGCTATACTGATGCCATCCATATCATTCTTTTTTATGCTTTCATCGAGACGGGTTTGTGCATCCTTTAATAGAAGATTGGCTCTCGACGTTTCAACGTTAATGTTTTATTCGTCTTCCGCAATAAGACATATGTTTGCGCGTCCATTTTTTCTATTTTTTCATTGTGTTCCTTTTCTGCTTGAATTTCTTTTTCTTAGCGTTCTTTCTTTTCCTGTTTAAGTTTTTCCGCCTTTTTCCTTTCTTCCTCCAATTCCTGTTGATACACCTTCGAAGATGCCCTCGCCACGCTGATAAGGTCTTTTGTGATGGGAACGTTTGTAATGCTATCAAATGATCGGACAGTGTCTTTACATGCTCTTATTCCGATTACAGATTTTGCAGAAAGCGCTGTTCTATCCGTACCAAGCAATCGTTTATTAACTGAAAGTCCCCTTTCTGAGTCGGCATTGCTGTGAGCCAATGTGAGAGCTGCTTTTACGACACGGGAAAGATTCGGGTATTTCTTTCTTCCACTTACTGATTCATGTTCTAGTATCTGAGACCAGAATTCATCAATGCGGATTTCATGAATGTCTGACTTAACTTTTTCTTCACCGTACAATTTCCATTCGTGGATGATTTTCACGATGTTGTCATCTTTGAGAAAAGGCATCGCTTCTGCTATGATTTTGATATAGCGGCATCCTTTCTTGTTGGATTGTTCTTTTGGATGTAGTACGCGGAGGGCTCGAAGTATTTTGTTATCATGTGGAAGTTTATCGATCAAGTACTGGGATGCAGTTTGGTAGAACGACAGTATCTGTTTCATGACTTCATCCTTCGATTTCGATTCGACCTTCTCAATCGCGTCTGTGGCTGCATGTCCGATTTCAATATCTTCATTAGCCAAATGGTTCTGTGACACATCGATTGACTTCAACTTCTTTGAGTTTTCTTTTACATAACTCTGGTTTTGAAAGCGGAACAAGACAGACTTTATCAAATCACATATAGAAGGATATAGGGGCTCGGCCAAGCGAAAATGAACAGCAACATCAAAAAACAAAGTTCCGATTTGAGATTTCTAACGTATGTTTTCTTATAGCTAATATTCTGAAGTTTTTGTAACAGATCGAGTTTTTGTCATGACATATATATTTAGCCAGAAAATTGAAATTCAAGTTAGATGATTTTTTTAATTTCAACGCAATATATTTTCAGCGTTTTTTGGATTTTTTTTCTGTCTCGTATATCTATTAAACGTTTGATTGGACTTAAATGATTCACTTCATGAGCGACTGTTAGGTAATGTTAAGCGATTTTACCATTATTCATTTGATTTAGAAATCATTGATAAGTATTTCATGGCTGAGACAGAAAGGTGACATTTGAGTTTGCCATTGTGATTCCGTTACCAAAAAACATCATTTTATTTTTCTTATTCTCAAGGCTCTTGTAGAAAGATGCTGATATCATGTCAAAGCAAGCATATTTATCATAGTCAACTGCTGGTATAATGGAGATTTTATAATTAATATATTTTCTCATTGAAAATGACAGTGCTTTTGTGTGATTCCGTTACCGGTAACGGAATCACATCATCCGTTTATCGATAAATGTTATATAAGTCGCAATAATTATGCCTCGCAGATGGTCAATAATACCAAATATCAAGAAAAACAAATGTTTTAGTTAAAAAACAATCATTTTTGACATGTATGAGCTCGTGATTTGAAAGGATAAATTACAAAAGCAGAGATTTCATGCTAGGCCTATAAGCACTCTAGTTATGATGAAAACTGTCCGATCATTTCATGGCATACTTTTGCATCATCGCACGTTGCTGATCAATGAACTTGAACGAATATCGAAGCCTTGCGGTTCCGAAAATGCTGATTTGTGGTTCGGGACATACAAAAAGCGCGTTTTTAATATCCTCGCTGCTAGAGTCGGCATCATCAGGATCTCGGTAAATCCCGAAGCTTCCTGTGCTTTGCAGATACCTGATTTTCATTTTGTTCGTGGTGGTGCTGCACACTGCGGCAACATAGAGAATGGAACGACCTCTTTCTGTTGGTATGGGAATTGTGACATAACTTCCTGGCTTCACAGATGCCGGCTGGTCTTCGGAGATTCCGGTGACAGATGAAACTTGTTGAACTAGCACATGCAGTTCTGGAGATGGCTGCACTGAGTAATTTGATAAGGTAACGATACCTGGATCGACAGTCCGCACACAATGAACACGATGCGTGCCTGGAAAGGCGATTGCACTACCCCAGATTGCATCAAGTTCTGTTCTTCGCCTCTCAATCTCCATATTTGGCACATGAAGAATCTTGATAGTGGTCAAGTGCTTGGCAAATGCAGCGTAGTCAGCAGCTGACTCAACAAGGTATCTCCTGCTCATGATGGCGCGATGCACAAGCTTTTTGACAGTGCCGCCAACCCCGTCGACAGTTCCCTTTCCATGCGACGTAGCGAAGAAATGCCAGTTGACTACCAAGGCCCTTCGTCTGCTTCATACATGAGATAAGGGTAGGCATAAATTTTTGCTTGAAATGCTGTGCCGCTCCATCAGAGAAAATGTCAATGTGAGTCAGATTAGTAGTAATCTCAGTCTTGATCTGGTCGATGATTGTTTCAAGCATTACTGCAGCAGCATATTTATCGTGAGATAACCGGTCTGAGACAACAGCAAAAGAAGTGGTCCCTTCTTTAGTCCATACAACGGCCGAGAACACAGCGACCTGCTTGTGTACCCAATGACCACTCTGAATCTCATCTTGTTCAATTATGGATGCATTTTCACTGAAATCTACCTGCAACACAGCATGGTGCTGATGAGGGGTAGTGTGCATTCGCTGAAAAGCTGACGACTGCTCTTTCTTAATGAAGCAATGGATCTTGAAAGCAGGAGGCTTCTCAGCCAGGGAAGACATGGCATCTCATACGGTACCACACAGTTCAGTCTTTTCTGATTGTCCTTCGGCATTCCGCACCCATTGAAGCCACTTGATCTGCTCCCCGGCCACGGCATCATCAACTGATGTCAACAAGCAATCGACTGAAACTTTCTCTTTACAGTTTTCACAATGTCCGAACATGCAATCTTCCCTATTGGGATCACACGCGATAGCTTGCAGAAGTTCAATGTTAGTATTTGGAGCACTCGAGACGGACTTCATGCGCTGTAGAAGGAAATCGACGTTGGCGTGATAAATGCAGACACAAACATTATGTGGCATCTTTTGTAAAGAACCACATCTGGACGCAAGGTCTTGAATGTAGAAAGTTTCACTGAGTCGTTAGGATACTCTTCTCGATACAATGCAAATACCTCGCGGATTGTCATCAACAAGTACCGAAGTTGTTCCTTCACTTTGATGCCGTCACGGATCACTATGATTGAATCCTTTCTCCCCGATGCCATCCAGGAAATGTCGTTGCGAAGGTAGAATTGTTGTACTCTTGCCTCAACTTCCCGTGATAACTTGTTGTGCGGAGTCGTTGGACTCTTGATATCACGAGACGGGATTTCTTCCGTATCACATTATGTCCGCCTAATCTTCTTCAACTTCCGAGGAGACCGAGGCAAGGCTGCCCTAGCCCGATTCACAGCGCGAGCGAAACTAGATTTCGCCTGATACGGTTCTTTGTCACCTTCTGATCTAGCCTTCTTTGTGGCACGCCATCTTCGCATATTTTCTCTGTGCTTCTTCTTAGAAAGATCAGGATTGGCAGCTCTAGCTCTCTTCTTTCGCTCACAGTCTTTCCGCTTCCATATTTCTGGTCCCATCTTCGCTTTCTTCCTTTCCCGTTAGCGACGTTTCTTCTCAGCTGCGGCAAGTGGCATCTTCCCGGTAGCACTAATTCATTCAGTCACCAGCAAAAATGTATTGAAGACTGAAGGATTCCAGGAATCCTTGAGGCTGGGAATCCCAGGTAATCTATCTATAGATATGAAGTATTTTGGAATTTTTCAGTGAACCGATAAGATCCAATTGCTATTCGATAAGGTTGAAATCAAACCAGAATTGAGGATGTGACTACGTGAGTTTTCCAGGAATCCCTGACACAGCGGGGAGTCCCGGAATACCTATTTACAGATATGAAGTATCTTGTCAGTGAGCACAGTCATCACTGTGATTCGATATGTTAGAATAATCCTAACCACGAACCTATCCCACCTCCTTACATAAAACGCAAATACGGGTGCATTCGTTACATGCAAAGTAAATAGCCTTCATGCTTTCAAAACATTGAAAGTAAACCATGAAAATACTTAATACTTGTAGAGATATGATAAACAAGTCGGAAAATGTTTCACGTCTTAACACTTAACCTAATTTTCTTCAACATTTGTGATTCCGTTACCTTGTGATTCCGTTACCACGTTTGGTCAAATATTTGGTCAATTTTATAATGGAATTATTGTATCAAATATCCCAATACTTGAAATAAAGTTAGGCCAAGCAACCTAAAATAGCATAAAATAATCGAAACCAATATCTTTGCAGAGGAACAGCATGTTTAGATCCATTCGCTGAACCTATGAAAAAGTCATGTCCAAATCACGTGATTCCGTTACTATTGACTTTCGCGCCTGTAAAACATATATCAATATATTTTTCAAAGTTGATACTATGCCTGCTTGGAGGACCGATCATGGCCATAAACATCGCGCACTTCGTTTGTTTATCAGATGTTTCTTTACTGAGTACCAGTCTCATGAAAATGTGTAAATGCTCAGATGTGATTCCGTTACCGCTTGGCCGAGCCCATAGATAATGTATCAAGGGGCCTTCTGTTTGAAAGACGATGAGATATTTATCAAAAAGCGGCCTTCAAAAGACGAGTAACACACAATCTGAAACCAGATAGTATTAAAAATTGCTTTCCTTATTGATAATCAAGAAAACTTACGTGATATGTAAAATAGCATAAGAAATGTGATAATCTCAGTCAAGAATCATAAGAAGTCCGAAAAAATAGGTTTATATAGGTTTTATAGGTTATTTTTTAAAAATATGTCAGTTTTTAAAAAATAGGTTTTTATAGGTTTTTTTGGGAGGCCTGTATACAAATGTGTGCTATGTAGGCTACTGCACGTTCCCTTGAGTCCCTCAACGTTTCTAAAAGAAGCCTCATGTGTGTACTTGTTGCATTTTCACATAGTCGGTCGATAAACTTATCCATCACTGGTTACAATTTGAATGAAATGGTTGAATATCAACAGCATCGATCACCATGCCGACGAAGTTCCCCGACTAAGGCGCTAAGTCGCTCTCCTTGTCCTGCCAGGAGTATAAGAAATTTACAGAGCTTCCTAAATATGACAAGGTTGCAAGTAGGACTTACATTATGCATAGAAAATCATGTTTATTACGAAATAAAGCTTCATCCACCGTACGCAGAACGGGGTGACTTAATACAGTATTTTCACTGGATTTTCTAGAAAATCTATTCTAATTTTGATGAATCAAAATAACAGGCACAAACATCGAATAGTTGACATTGTATTGTAATTCAAAATACTTATTTTGTAGTTATATCATTGAAATGATTATATCATACATGTATGTGAAAAACAATTCGACGCGCGATTCTAACTGAATTAGATTAGTTGAATATGACATTGAAATCAGGGGTCGGATTCTTAAATTTTGAAAAATTCGTGCATCATTTTTGCGGATGTCAATAATGCATTTTTCAATCATTTTCACCCCACCCACCTGAATTAAATACTCTCATGTACATACATACATGATCGTGATATTCGCAAATTAATTAAAAAATATGAGTTACCGATAAATCTTGTGAGCTCCCCTAATAAAACTTTATATAATGCCTTGAAATTCAAACAAAAAGTAGAAAAACACGAAAGTTGCCTTGTTTGTGAGAGTTTGTCTAATAAGATGAAGTGTACAGATCAGTTTTGGCATACAAATTTACATGCCATCATTGTAAAGATTTCTATATTGGTCAAACCTCGCGTCCTTTTAAGCATCGTTTTAATGAACACAAGCGTGCTGTAGATAAAGGTAATGTTGATTCGAGTGCTATGGCAGAACATTGTCTTAAATGTAGACCAAAACGTTTGACTGATTTTGACCTTGAAATTCTTGATAGGTGCAAAGATGCTTTGGACACTAGACTGACTGAAGCTCGTTACATTAAACAGTTGATTCCAAAAATCAATCGAAGAAAAGAGTTGACGGTATTTTAAACATCTCTCAACCGATAGGAAGTGTATATAAGCAGCCCACATGAGCGGCCAGATCAGTTGGTTTTAGCGAATTACCCCCTGAGGAAGAGCGAACGCTCGAAACGCGTAGGGGTTGTAAATATCTTTTAATTAATTATTTTAATCTGGTCAATAAATTTCAAGGAGAGACGAAAGCTGTTTTTAAGCATCAACTCAAATACATACATGTATACAGCATGGCTCAGCGAGTTTGCATCAAGCATCAAAATAGGGCTATGACTCCGTAAATCTCTCCACTGCTGCTCTGGATGTTTACCATCAATAGGCGGATTACTTTCATTATGTTACATGTACATAGATACTATAGTCAACAAAATTTGAATGTCCTGTTACTTGAAATAGGCATTACTTTCCGAAGATATCTAGAATAAATAGAATTTGGAATCCTACTCATTTGAAATGGGCAGGCCTATTCCGACAGTATGGCGACGTGATGACGGACCTTAAATAAATACGAGCTATCCTGGCTGACCATACTTCTAAAATACAAAGACAAGTTGCCGAAGCTGTAGGAATAAACCATTCACCCGCTCAACGAGTCCTCAAACAGTACACTGTAAACTGTCACCTCCTAAAATCGAAGAAATGTGCATCCTAAAGCGCGACACACTAGAATTTTAGGAGGTTGCGTGAAATAGAATGCTGACATACTAAAGAGAACAATAACACTAGTGCGCTAGCCTCCTAAAACGCTTTGCTTTAGGATTTTTTTATTAGCTACGAATAGTGTCTCGCTTCAGTGTGTGATTTAGGAGGTGCTGGTTTAGAGTGTAGAGTGCAACTGGTGACTTCACCGTAAATTATGAGAATTGCGGAGGACGGAACAAGAAATTCGACGAAAGAGACATTCGCCATATTCGTCAATTGTCTGAGAAAAACCCAAAAGTGACTCAACAAATGCTTGAATGGTTTCCAGGTGCCTCAAGTGTTCTTCAGCTGGACAATGCTCCCTCTCATAACTCACGAAGAACCATAGCTGTCTCGATATGCATAGCCTCAACGTTCTGAGCTGTCCTGCTCAATCCCACGATTCTCCAACCCAATTGAGAATTTTAGGGTCATTCTGGAACAGAGACTCAGAGATTGCAAGTCTCATTCTCGCAGAGAAATAGCTTCTTCATTTGTAAAAATATGGAATCGAAATGGAGCAACTCAAGAAATGTGCACGCCTTTGGTTGAAAATGTACCAAGACGAATAGCTTCAGTGATCGCTAACCGTGGTGGACACACTTAATATTGGTAACTTAGAAAGTTTCTACTTTCATGTTTTCTTATCCTATACAATGTATTCTAAATAATCACGAGGCGTGTTTGCTTTTATATTGATTTGAAATGGTTATACACTCAAAATTCGCAAATTTCAGGCTTGATGCAAACTTGCTGAGTCATACTGTATGTTAATTTCAGAGGTAAAATCTTAGAATGAACGATGTGATCCATTTGTGGGGCCTCCCTTCATATGACTGAACTAAAAATGTAGTCATCTCTAGCCCCTAACACTGGTGTATTCTGGATGAAAAAAATGAAAATGAAGCTTTTACGTCACTACTCCCCATACTTGGGGCTTGGACGGTGCTGACATAGTCAGACTTATGGAGCGTTGTAGTACTTTTAGTCCGGATGCCCTTCCTGCCGACCTCCAATGACAGCTTCGGGGATCGACCTCAGGACCAAAAGATCGCTAGGACAAGCACTTAACCACTGTGCCACGGAGACCACAGTCTGGTGGTGTATTCTGGATATCATCCATTCATTGACCACATAGACGCTATCTACGAATATGAATAGTATAATAGGTAATACGTAGTATTCATGTCGCAGCCCTGTGATTGACACGGGAATAAATTTGAGGAATTTTTTGGGAAAATTTGAGGAATGAGAACGGTGCCTATTAAGAAAATTCCAATGAACACTTTTAATTTTAGCATGAATTTTGTTTCATTACCTTTCACAGAAACCAAAAGAAGAAGCAGACAAGGCAACGAAATATCTTTTATACGTCTATATTGTGAATGAAATCTTGATTGAAGATATTATGCATTTCACTCTTTACACAATGAGATTTGGTTTTATGCAGAAATTCTGAAAAGTGCCATTAACCAAAAATCAGCTTGCATTAATTTATAAATGTAGCATTGACGATCACTTCTTAATATAATCAACTTTGATTGTTTCATTTTAAGCAATTCAGCTGGCTTTGGGCACCAGCAACTGGTACTAGCGGATTTCAGATTTTTGACTAAACAACATCACCAGATTTGTTGGTCAATTTGACTTTATCAAATGTATTTCAGTAGAATATAAGAAAAAACACACAATCTATTTCCTTATTCTCATTTATACATAAATAGACTGCCATCAAATACATGATAGTATCATTAAATTGAAAATAAGTTGTGAATAACTAACAATCTAATAAAAAACCAAAAAAACAGCGAATATTCAAAGTTAAGGAAAACGTTTCTTCTTTTTCTTCAAAACCTCTTCCAGAGTCACACACTTGGCGTGAAGTTCTTTTAGCAAATTTGTCATGCTTTCCACGAGAGCGGACGAAACAGATATTTCTGCCATGTTGCTCTTCTTGACTGCCAGTGACAATCTGGAGCTGGCTTCCTGGAGCGTTTTGTTTGCCGACTGAATTTGAGCCGATAGTGATTCACGCTCCTTCTCTAGATCCGATAAATCGGTCTGATGTCGCTTTCTAGACTTGTCCTCCATTTTTTGCAACGCATTCATTTTCGTTCTTTCCTCATCACGCAGAGCATCTCTGTAACGTTTAGATGCCTCTCGAAAAGTATGTATCAATGGTTTTGTGATTGCAACCGACAAAGGATCACCACTTTGTTTCAACGCGTCTTTAATTGCTCTATATCCCCTTATTGTCGATTGTGATAATGAACATCTCATATCAGTGATCAATCGCTTATTCTCGCTGAAACCTCTTTCAGGATCAGCATTGCCATGAGAGAGAATCATGAGAGCCTTAGCCAGCCTGCAGAGGAAGGGAAAACGTGGTGCACCGGTAGAGGACTTTAAATTTGAAACATGTGACCAAAAAACATCAACGTCCTCAGTAACCTCAGGATACTCTTCCGACATTGGTCGCTCACGCGAGTAAATTTCCCATTCATCTTTAAGAGCATCAGTTTCACATGGATTTATTACATGGGTCAAGGATTTTGCCAACTTTGGAAGGGATGCATGAGGGGATTTTGGCCAGAACTGATTATTTGGATGCAGAATTTGGATGTCATAGAGTAATGAATTATCCAGTTGAAGTTTTTTGGTCAAATAACTGGCCACCGCCGAGTAGAAAGAAAAAACGTCTCCAACAAAAGGCTTTCGAGCGTTAGAATTTGGACATCTAGACTCCAGTAACATTTTACAAGATTCCCCAAAATCCAAAGAAGAAGAATGCTTAAAATTCTCTGGCTCGATAGATAACTTTGACAAACTTTCTTCACATTCATCAACTAATTCTGCTTTCATGAACCTTCGATATAATTTGAGAATCAATGAGTTGAGAGCAGAATACATCGAATGAATCAGTGGTTTCTGGGCTTGGAACGGAATCAAGAAATCGTTGAGAAGAATGCCAATTGACCGCAAGAATTCCATATATATCAATAACCAAGGAGATTTCAAAAATGTCAATATTCTTCTGCATTTAGGAGTCTTTCCAACCGCTGATGCCTGCAACCCCTGGAAATACTCTTTGAGAGCCGAAAATTGACTTATGTATGATTGAAGAACGTCACAAAGTGTTGTCCAGCGTGTCTCAACACAGCGCTTAAAAGAGCCTTGTTCAAGTTCATGGATTTTTGCGATATGTTGATAATCTTCTCGCCGTGCTGCAGAATGTCTGAAGAACGAGAAAACATCTTGAAGAAATTCTTCAATACCCCAGTGTTCGATGGCATCTAATCCGCGCCGAAAGGCATTGTGAATTACATGCAAATTACAGAATGCGATGGGAAATAAACCAGGTGAGCCAGTATCTTTCAAAGCGTTATCTACCCGCTTATAAATTGCCTTGTTCACATTGGGGCCATCACAACTAATCTGTATCAGCTTTTGAAGAGGAAGACTGTTTTCTCGTAAAGCTTTCAAAAGCTCTGTGCTCACATCGTCAGCCCTAGCGTGTCCGAAGAAAAGAGATGTCAAATATCTAACCGAAACACGTGCAGAGGTATGGTCAAGGAAACGGATATATAAGTCCAATTGTTTCGTAACTTGTTTAGTTGTTGTTTCATCGAAACATATGACAAAGAAACTGTTGGATTTATTTACTTGATCACACAACTCTTTTGTGAAAAATGGACCTAGACCATGTGAAATGCTGTAAGAAATTTTATTTCGACCTAACTCAATATCGCTTGCTATCTGACACTTTGGAAATATTCCCGAAAGGATTTCCCCGAAGTTATCACAACCAGCGAATGAAAAATCAGACTGAACGATCTTAAGAATCAAAATGATCTCTGCTTTAGTCACTAAATCGGTGTGGGAAGTGATGCTTGGCTTTTCGGCATCTTCCAGGGCGACAACTTTCGCAGCGCCGGTTTCACAAATCAACAGTTTGCGATTGTTTTTCAAATTTTTTAAATTTGATACATGTTTTGCTGACTTAGCATGCGATAGCACGTGAGGCAAGCCGCCACCACATGAGCCAGTTTGATTGCAAAGTACACAAATGTACTCATACATTGATTGTCGCCGGCACCAATCTTTTAGCGTCTGATTATTAGCATCCGTAGAATCCAGCCACGCTTCATTGAATTTTGTTTTCGGCATCGGTGTAGTCTCTGAAACCCAAACAAGTGGTAGTTAGTTAAGCTGCTCGAGTCACCGACTCTATATGTACATGCACCAATACTTCGATTCTATTCATCTAAGCCATCAACATAAACTGACACAGGATGTCAAAAAGCCTGACTGAAATTATTATCACGGAAAACCCTGAAGATCGTAAAACCCCACTTTCTTTACTTGTCTGCCTACCTCATTTTCAGTATCATGTACTACGCAAATGCCCTATGTTTGATTGCATTACAATTATCAAAAGCTAAATATTTAATCAGATCAGACTTGGAGCATAGGAATATAAAATGCCATTTATCAAACAAAGGACCAAGTAGCTTACAGTTTGCGAGCAGACATCCAGATGATAAATGTATGTGTGATTCTCACAAATATGCCATAGTGATGACGTGCAGTAAGTAAGTAGCCAAGCCACGTGTCTACTGCTCCCATCGATTGTTCATATATATTATTAGTATCATAAATGTATCTGTGGTACGATAAGCAATCAAAACTCGAGATTAATCGGGTAATAAGCCAAAATTTGATGCATTTTCTGAAAGTTTAACATTTTCTAATTCAAGACCGATATAAGGTCAAGGGGAAGGTGCTGTTAACGGCTTTACTTTAATTGAATTCTTCGACGAATTTCGCGAACTAACCTAGATCTAAAAGCTCGACAAAGCTGGGATCTTAGCTTCATGCTGTAATGAAAATTCCAAGTCTTCCTGGCTGAAGCACGTGGCTTCATGTGGCTGATGCTATGGTTTCAGGGTAGCACCAAACGAATATCATTGGAAGTCGGCAGAAAGGGCATCCGAACTTAAAGTACCACAACGCTTCAGAAAAGTCTGACTAAGTCAGCACCGCATGATATGTAATCACGAATACGTGACCCGGTTCCAACGCTGGCCAGCAATATCATTCAAATTAACGTAATTAACAGTACATGTAACAAACTAAAACAAAACAAAACTTACCGAAAATGTAACTGAGGCTTTCTGTAGCGAGTTGAAGGTCTGCATTCTGAATTTAAATGATCAAATTCTGATTGAAAATGTCCATTATTTGAACAAATTCCATTCGATTCTTTCCAATTCACCAAAATATTCATTCAAATGCGAACCTTCAAAAACTGTCCATGAACGCAATATTAAACACAATTAACAAAGTGAATTAACAATGAAGAATAAAAATAAGATTTTTTTATTTTATCTCTTTTATTGAAGTCACTGACTTTACAATGTCTAATGTTTTTTCAGAATCAAGTAGATTTTGAAGAGAAAGGTTGAGGAGTAGTGTCATCACAACGTCCTAGGTATTATATGTACATAATACGTCACGTCTTTTTAACTTCACTAGCTTCGATGAAGCAGAAAAGGTATTTCTATTCTTCTTCAGGAAATGAAAGTAGTCCAGCAATGGAAGTGCGAGATAACAACTTTGTTTTATAGACAAAAATCTGAAGAAGATAAATGCTCTGCTCATTCTACAATGTCCATGATCCAATCCATAAATTATTGAGAGCATTGGAATTGTCAACAAGCAGTTATGTCGATAGTGACTAGTAGGATCACATTTAACTTGAATAATGAAAACCCATCTGATGACTGTCAGCTTCACTCAAGTTGCGTGCGACGATATATGCTTGAAATCCATTTGAATGGACCACCAATAGGCGAAAATGAGAATAAGTGCACTAACCTTCACGGATGACTATGCAGGTACTGATACACTGAAATCACGAATCATACGGAAACATATCACGAATGAGAACGAAAGAAAACGAGTAGAACTGATTCATTTAAGATTACATATTAACTTCTTAAAGAGGAAGTTTATAGAATCGACAAAAAAGTCAAAATATGAAAACAATCAAATACAAACGAAAACATTTCAAATTTGAGGAATTCATCTTAGATCGGCTATATTTGAGGAATTTTTGAGGAATTGAGGAAGCAAAAAGAAATTTGAGGAATTTGAGGAGTAATCACAGGCCTGATGTCGACACATCAGATCGAAACCTGTATTGTTTCAGAAAATAATTTTGATCATTCACTCAACCAATGCACAAAAAGTTGCATATACATGTAATTCCACGAGGTATCAAATGCACGAGCACGTAGGATGAATGCTTTTGTCGCCATTTAGGTGCATGTCGGTCTAACCATTTCAATGGAAAAATATTCACATCCAGAGCAGTCGTGCTGCGATCTTCATTGCATGTTGAAAGACAGCGATTTCACCATTCTACTCATGGCATAAAAGGAATACATGCGAATGCCCAAATACAGGTGTAAGAATTAAAACGAATACCTGTACTTGTTTTCAAATTATCTATAAACGGATTCTTCGCCATGGATGTTGTTTATTCGGACATTCGTTCATGCTAAGAAAAACAGGTATTCATCGTCACAAATTGCACCGACTTTTTAGGTGCCATAGCTGCTACGATAAGTCTAATTGCTTGAACAGGCATTTTCTATGAGGGAGCCATTTTTCTTTCGAGAAACCGAGAATGCATGGTACAATCTTCCTTTCCATGCTGTATAAAATATACCGAATGTCATGCAGGACGGAATGTCAGCGCACTACTGCAGACCCATCGTAAATTATTTCAGCAGCAATTTCCTAAATCTTGGATTGGCCGTCATGGGAGCCTTTGGAATGGCCTCCGATACCACCAGATTCAATGCCGTGACTTTTTTCTTTTGGGCACGTTTAAGAAATGGTGCATTAGAGTCATCATATGCATTTGGATGAACTTTTACGTGTGAGCAATAGCGTTCAGTGAAGTTTTGCAATTTTTAGTGTTAAGGTGCTGATATATCACCTGCATGCAGAGCGGTAATGCTTGCACACATGCTTGGCTGCGGCCTCGATAAACCAAGGTGCAGCAACCTATAATTGCTTGCCTCCATTATCCACCATGTGTTGTGTCAGAATCGGTGTAGTAGCATTTTTGTATTTCCATGTTTTACCTCCACTTTTCCAATTTTTATCCATCGGTCTCCTGTTGTTTTATATATACATTTTTAATTTCCTTAACCTATGATGACCATCGTCCTATTGTATTTCCACTATCAGCATCTGTAGTCGTTAAGGTATATTAGACGTCTGTTTTGAACGTGTATGCGGCAGTGTTTGGAATCTATGGTATTAGTATATTAACAGCAAGAATGAGTAGTATTACAAGTCTTAAGATTTCCACTTTTACCAGATATTGGGCCAAAGCTGATCAATTTTAATTCGTTGCCACGAGAAAGCTCCATTGAGTTCTTTTAAGAACTGATTAATCCAATGGTTACAGCAGCATTGCATCTGTACACTTGCGGATTGGAGAACGCCATCAATCATCATTAGGACTACTTCAATTAATAATTTGAATTAGTAAGCATTATATTCTGTTATAAATGGCTGCTGGGATGATTTTCATCATCGTATGAGAATGCCTACAAGGCAAAATATAGACAAAGCTTAAACTAAAGGCTTAAAAAACTGATTGAAAAAACAATTGATTGCATGCATGGATTTTTTGAAATTTGTATTATGTATGTCGAATGTCCACAATTACATATACTCAACAAAGGATAACCCACTCACTCCATCAACGATGTGTGTCGCCATATACCTTATTTTCTTATTCTCTCTGTTGCTTTTATTAGCCTAAGTAGGCCTTAACACATTTTTGCCTCTTAATATCTGAAAATTTTGGCCGACTCGACTCGAGGTTGACAAAAGCCCGACGCGCAGGGCCCTAGTCAAAAGATCACTGCAACGCAAACAACATGCATTGCAGCATGTTCAGAGTTTCAGAGTGCCTGGTATCTGTCTTAAGACAGGTAGACATCTATGAAACCTGTCGCTACATACACTCGCTCCTTACTTGTGCAAAAGAGACCTGATCCTGCAGTTTGCCTCGGTTCCGTATACCGCATTCCTAGTAACGAGTCAACGTGTTCATAGTCTTATGTCGGAGAAGGAGTCAGGCCTATAGAGACAAGGATGAAGGAGCGCCTAAACGCCATTATGAAGAAGGATGCCCGAAAAGTCTGGAGTGGCAAAGCGTAGTATAAATAATAGACATGATGTTGACATTTCAAACACAAATATGATTGATAAAATGTCCAAATGGAAGCTTTGTGGACAAGGGAATTTTCTTTGCGCAACTAAGTCGAGTTATCAGCAGAGTTGGAAAAGTCGGAATTGGAATTAATTCCGATCCGGAATTAATTCCATTTTTCGTCGGAATTGGAATTGGAATTGACGATATTAAAATCTACTGGAATTGGAATTGGAATTGACGATATTAAAATCTACTGGAATTGGAATTGGAATTGACGATATTAAAATCTACTGGAATTGGAATTGGAATTGACGATATTAAAATCTACTGGAATTGGAATTGACCTTGATAAACCTCAATTCCACTTTTTCGATATACCCGTGATAAATCTGTTTGTACAAAAATTGAAATCACAGTACTCGGCCGTTGTGTTAATTGCAGAGATAAGAGAGGGATAGATCGACAGAGGTAGCTTTATTCTATTGTTGAATAAAGAGTGTTTTTTATGACTTCGATGGGCCTACAGCCGCGGACAATGTTATTTCAGCGATTAAGCAGGCCATGAAAAGACAATCATCTTTGTTCAATCTGTTATTTAGTTATTTATCAAGTAAGATAATTAATCAAAATAAAACAATTGTTGAATTTAGTTTTAGATAGGACAAACAAAAAAAATTGGAAACTAACTTAATTGCTGTACACACGAAAAACAGTTGGTTTGGAAAGTGGATAATTAACGCTGCATCAAAGGGCGTCAACCCTGTCAGTTCAAATCATGATATAGACAGTGTCAGCAAGTTATTCTAATAATTAATTATTCAATTACATGAACTATTATTCAACTTCCAATCACAACAATTAACAATATTAATTTCTAAGACTATAGTTATATAGATAGGATACGCAACGATAAAAGAAAAACTTTACACTTACAGTTCACTTCTTAATGTTGAATTCACTTCAATTCGATCGGACTCACTTATACCAAAATAATATCATAAATATCAGTGTCACTTATACCGTCAATCTTCAATCGCGCTCGCTGATGTGCTGCCGTATATGCTGCTGTGTTGTTGTTCGCTGGCAGGTCATTGTTGTTGTTACTTCTGTAGTTATGTGACACCGCGAGAGCCCGGAGTTCTTCTAGCAGCTACTGAAGATGTCGCATGTGTTGTTGTTGTGTCAATTTCTCATCGTCTCTAATTTATACAAATTTTTGAGACTTGACGATAAAACCACTTTCCTTTGAAAATTGAAAGAGTTTCCTTTAATCTCTGCTCGCTTGCTTTCGACCCGACCACATTTCGTTCTTATCACGGAATTTTTAATCTCCTTTTTTTAACATGGACCATTAATCAGATTTCATGATGTCATTTTTATCATCGTTTTTTCCTTTCATCAACAATCACGTTATTCGCACAGTGAATTTCTTTCTTCTGTCAGTTTATTAATAGATTTATTCGCGTCTCATCTCTTTCTCTCTCTCTCTCTCTCAGCGTTTGATTCTTTGCTGACCGTTAACTTTCTTTTATTTTTTTCACGAGATATTGAATATCTCGTTTACGAAACGAAAATGGCGTAGGCTGACCGGTTACATATATACATGTACACTAGAAACATGAACTATGAACATGAAAACGCACATAGGAACGACGCAGGGAACGGCACACAGGAACAAAGAGGATAGGATAAGGGCACATGGGTTAGATTGAAACGAACAAACGTTAGATACATTAACTTAAGACACTATGCGCGACATGCAATTATCGGAATTGAATCTCATTATGGAATTGGAATTGGAATTAAAAAATTTCAGTGGAATTTTTCCAGCTCTGGTTATCAGTTGGTGACAGTTGAGAGCTTTAGGCTTTGTATTGTTTTTTATCTTTTATTCTCTGATATTCCGTCCAGTGTTATCTTGATTATGTTTCCTTACCCTATATGATTACTCTTGATATGTCCTCCAATTTACTTCCCACATCTTTGGTATTCATGTCAGTTGACAATCTCTGTCGACGCTGCTCTTCGTACAATGTTTGAACTGTACTGTTCGGTAACTTGATTACAGCTGTTTCATTCGCATCATGGTGTCCACTGGTGGTGGCACGAAAGATCTTGGGCATAACAACTTGTCTGGTTGTTGATTAAAAATCTTTCCCATCATGAAGCAAAAAGTAGGGGAGAACAGGGTGTTATGGGTCACCTAAGTTTAAGGGTTATAGAGACCACTACTTCCGCCCTGTCAACAAATTATTTTTGCTCAATCACCAGCCATGGACACAGACGCAAGGTTCCGTGTGAGATTTTCCCATAATGCCCGTTTTACTTTGTTGTAGAGGAAATGATCGGAATAGAGGCAAATTTGCCATTTTCAAAATTTCGAGGGACTTTTGGGCCACCTGCTGGGGTATTATGGATCATCCATCAATAGTTGCAATAACGCGACATACATTTAATGATGATCCAGAACAGTCAAATTTGAGATGCTCCCTACACATAAAAGCGATTAACTTATTTGACTGACCGGTTTAGATTGGTGGTTAACCGACATTACTTCAATTTTGACGAATAACTAGGCTCTCTCGCTACAACATACAGATCCCGCCAAAAGTATTTGGTCACCTTAAAACATTTTATTTAATTCACTGTAACTTTCTTTAAAGTTAGAATTACTAAAATATCCTCTCAACTTAACTAAGAAGTTCTGTCTTTATAATCCAAATTAATGTATTAAAAACAATACAAATAGAACATCGTTTTCAATATCTGGTAGGGCCTCCATAGACAGCTATCACTGCCTGGATATTGCCAGACGTAGAGTTCACGAGGGTGTGGCAGTCTTCGACTAACATTTCACGCGCCCATATGTCACGGATACATTCCTTGAGATTTGCCAAGGAAATGACATTCTTCGCTGCTAATTTCTTTTTCAACAGTGTCTATGCATCCTCGATGGGATTGCATGCAAGGTGTGGGGAGGATCCGGGCCACGGTGACAGACATTGAATGAATGAGTGTTTCACCACTGCTTCATAGTTCTAGTCATGTGGCACGCCGCGTCGTCTTGTTGGAAAATGGCTGTCTCAAACAGTGACATCCAACCGGCAATTTATCCTTCAGCATCTCAAAATAGTTTGCAGCTCTCATCAATGAATCCTGCGGAAGGAAGAACCGCCCACCTCGTCCTGAAGCTGCAATACTTCCCCAGATCATCACCGTTGATGGATTCTTTGAGGCTGCAATTTCGTATCTTTGATTATTTCACTGGGCACTACTGCAGTTTAGTGCTCCCTAAAACAACGGCGCATTCTCCCGCAAACGATGACTACGCACATTACACCGAAGCGCGCGCTCGGTGTAATGTACGAAGACGAAGACACACGAAGACACTCATTTATAACTATAGGGAAGAACGAACGGCATTCAAACTGCAGTAGGGGTAAAAGAGGGTGCACTAAACTGCAGTAGTGCCCATGACTCGGCGACATTCAGTGATTCCCCAATGAGCATGTGTTATAGCAAAGGCCAAACTCTGGCTCTACCAAATACTGAAAATTGAGTTTTTGATAACAACGATGTTCTATTTGTATTGTTCTTAATACATTAATTTGGATTATGAAGATAGTTCTTAGTTAAGTTGAGAGAATATTTTAGTAATTCTAACTTTGAAGAAAGTTACAGTCAATTAAGTAAAATGCTGAAGGTGGACAAAGACTTTTGGCGGAGTCTAAAGGCCTGCATAATATTCAAAGCTGTTATTGAAAACATGGGAGCTGTAAATGAACACTTTGACAAACACTGATAGACTTATTAAATGCTAAATAATGTCAGTAAACTGCCCATAGCTCCATATGGCCCATACGACACCCAGTTCTCCCCTACTTAATGAATCCACCCAAATTGCGAGTAGGATGGAAAATTCAAGAATGTTTTGTAGAAGCACGACATTCATAAAAACTGGAGAACTGGAAATTATTGTGGGTACTACTTAGAATGGAGTAAACGTACTAGTGGTAAGGCGAAATAAATTGAAGTATTGATCATTATCGGTGTTCAATCAACACAAAAGCTCCGATGAAATAATCGTGCGATTACTTCCATAAACAATTATTGGGAAATCGTAGTAGTGTCCAGTACAGCAACTGAATGCCTTGATGAACTTTCTAATGGGACTTACTAGTGTAACGATTCAGAGCTTCCTGCAATGTTCGGCGATTTGTTTCACTCTCATTTCTCTTGGTCTTTTCATTGTACAGATCTTCTTGCAACCCCTCGATTATTGATCTCATACGTGATATCGTGTTTTCTGCATCATTGTGCTTTCTCATTAGTGCATCGTATTCCAGTAAAAGCTTACTAAGCTTTTCTTGATAGCTGAGAACCAATTCATCAGCTTTGTCATCTGAAATGAATACAAAACGACTTCAATGATGGCAATAAAAGGACTGGACTGCTACGAAATGTCATTGAAATGCAGGTAACGGTACTTTTCGAAGTGCGTATCACACGAGATTGAATAAAACGACATGCTTGTAGAATAGGTTACAGTGAACAGTAGTGCAGAATGAACACCTTGAAAATGAAACTTAAGACAGACGACCACAAATTAGCTGCATTTCTCAGTTCCACATTTCCGAACTGCATCGTTGATTTAAGTCGTATAAGAGTCGAAAGAATCTTCACAACGATAATGTCAAAAATCATTTGTTTCTTCATTGCAATGCCGCTACACAATAGTTTCTGTAAATAGAACTTGTAAGCATCTAAGGTTCTGCTTAATAAATCTTCGGGTAAAAACTGCTTAACTATACTATGTCAAGGCTGCTAGTATCACAGAAACATCACAATCATCAAATGTACAGTTTTCAACTTTTTACTGCACAAAAAATTGCACTAGTTATGAGCTATTCCTATTCGCTTTATACAAATAAATTGATTTCACTGTGAAGATAGAAGATTTTGCTTCCGTTCATGTATGTTACGTGTGAGGCGAAAACAAATGCCATAAAGATCAAAACTTTTGGATACGTATAAAATGCACTTCTCAGAATGAAAATTAATGACTTTGAGAGATGAGAAAGCCCCTTACATGTCTCCTCAGCTGTATGATTCTAAAATGGAAAATACCTCAAACTAGGGGCCTACTAATATCATATACATGCATGGCAAATTGATTTGAAAGCTCGTAAGTATATGCTGAGTATTAAAATAAATAGATCATCTAAAGCGTCACATTGTCAGTCATTCAAATGGAAAATATTAATCAACTCTACCTTTTGCTATTGCTGATGGTCATTTAAGGCATCCTGTATGGCGATGATAGAATTTTGTGTGACTTCCAAATATTTTATTCTCATCGAAATACGTTGAGTTGTAGATACACAGGCTGTCAAGCGCATCAAGTATAAAAAATGACGCATTTCTCTCAGATAAATGAAGAAAATATAAAACAGGGTGTCTGCGCAAATTTGAATGAAAATTTCCGGGTGTTTTCCAGGATTACCAGGGTAAAATTCACTTTCCAGGTTTTCCAGGGAAATTTACCAAAAATCAGGCGTCAGATTTGAACGAAAATTTCCAGACTTTCTACAAGGAAATTTTGCTTAAATGCACGCGTCAAATTTAAAAGAAAAATTCCGGGAAAAATCCACCCAAAGTTCTGTGCCTCAGGAGCTTACACACCATAAAATTAATATCATTGACGAAAAAAATTTGAAAAGTGGTGTGAAATTGGTTGAATTTTTAAGGCGCAGCTGATTCCAAATAAAAAATAGCAATACATGTCTGTATATGCATCAGACGGATACATTATATTTCTAGAATAAAATGAAAATACAATCGATCGTAACAAATTCAAAGCTTGCGGATTGAGGTGAACAAAATGGAGAAGGAGTATAACAATCAATAACGAAAAATATAAGAATTAGCAATTAAATGTAACAATTAACGTAATATCTGTAAAGTCGACTCTATAATGAAATGCAACAAGGTGAACGTCAGAGCGTCGTCATTCAGATATGATCATTTGAACTGTAGCATTGCTGCGTGAATCCGTGGAATGTGGAAGACCAAGAGCCAGAAAGAGGAACATAATGGTTGTTCTGCTGCATATGCATTAGGGATGTCAGTCCCGAGATCCCGAAAGACTACAAGCAAGGAGTCGAGTGTGACCATTTGTGTTGATATTGTCATTATCAATTGACAGCATTCAATTCTGGATAGTTTCCTGGGCGCGTGGAATTGATGACCCAATAGGACAGGTGTTGTCAAACGCAGCAAAGAAGAGAAAACCCATCAAAGTTTATCACGTGACAGAGACGATGCGTTCTTTTCTCTAGGAATGTCAACGATCACCAGATTATAAGCACAGAACAATAGCATGACGCTACAAATGCAGCGATGTTTTCCCTTAGAGTTGAACAGTGCGTCGAGTCGAGTGTCGACCAATAACAGTGAGATGCAGCTAAGAACAAAATGTGAAGTTCATCATCACCTAAATTACGATCCGTCGACCTCACGTCCTTTCAGGATTCCTATGCTATTTGTGACATGAACTATAAGGAGTACAAATCGACCGGAGTTTGGGCACATTTTTGCGTGCTGAAGATGGGCAGTCTGCGCGTTGTCGTGAATGTCCAAAGGCACGGGTGGCTCAACCAAAGGATTGCATACTCATCTCAAGTCAGTTCACAGGACTTCAACATATTCGTCAGCATCATCTAACATGCAAGATGAGAGCTGCGAATCATCACCGCATCCACCGAAGAAGCAGAAGTTGAATGATCCTGCACAGCTATCTAGTTCGAAATATTTCAAGCCACTTGACGAGAGGTCACTGGAATTCAGAGTAGCACGTATGGCTGCGAAAGACAATATGTCATTTCACACTCTCGCGCGACGTCACAAGACTTGAGATTTCTCTTCAAATCTAAGTTTGGTCGCTTCCCGGATTCAAGATCGACAATCCAGAAGATAGTGTTCAACTTCGAAACTTCCGTGTCTGACCTCGTAAAGAAACGTATTAACTCTCGAAAAGCGGACAATGCAAAGTTTTCTATAACATTCGACGAATGGACATCTATCAATAATCGACGCTACATCAACATCAATCTCCACGACTATTGTGAGGCCGATGGAGGCCGTGTGTTCTACTGTCTTGGTCTCGTCCGAATCTTTGAATCGATGCCTGCTGATAAGTGCCTTGAACTTATTAAAACACGTCTCTCTAAACATGACCTAGAATTGACGGACATCATCGCATTCTGCACGGACGGAGCCAGTCTTATGAAAGATGTGGGTAAGCTAGCAAATGTACAGCATCAACTGTGCTTGTCACATGACATTCACCTATCTGCTAGTGATGCCATGTATGACAGAAATCTTTCATCTAGTGTTCAAGTGACTGATTCGGACGAAGGAGATTCAGAAGAGGAAGAAGCCAGTGATGATATCGCACCCTTGTCGCCTTTTTACAAAGACTGTGTTGAGAAAGTTCGTCGCATAGTGAGTTTATTCCGAAAGTCACCTGTTGCAAACGACAAATTGCAGGTTTTCGTGAAAGAATCTTTTGGCAATGAACTTGTTCTGATTCGCGATATTCGTATTCGTTGGAACAGTATGTATGATATGTTGGAAAGATTCTTAAAGCTTCAGACATGTGTCCAACAAGCTTTGCTTTCTTTACACAAAGACCATCTTTTTCTCAGATCAGAAGAGCTGGGTGTGATCCGGGATTGAGATGGAAGCGGATTGTAATCCCGGGATTAGAAAAGGATTCCGGGATTGACATCCCTAATATGCATGAGAGTAATCACAATCAGCTTAAGAGAATGATACAGAGAAGAATTGACCGAGGAAAGCTCATTGGCACACGACGCATTGGGAATAATATATCTACATATTGAAAACCTACTTGAAATGTCTTTGAAAATATTCGATATTAGCCTCGGATCAATCGGAACAAGTCTGGTGCCTAAATGAAGTTTATAGGTTTAGCACCATTTTGCGTCAGTAGATTCTGCCACATGGCAATCAAGTGTGTAATAGCATTAATCCTAGATTACGGCTCCTAGTTCCCCATACCACACGACGTTAATGAGTGAATTTACAACTTCTAGTTCACTATGCCGCGCAGCGTTTATGAGGGAATTCACAACTACTAATTCACCATACTGTACAACAATTAGGAGTTCGACAACAGTTCATAGTTAACCATACAACTGCAGTTCAGTCTCATTGATGTTGTATGCGTAATGATAGGAGATTCCAGTAACTGAAATATTCTAAAAACAAAAAATTGTATGCGAATGAAGGCTATATTTGTAACAAATAAGTAGAGATATGAAGAGTAAAATCTGAAAAAATAGAAAACACTTCAACCATAGAGAAAGTGTGACTTCAACAACTTGCAATTAGTTTTAATTAGTCTCAAAATTTCCAGGAGTTTTCCCGGGTAAAATTCATTTTCCAGGTTTTCCAGGGAGCGTGGACACCCTGAGAAAAAATGACACATTCAAAAGCTCAAAACTATGCGTTAGGACTATTACCATAGAAAGTTTGATGAAACTATGTATGCACGCACTAAACCTTTACTCATAGTATGTATTAGGGAGGTTCGATTTACTATAGGAAAAAATAAAAGTCTGAATTTCGACTTGAATGATATTCGCCCCTGCTTTGTGCATGAAAAGAAACTTCCATGCGAAATTTCATGAAATTTGAATGATTTTAGAGGTTCCGCAAAATGATTGATTTTTCTACTTGTTGTAGACCTACAAGCCTGTTTTGACATCATCCGCCTTTATTTCTAAAGTAAGATGTTGATTCAATAATTCGATAAAAAAACGTTCCAGAGAGGCTAATTCGCTTGGTAATAGGCTATAATTCTTAATAAATATGAAAGTGTATCTTTTAATTGGCTAATTCAAGTTTCCTTTGAATAATTTGACTCGGTTATTGCTAGGCATCTTGATGACTGGTTATTATTGAACTTATAGTCAGTTTCGTGCTATATTGACTTACCAGGAAACGTCGCTTATAATGCATGTTTAAATGATACATTTGGTGTAAAAGGAGGTTATTTGAAATATTGCACGAATACATTGAACCTGCATTAGATCATGAGTCCATGTTTTTCCATGTATAACCGTTTAAGATGAAGTTGAAGTCGATTCTGTGTGCCAATTTATTGCTTGTTTTTCGGCGTGTACGTAATTAAGACGGAGTGCTTGCAGTTGCACACAGAAATAGAAGGGGAACCTTTCTAGTTCTGTGATGTATGCAGCTGCCTTCGAACCAATGGCACAGATCTACCAATGGTATGCAGAGTTATTTTTAGTACTGATGCGATTAGAAAAGAGTTTGTCATTTAGAAGTGCGCATATTGTTTACTTTGTATCTGCATGGAAGCGTCGATAAGTTTATGGCAGCCCGTATATCAACTCGTCAAGAAACTGAAGAATGGCTAGTAGGACATCCACAAAAGGCTCTAATCTGCTCCAGGCTCCCGTCAAACCGACAAATTCTGTTGAAATTTCTCTACCATCACAAGGTCGACAAACTGACCGTCTATGAAAGTTCCAGGGTTACTATGTCGGCTGCATGTGAATATTGAAATAAAGCAAGAATACCTGCTACCCCACTGTATTACGCCATGAAGAAGTTACAGAAATTGTACACAGAGTACCAAAATCTAAAGAAGAGTAGGAATCGAGAATCAGAGACACACAACATGAAAACAGGTGTGTTTTCAACTGATTTGAACGAATTATTTGACATCGCTCATTCCAAAGCTGATTCCATAATATCGAACGAAGAAGACAAAAGAGTTCTTGATGTTGCAAAGAGAAGATCTACAGAGCTCAAGTTTTGGTGGTGTTGATAAAAACCTTGATGAAAAAGAAGAACGTGCTAGAAAACAAGAAAATGCGAAAGCTAAGTATGCTCAGAGAATGCTGTCAAGAGATGATGAGTCAACAAGTATCACGGAGATAGATGGATGTTACATTGAGGATGGCCAATATGACTATTCCGATGAAGTGCAATCTGATGGTGAAGTCACAACAACGAAAAAACATCCTTCGAAAATAACTGGCAATTACTCAACAGGCCTAGATGTATCCGAAATAATTGAAGCAAAAGTGAGAAACAGGGTATCCGATCGTGCAACTGCCGCCATCGTAAATGCAACTCTTCGAACGGTTGGATCCCCTATCGTGATAGATAAGTCCAAGATTCGGAGAGGTTTAAGAAAAAATATGCATGAAATGGATGATACCATTGACTTCAGTGGCTGTCTTGGATATGACGGGAAGAAGGATATTACACTGAAAGACAAAGATTGGAGAGAAGAATCACAGACGTGAAGTTAGAGAAGAACACTACTCGCTAGTATCCATTCCTGCAGGATACATGGGACATGTGGTACCAGATTCCGGCACTTCCAAAAGCATCGCTGAGTCCATTTTGCACTTCGCCAAAGAAAAAAGTATAGATGATTCTATATCCGCAGGTGAGTTCTAGACTTGTTTAATGACTTTTTTAGATAAAGAAAATGATCTGGTGCTGCACCACAAATTCTTACGTACCGGTTAAGATACATGTACTTTGTATATGATTGTTTACTAAGCTACTTTTTAAGCCCATATCTGCCTGTTTCTTGTTAATCTGTGTATATAGCAATTCAATACTTACATGTAAAGTTTTCATGCTTTGATGTTTTTTTGTGTTTCTGACAGTTTGACTAAGCAGCATGAACTTTAAGATTGTTTAAGTAAAATTGACGTTTTAATAAAAACGGTAGCTATGTATTCAGGACAATCAGAAATATTGAAATCAAACAAACATAATTTGTTTTCAAACACAATGAAAATTGTGCAAATGCACAAAACAGGAGAATAATTATGAATAAGTACATTTGGGTTTATTACAAAGTGTGCATGTATTATGGTTAGTCCCCTGCATAATGTGATATCCAAATGTGATTAATAACAGGCGTACGTAAAAAGAGCTACAGGATGATCATCTACATGTAACTGATTCGTACTATGCATCTTTTTTACTCATGTTATTCATTTCTTTGCAGTTTGCTGTGATGGGACTAATACGAATGTTGGAGCTGTGGGTGGAATTAACAGACTCTTGGAGATGAAGCTAAATCGACCATTGCAATGGTGTGTCTGTCTCCTTCATCTTAATGAGCTCCCATTGCGTTACTTGATAACAGAAATGGATGGTAGAATGTTGAGTGACAATCAATTCTCTGGGCCGATCGGGAAAGTACTGCCAAACGTTGAAAACATGAGGATTTCTACTTTTGAGCCTTTTCACGATGTTCCAAGAATGCAGGAATTACCAACGGGGTCATTCCAAACCAAATCACCAAGTCGGTGTGGCAACTATTTTTAGAATTCAATCAAATTTTTTTTACAGATTATCCCACCACTGGAGATGTCTAATCTGGAGTAATTCTGTCCAAAAAATTTTTTTAGATTTTTTACGACATTTTGAAAATTGTTCAAAAATGGTATAGGTCGAAATATCTCGTAAGTCGAATGTGCTCTAACTTTTTTCTGCTTTGTAGGAAGTAAACTATTTTTGGAATATCAATGCAGATAACATAGCTGAATCTAAATATGAAGTTTGATAAATTTCCTCATCTGCAGACCATAGCTATGAATTTTTGAAAATAGGTGGAAATTTGCTATTTTTAGACATTTTGAATTCTTTTCAGTGTTTTCTGTATGTGCAGAAACAGTTCAAACTTCTGGTAGTTATAGATATCTACCTAATCTAATAGTAATTACATTCTTAGCCATTTCTAGTCATGCAGAACAGAAATAGGTAGATTCAAACTTTTGAAAAAACGCTAAACATACTACTTTCAAGGTACTACTTACGAATTCTGCAAAATCAAAAAAATCCAAAAGTAATAAAATCTGAAACTTCAGAGTATGTATGATACATAGGATGAAACTTATTGATTTCCGTCAAGGTAATAACAGTTTTTGGACTATCCTTTTTACACTATACTACTATTTTACATATTTTGAAATATTGTATTTGAATTATGCGCGTAGCATTTTCCTGCATGCCTGAAAACCTTTGAAATTCATTCCTCTTATATTATGGCCAAAAAACTCAATATCATAGGATTTTCACAGATTTCTGAGACAACAGAAATGATGTACGCAGATTGTTTTGAATCATCATGTACGGTATACGGTATAATATACCGTATTATACGTTGTGTTTATTTGCTTGTGCGTGTGTAGGCGCATTCATTGCATAACAACCGTTTATACTCAATACAAGTAAGGCAACGCTGTTAAGCAACGCGATAGGAGACAAGAAGCTCACTCAACATAATTCGGTCATGGTCTATTTTTAGCATCCTGGGAATCCCCAGGAGGAAAATAGATTTGATCTGTTATTGGATGCTCGTTTTCTACTTCTGCAAACAAAATCGAAACATTTTATACGGATCCTTTTCAACGGAAGGTGAGTGGAAGAACATTTGTGTTGCTTAGTTGGTATATGATTTTTAAATCTGTTCATTCTTTTCGAGCTCTACGAGGCCATGTAGCTCATCACTGATAACTACTCAAGGACTAGCTAGCTGTTATGGATGGGGGTTTATTCTATTACGGATATTTGAGTATGAAATATTCAACTTCATCTCTGAAAGAAAAATAGATCGAATTTTGAATACCCATTGCATCCTCATATATATGTAGGCCTACACGTGTCCTTGTAAATGAACAGTGATCTTGCGTATTTAGAATATGATTCATAAGCGATTTAAGATACGATTACTTCTTGCCTATCGACCTTAAAACCATACTGTTTTTTCGCTCTGAGTATTAGCACAGTAAAATTTCTTGATACTTACCAGCATACATGTAACTTATTGGTACTGTTAATGCTAATAATTTACTGCAAATTTACTACAATGCCCGCTAGGGATTACGAAAAACGAATTTAGAGTAACCCTAATTTAATTAGTAATTAGATGACAATTTTAAGCAGCTGCAGCTGAGGTATCGCTGTGACGTAAGGTATCTTGTGATTCAAGCAGTATTAGACACGAGTATAGTAAAGGTATTGTGTATCATTTGATATAAAGTTCATGTAACTGTGAGTTGATGGTACACAGTCAGGGATTGTAAAAAATCAATTGGTTAAAAATTAATTGATTGATACATTTCCAATTAGAAATTAATTAATTGTTAAATTTCCAATTAAAATCAATTGATTGAAAGAAAAATAATTGATTTTTTATCTACCAATTAATTATTTACAATCCCTGTACACAGTATATAGAGTATGTAATCAATACTTGTATGCGTATAGTATACAATCATTAATTATATTTTTCTAATTCTGTGTAGTATTTGGACGGGAGTCTGTTTCATGATAAAATAAATTAGTAGTTCATAATAATTGGCATCTGAGAGACTATTTTGAGTTCATAGCAGGGCTGCGGACTTTACAAAGCTCAACCGAGTCCGAGTCCACAGACATACGTGCGTAGTGAATAATGTCCGCTGTTCATATTGACACTATTTTTTGACTGATATGATAAGTTCATTTACGCACCCAAATGCATCATGTCATTAGTCATCCTCTTGGTGCATTTCTTCGTTTCAGTCATGGAATGTTCAATAGGTATTGAGTTAGGCAACGAGTGTAACAAAACTAGTTACGTGAGTCGGTCTACCACAAAAGAGTTTCCCGAGGAAATTAAGTCAGTTGTATCTTTGAGAACAGGAATCAGTCCTGAGAAACTACTGACTCTGTGTGATCATCACAAAATGGTTTATGAGAACTACTATTCATTTTCGGTGAAGAAGTGTTGCAACATCTTGCAGGTTCACAAAAAGAGTGTCACTACAAACCTAGCAATTGTATCACTTGAGCAACACAAAACATTTCCTAAGCTGATTCCTGGAAATAAGATTTGTTATAAGTGTCTTCACAAGTTAGAGTCAACATCTGATCCACAAAATCAAATTGACACATATTGTGATGCAGATACTTCGTTTTCTCAACCAAGAGAATCATTGAATAAATTGAACAAATCACTCGAGGCTGTTGATATTTCACCAATTAGATCAAAATTGTCTGATGAACAACTAAAGCGGAAAATTGAAAAGAAAGGGGACGCAATAAAGAGCAAGTTTATGAAAATACAATCAGGGGAGGATTCTCATATTAGGGATGATTCTGAATGTGATGAGATAGTATCCTCTATGCAACGCTTTGTTGAACAGTTGAAGGAGAAGTATAGAGCTACAGAAAAGGTATCTGACAAAATCAAATTATTAACTCTTGTTCCGGACCATTGGACCCACAAACAAACCATGGAGGAGTTTTGTTCAACTGATTATATCGTCAAGAGGGCAAGAAAATTACGACAGGAAAATGGTCTTCTCAGAACACTTACATCCGGAAAGAAAAAGGTACGCATTTCTGAAAACATAAGAACGGAAGTAAAACGATTCTACGAGAATGACGAAAATAGTCGTCTTCTTCCTGGAAGAAAGGATTGCATCAGTATAAACACTGTAGACGGGAGAATTCAAAAGCAGAAACGACTAGTCTTGTTGAATCTAAAGGAACTGTACCAGAAATGGAAAGAAGAAAATCCAGAAAACAAAATTGGATTCTCAACTTTCGCTAGCCTCAGACCGAAATGGTGTGTGTTGGCTGGATCCTCTGGAACTCATTCTGTATGCGTATGTATACATCACCAGAACCCAAAACTCAAGATACAGACTTTCGATTCAACACTAACCTGTAGCAAGCTGATGACAGAAACAGTCTGCTCCTTGGATAATCGGGAATGCATGTTACATGAATGTGATAATTGTCCTCGTGAAAATTGATTGACCTATTACAAACCATTGTTCCCGGCGAAGATGATGATGAAATACAATATCCACAATGGGTTTCAACAGATCGCTGTAATTTACTTACTATCAAGGAGCCAAGGATAGAATTCATTGAAAAGCTGTGTCAAGAAATCGTTCAGCTAACGGTTCACCATTACATTACGAAAACTCAGTCGAAGTATCTGTCAAAATCTAAACAGGAATTGAGGGAAAATGAAGCAATCATCCAGTTAGACTATTCTGAAAACTATACAATGACGATCCAAGATGCTGTCCAGTCATCGTATTTTGATGCAAAACAAGCAACAGTCCATCCTTATGTCGTGTACTACAAGCAGAATGGCGATCTTAAGTCGAAAAGTTACTGTGTCATTTCTAATCACTTAACCCATGATCACACAGCAGTTGCAATATTCAACAGAGAAATCGTGACACAAATTAAGTTGGACTTGCCATGGATCACATTCCTTCACTATTGGTCAGACGGATCCGCTGCTCAAAGATTCAATTTACGAAATTTGGTGGAGCATGAAAATGATACTGGGATAGAGGCAATGTGGCACTTCTTCTCTACCAGTCATGGAAAGGGACCATGTGATGGCCTTGGCGGCACCGTGAAAAGATTGACTTCAAAAGCCTCATTGCAAGGGAAAATAATCACGACACCACAGGAGATGTTCCAGCATGCAGACGAGAACATCCCCGGGATAAGGTAGGTAGATTCAACTGTCGCTGCTAAATAGTCTACACGTAAAGAACTGTAATTTTACAATGTTATAATATGTTCGGTCAAATGTTATTCAGGTAAACCTACAAAATAAGCATACCTACTATGAATCATGACAGTTCCAAAAGCAAGCATGATTTTTAAGTCTTTTTCTAACTAAATGGGTGGGACCTTTTGACCAATGTACAATATCTTATCCATTAGCATACTAATTATGCACTCTGAAGTCAGGAGGAGCTACTCCTGGTTTCTCTTATGTATAATTTACTCATTTGCCTATTGATGAACATTTTGTGTTTCTTGTCAGATAAAACATAAACATCAATGCTGACGTTGTTGCCCTCGCGGATACCGATAAATGACATGCCTAATTGTTTGACATGATCTGCTATATTAGTCCGAAATATTAATTCAAAATTACTTGACGTGTAATACATATTTATTCAAAAGAAATATTGCATTGTGATTGCCTACTGTACATCCTGTATGACTGGTACTGTTTTATTATTGTTTAATTATTATTGTATAACTTTCAGCTTCAAATTCATTGACGCAAAGATTATTCCCACAACTACACGGTTTCCTGATGCAAAACCTATCCGAGGGATTAGAGCTTTTCATTGTTTTGCACCCACTGTGGATAGTCTCATTGCATATCGTTGCAGTGGAGATGGAGATGGCACGAGGTTTTCGATGCTAGAGATTTCCGACGATATCGGAGACAAGTAAGCTGATGCGCAAAGTTGGAATCGAGTGAACAGATATTGTAAACAGAAGATAATAATGATCACCAAAGGAATTATCACATATAAGCACTAATCAGCGTAGTGCTTTCACAAATATTTTGTTGTTGAATTTCCTACTTTCGTCATGTCAGTTTTTCTTCTCATCGCGAATTTAGTAATTATATGTAATCCCACCCCATGATAAAAATGTATAATTTAATCTATAAATTAAGTATTTACTAATAGATGATGACATTCAACATGAGACATAATTTGTATCATACAATATTAAAAGATACCGCTACGGGATGATCGACTATTAGGCCAGTAATCTATAGCGATTGATTGAAACCAGAATAAGAATAGGAGACTTATAATTGTTTCAGGTGCTCTACTCAGTCCACTGTGCAACCGACAATCCCATGTCTCCGATCTGATGATGTAGAACAACTAAAACTCAAGTAAGTCAATCTGAAAAAAAATAGTGCGTTGTTAATTATTTTAATTTTCCTTTATAGACCTGTTGCTGGTGATTTTGTTCATATCGAACTGATATCAAAAAAAATGAAAAAATTATTTGTTGGAGAGGTAAGTCAAGATACTGTGTCAAACCAGTGAACATCGATACCGCATAAAGACGCGCGTAGGCTGGACTTATAAGCTATATGAATTTCTATACATTTGCAGGTCCTACAAGTTGATGGTAGTGAACTTGAAATATCTTTCATGAAATGCAATGACGACTCCACCTATTGTTGGCCCGCTAACACCGATCGGTCATGGGAATGTGTGTCTGCAGTTCGGAAGATATTGTCTTATCCAGAGATGACTTCTTCTAGTACTAGCAATCGACAGTTCTTTTACTTTGACATTTGAATTGAAACCTGAAATACTGAATATAATTGTCTACCAATAAACAATAGTACCTACATAGTCTTGCAAATATATCGGCTACAGCCGTGATCGGGACTTGTTTTTCTATAATTTTCTGACAAATTTATGTATAGCATGCAAATATCTAAACTACCGTTTTTCGAAACATTCCAACAACAAGAGACGCATGCTAACGCATAAATAAATATTTATTATCTTAACTTGCGTATTACGTACACTTAGCATGATAATGTAAATCGATGCAATCCATTTCTGTTGTCTCAGAAATCTGTGAAAATCCTATGATATTGAGTTTTTTGGCCATAATATAAGAGGAATGAATTTCAAAGGTTTTCAGGCATGCAGGAAAATGCTACGTGCATAATTCAAATACAATATTTCAAAATATGTAAAATAGTAGTATAGTGTAAAAAGGATAGTCCAAAAACTGTTATTACCTTGACGGAAATCAATAAGTTTCATCCTATGTATCATACATACTCTGAAGTTTCAGATTTTATTACTTTTGGATTTTTTTGATTTTGCAGAATTCGTAAGTAGTACCTTGAAAGTAGTATGTTTAGCGTTTTTTCAAAAGTTTGAATCTACCTATTTCTGTTCTGCATGACTAGAAGTGGCTAAGAATGTAATTACTATTAGATTAGGTAGATATCTATAACTACCAGAAGTTTGAACTGTTTCTGCACATACAGAAAACACTGAAAAGAATTCAAAATGTCTAAAAATAGCAAATTTCCACCTATTTTCAAAAATTCAAGCTATGGTCTGCAGATGAGGAAATTTATCAAACTTCATATTTAGATTCAGCTATGTTATCTGCATTGATATTCCAAAAATAGTTTACTTCCTACAAAGCAGAAAAAAGTTAGAGCACATTCGACTTACGAGATATTTCGGCCTATACCATTTTTGAACAATTTTCAAAATGTCGTAAAAATCTAAAAAAATTTTTTTGGACAGAATTACTCCAGATTAGACATCTCCAGTGGTGGGATAGTCTGTGAAAAAAATTTGATTGAATTCTAAAAATAGTTGCCACAAAATTTGCAAAAATCTGGTGATTTGGTTTGGAATGACCCAACGGAGATTGTCGATGACTTGTCTTCTGATCAAAGATACCTTTACAAAATAGTGATGTCCTTGATTGATGGAAGTGTTGAGGAGGATTTGGCAAATAGGAAGATTGGACCTTGCTGCCATAGCCGTTGGCTAACAACAGCTTCACGCATCTGTAGACTGTATGCTGCAACATCTAATCCATCAACAAGTTTGAAGACCATTACAAGGTATATCGTTGAAGTATACGCTCCAATGTGGTTCCTTGTGAAACAAAACAACACCGCAATTGATGGTCCCAAGAATCAGTTCTTTCTCGTGAAGTCTTCCGAAAAATTCCAGTGCACTGAAGCAAAGCAAATTGTTCAGAGGATTATTCAAAGAAACGGATTTTTTGCTCATACAGAAAACATCCTCCTTGCAATGTTGTCCGATTCTGATAGAGGAATAAGAAGAGATGCAGTTGAAACTATCCTCAGTTCCCGAAAACATTATCAGAAGTATCCACAAGGTGAAGTAAGGAAGTTTCAAGTGCCACAATTGAATTTTAAAGCCAAGTCATGGGTCAATATGATTGAATGGGAATTGACAGATCTGTACGAGCCTCCGTTTACACGAAGCCTTAGCAACGATGACGTGAAAGTTTTTCAGGGGGTTCAATACCGCGGGCAAGGTTCCGTGTTTCCCTGTCATTCGCAGATGGTAGAGAGGATGGTGCAAGAAGTAACTAAAGCAAGCTGTACAGTTGTCGGCTCGGATACTAGAGACTTCGTCGTTAAATCGACACTGAGCCATCGCACAAAGCACAGAAAACAGGAAAGCAAAAAGGATTTTATTTCGTAAGAACTGCTCAAGCAAGGATTTTTGTGCTTCCACTTCTTCATTTTTGTTTTATATGGTAATACACCGGCAATTTAAAAATCGATTATGCTAAAATGGCTATTTTTGATATTATTGAAATAAAGCTGCTATTTTGCGGAACCTCTAAATCTAGTCCAAATGAGCTCAAATTTCACATGTGAATAATTATGTACCTAGAAAGCAAGGGCATCATACATTCTGGTCGAAATTCGAACTTTTAGAAAATCGAACCACCCTAGTATGTATATAGAGTCAATATACTGTATCTGACCATCAGCAAATGATTTCAGAGCAACTTAATCATAAAACAATTTAACAAAGTAATTTTCTGGCTTACGTCCGGTTAATTGTATGTCATGAGACATGGCACAACCAACTCAAATCATCTTTCTCTTTGGTATTTAATATCTGGGCATGGGAATAGTAACACATTTGGCGTCAACAGTTGACCTAATGTCCCAACAAGCAATTCAATCTAATATTAATCATTTTCTTTTATTAAGTGTATGTGTAATAAATCTAACCTAGAATAGTCGAGAGCTCGGCACTGTAATCTCGAGAATGAATTGACTAGATATCACCCCATTTTTCCTTGAAAAGGGGTAGGGGGAAATGTCATACACGTAAAAATAACACGGTATTCATAGTCACAGTCAGTAGTCACTTCATATCTTCTCCATCACATCCACCGACGCCTTCTTAACAATTTGCCACCTTTTCAATCTGTCCTTCGCCTTCTCCCTCCAAGTTCTCCAGTCTTCGTCTGTGATTTCCAGGTCTCTCTTGATACAGTCCTTCCAGCCAATCCTTGGCCATCCCCTTCTTCTTGTCATGGTGTCATCCATCTCTTCCACTTGCTTCACTAACCCTTCATCTCCCATCCTTACCACATGTCCAGCCCACCTCAGTCTCTCTTCCACCACTTTCTGTGTCTCCGTTTTCTTCAATCCTACTTCCTCCCTCAGCTCGGTTAGTGACATCGTTTCTAATCCGCATGTAAATGCTGGCAAGACGCATGCTTCCAAAACCGTTCCTCGAATACTCTTACCAATTACAGCAATCCCTCCTACTTCGCGGCTTCGCTGTATCGCCGGTGTTCATAAAATATTTCATTTTTTATCAAAATCGCGAAATTTCGTTGTTTCGCGGACACTCGAGTTTCTTCATTTTCATTTCAAATGATGATTTATACTTACAAAGTCATTTTCGTGTTTTGAAATGAATAGATTAAAGATTCAGTACACTATACATTACATGTACGCATACTTTAATAGTCAAATGTCACAACGTGGCTTCAGGGCGTTCTCTCCACCGGTGTTGGCCTCCTTTTGTAGCAATAATGCACCCAGTCTCGAGTTCCACTATCACATGAATGCGGAGCGCACCATCCATCGATATGAAAGTCCCCTAGCTGCAAGCTGGTTGATGTCACTGCTGCATACATTTCAGTACAGTATTGCATATAGGCCTACAGCGTACTATACACGTATTCCGTACGTACAAGAGCAATTGTACATACATGACTAAATACATGTAATTCTGAAAGGCTAGAAAGCAGTTTAAGTTCTGATGTGTAAAAATTGAGATGCACACTTGAAAGAAGTGATTGTGATGACGCATTCGGAAAGGACCTTTAGCCTTCTATACTGTTGAAATGATCTTTATCTGCTTTCCGCCACGTGTCTCATATGCGTTAGATAATTCGAGAAGAGTCCTCGACTTATAATCATCTGATGACATGAATAGCAGATTGTAGGAGACCTGCTATCTGTTCTACTAAACGCATTGTGTCTGTTCGTACTCAATTGTGTTGTTTAGACGTCCACATCACTTGCAAATCATCAAACATAGGCCATGATCCAGATGGATTCAAAGACAATGACAAAATGCAACCTTTGAAAGTGACATTATCCCCAACTGGACGTTGCAAGCAGCTGCTCCGAGACCAAAACCCCGCATTTTCTATGGCCATTCCAGGTTTTATACCAACTTTTCTCGTCATATTTCAAGGGTTTCATGTTTAAATGTGACATTTATTGAGCTCAATTAAGTTTTAGCTGCACATGCAATCTTGCCGTTGTATATAGGCAAAACCTTACGTATATTCATACATCCTCAACATGATCAGTGTTGGTTGATATTTGATTTGTTGATTGGATTGGGTCCAATCATGCACAGAGATTGGAAAAAATTAGTTGCCGTTTAATTGGTGTCAATTTTTCTAAACAATCAATTAATTAATTGCAATTAAATGACAATTAATTGCAGTTATTTTCATCACTGCGGAATCTATAAGAGGAAATCTTCTCGATTCGATCATCTTTTGTCCACATTCAAAACGATTGCATGATTGATAAATACTTGAACAGTTAAATTCGCATTACATACAAATGCAACGTCTAGGTCTACGAAGATGCTTTAGAACCTTTACACAACTTCAACTTACATGTAATAACAAGCATGCACTTTCTGCATCACAATGTTTGTTCGTTAAACTAATTTGCATGAAAAAACATGCAACTGCGCCGTCAAAAATATCGTGCAATTACCTTATGATTAAGATAATTGTCATTTATATTTTCCTCTATTTTAAAAGTGCAGATTTTCTAGCTCAAACAGTGAAACACTACCACATTCCGGCCATCGCGATGCAATGTGCTTCATTAGGAAAAGCAAAATTTGTATTGATCCAAGATCATTAAACATATGAAACATACGCACAGTTCGAGACTTCGAGCTAAAATTTGAATGAATGCTACAGTCATCATCTCTTAAAAACGAGCAAAAAGATCATATAAATGCACAAAAAAGTTTAGGTTAAAAGGCAATCTGCCAAAACACAGGAAATAATCACGATTATAACTCACTTTCATGCACTGATTTCGTCTCCACCTTCAAATTCATCGAACGAACTGGACAGCACTCGATATTTAACTGCTGGCTTGACTGCTCCTGTTTTTGAATGCGGCGTCCGCATCCACGACAAGTGTAGAGATATCTCAATAGCTCCCGTCTAGAAATGCCTGACTCCTCTGCGAGGTAAGCGGCAAACTCCTCGAAAACCATTCTCCCTCCTTTAGCATTCCATCTGTATGTCTGTTCATCAATGGACACTTGATATTCTGGTTTGCACACATCCAACTGCTGTTTGAAGTCCAACAATTCATCATGACATAGGATCGTGTCCTTCGACTTCAAAAAGAAGTCTTCTTTCTCGAACTTCCTTAGTTCCTGCTTCAAATGGCACGCGTACGAGCCTTCTTGGACAGGAAGCTTCACAGATCCCACTTGTCCAGCTTTCCGCGAGCCATCTGACACTTCAACACACACTGACTTCGTGACTGTAATGACAGCGTTCTCTGGAAGTTTCAGTTGACGAATTGTCTTGTTGACTTGCAGGTCTTCCCCGTTAAACTGAAAAGTCAGTCCTCTTGAATTCGGAACAATGTTCTTCAAGCGTTGAAAGGGTTTGACGCGGCAGTGTCTATAACGCCCGTTACAGAGGACATAGATGTTCCGGGTGGTCGCAGGTGTGGGACGATCAGACAAAACTACATTTAATAAGACCGTTTTAGAATTATCCTTCAATTCACCAATGTCATTCAGTGAAAAGTCGATGTCGTACTCTTCTTCTTTATCTTCAGATTTGAAGACATAATTGCCAAAAACGCCAAAATGCCCTTTCCAACTATGCATTACTTGGCTCAAAGCTGTGTTCGGCGGAAATAGGAAATTTTTATCGAGAGATACATCTTCTGCTGAGATCATCACTTTCCAAAGTCCTGCAAGGAAAAGGATGCTTAAAAGTCAATGAACAAATGTGAATAATGTAAGTAGTTAGCAGGAACAAGAATCTCATTGTTTTCGAAATAAAAATTCTAAGAGCTTTCATTCCATGAATCCTCTAAGTTTCCATGCGCAATTCGCAAAGTTTGCAGGGCAACGAAATTATACTATACGTTGCCATCCACCTCAGAGGGCGCAGGACACCGAATGTCCGTCATGATTCTCAACGAATATTTCTTTTACATCCTACGAAGACCAAACTTTTGTTCGAAAATGCGCAAGATGAACTGTGTATGCTGTAGACAGGGTTTGCACGACCTAAAAACCCACACCGGGTATTGATCTGGCGATCATGTTGGGTCTTTTAACTGAGGACACGATCCTTTTCTCGATTTCTAGAATATCACGTCATTCCATTATAATTACATGATTATATTTCATTCATGCTCCCTATATTTTATAATTTAGTAGGCATGTTGTCATTTGAGCATAGAAAATTTGAGGGAAAAATCAAGGAAATTTAAGGAAACTGATAGAACTTCAGGCAATTTCACAGTCATTGTCTGGGGGAATGTCAGGCACTTTTTTCTAACTTCGATCTTAGCTGAGAGGCATACGTCTTTCCAGCCTAAAATACATAGGTGTCATCATACTACTTATAAAAGTATGTCATCAACTATCAAAATTACGGATCCAAAACTTCACACTTTGAACTTTTATTTGATGTAAGCAATCTATTATCCTCACGATAGCCTATTTTCAATCAAATCACTAAATCTTTTCAAAATATGAGGCGCACACACATTGTTAATCAAAGTAATAAAAGCCATTGAGATACAATAGCTCAACAAAAATCAGTCTTTCAATAACAGATGACTGATTCATACTTGTGAATTACCATGATCATCAGTTAGCATCGAAGCATCCTTCATACAGGAAATGCATTTTTGATCACACCAATCAATAGGTAAACCTCAAATTGAAAACAATAGGCCTATTGATAGTTTAGTATTATGATATTGTGAAGATATTGATCATGAGAAGCCACTCCATTCCATTCTGAGGTTTTTCAATAGCATTCTAAATTGATCACGTAATATGAGGTTTTTCAATAGCATTCTAAATTGATCACGTAATAATCACATTAAAGTGGTTTTATGTAACCCAAACACATGGTTTTAATAGACAAGAATGAAATACAAGAATAATGAAATTCTTATTTGGACAAGAATGAAATGCACTCGCATGCCTTTTTATTACCAAATACATGAAAAAGCATCTCAATTTGCATTAATTTTGAAAAGGCTGGGTAGAATCCCGCTTTGGCTTGTTTCCTTTTTATTAAACCTTTTCATAATCCTGAGTTACTTTTGTTTAGCGTGCAGTTTTATGAAAGGCTTAGTAATTGATCTGGTTTAATTTTTCTATGAACAGGAATAATTTGCTTACATTCGATCGTATGAGTGATCTATGAATCAGAGGGATCAACAACTGCAATTATTAATATCAAACGTAATCAATGATTCACATGGGAAATTGATTATGATACCTAAAATATTTGTCCACGCCTGCTTCTACTCATTGGGAATTCTTCACTTTTTAATTTCAATTTACGTAAGTGAATACTTGAAATAATTAGTAGCTCAATTACAAATGTAAAATTACATGAAATTCTGTCACTAAGTTGTCGCCGTGCAAAATCGATGTATCTTACCTATACAAGCCTGCATCTCCACATGAAAAGTCTTCTATTTCATTCAGGTGTGATTTAATAATAGCGGTTCGCTAAGTGCATAACGATCTCCAATATGTAGAGTGAAACGTAGGTGAGAGATTCTCAGTACCATTTAAAAATACAGAAGGGCAGCCTACAGTATTGGCCAAAATGGATGACTCTGATGTGTGTTTTATATGTTTTGGTGATAAATTTACAGTAATGCTTTCAACTGTGCATAATTTTGTAAAAAGTGAATTATAAGCGGAGGTCAAATAATGATCCAAGTAATATACTTATCTAAATATTACATGAGTGACCACCGGTCAGTGCTTGGAGTGCATCCCTTTTTCTAAACTACCCCACAAATGCTGTCATGCATCGAGAAGTTCATAAAATTCCATTTATATTCCGTCGGTCTTCAAGTGTGTCACATAAAATGGGTTGAGCTGCGTCCTTTGGTTTTCTACAAGATGGTGACTGGAACCCGTTCGTAGTATTCCAATTTCCATCGGCAGAATGGCAAAAATCTTTTCAGCATTTATCTTTTTTGGATAGCCCGAACTTTCGTTGTCTATGTGACTTCAAGCCCACAACCACATGTGATACTAAGCCATGACAGCTCAGTTATCATGCAGATAGTCCTACAAGACAGTTGCTAAAAATACATTCCGTAGAGAGGCAGGGTGTCTGCAGATTCAGCCACAACAGAAAACAATACAAATTGATTCTGAGTCATCCATTCTGGCCAAATATGAGATCCGTGACTGATTATGTTTGCCAATCAGTACCACCAATCAGTGATACCTGAGAAAATATTGCTGCTACCAGAAAAAGATCAAGAAAATGAAGTTCGAAATTCTGTCGACAATACATTAGGTGATCTATTAGATTAATATTAATGGTTCGTGGGCTTCGCTCAGAAAACATTCTGCGATACTGAGTCAGTCAAAAGCTATTTACACTATCACAACATGAAATTAATGCAGTTTCCGTTTCTACGGTTTATTGCGAATGATGTCTCACCATTAGAATAGCTGAAATTACTAAAAGTAATAGATTACTTCAGAAAACAGCAAGACAAATCGATCCTCATTCGCATTTCGCACAAACTTTACTATTCAAAAGTACAATGTCGATTGATAAAGCATATCTAGTCCAACAAAACCTGAACTTCGAAAGTCATATCTGGCTCTATTGCAATATATCAAAGTTTCACATACAATATCTATCAAGGGAAATCATCTCTTACCGCACACCAACTTAACGTTTTCAAGTGCTAGTGTACTATAAATGCTACTTCTCGATACTACTCTTATAATATTGACATCATATATTGAAAAAATGTGCAAAATCAAAGTTGGCCAATTTACACCACTTTAACTATCGCCTACCTGATCAAATTTCTTCTACAAGTAGTTGAGCATGTTTCTGAGTTTCAGCATAAATTTGGAGTCAAAACTGGCATTCAGAAAAAAACTAGCCCAGCTTGAAAACAGCCATTTTTGGCATTTTTTGAAAAAAACACGAGTTTTGAATGCTTGGTATAGCTCTCTGCATTCTGGTTACCGCTCAAGATCACAGATGTGAAACACACAGATATACAGCAACACAATTATCACAGTCATTACGGGCAACAAGAATACAGGAAGTTGTGAGATTAGTTTAAATTGTTTGTGTTTTTTCGCGGACCCTATTTTTTCTGCATTCCAGTTACCCGTTGAAATTCATACAGGAATTCCTTTATACAAAACTAATGCCCCATGCATAGTTTGGTTGAGCAACGAACATACAGAAAAAAGTTACAGCTGCGTGAAAATTCAAATTTTGAAAATTTAAATTTCTAAAATAGCTCTACATCCCACTATATTCAAAATTAGAAGCTAATATTTCGGATTTGGTCTTTTCTATGGCAAAGCAAACATATTTCCGAAAATCAGCAAAATCTGAGACTTAGTGCCACAAAATTTTCCAAAAATTGGTTGAATCGTCGTGGAATGACCCATATATATATTTGTTCTTACGAATTTTGTTTGTTGATTATCTTAAAATCAAGACATATTGATAATTTGAAGAAAACTCTCTTAACATTTCTTCTATTCTTCAATCGCAGAAGGTCCTCGTCATAAGGCCTACATTGTATATAAAGGTCACGCATACAGTCTCTAACTCGTTGCAGAGCAGATGAATTGAAGCGATCCGGGTAATTGGCTTACATAACTTAATATCAAGGATTCGAGGTTCTACTGCAATTTTAAAACGATCCTGTGCTTGTTTCAGAAACTTTTTAATCATTTTCACTTTCTCTACAGGACTTATGATGAGAAAATTCAATTTGTAGCTTACAGATGGTCAATAGACTTGTCATTTAAGTATCTTTTGTTTAAGTTAATCATGTCAGTTGATCGCTACCCTTCTTGGAATCCATAACTCTTTTTTAGTTTTTATGAAATACTCAGTGACCCCGTGAGCCGTGACACTTGCGCACACCATTTTCATTGTTTAGATTTCGTTGTGTGAATTGATATTAGCCATGTCCGTGAGACGCTCTTTTGCTAGAAATCTCTTTTAGTCGGTGATTTCTGAAAACTACGTGATATTGATTGCGATATTGAGATATTATTGATAAAGATTACAAGATCTTCTCATTTCCGGTTATTTTTTTTTCAATGCATGTACTACAAAATTGAAATAGTGGGGGCTTCTACAATTTTGATTTTATCAAATTTTATCTGCAGCAGTATCCGAACATTAAGATGAGACTCGAATCAGAGCTTTTAACGAAGTGAATTTTCGGTTAGGAGAACTTTCTATTAATCTACCAATTAATTTAAGGATTTTAAGCAAATATAACCTATGTTGAGAGCAGTAAGTGCGAAATATCAAACTAACAGATTTTATCTTTGTCAGGGAAATTTGAAATTCAGGATGCATCGGAACGAAATCATTTAGAGGTTTTCTTCGAGATGAATAGAAAGATCCAGATGCATCACCTTATTGGATGTTCACCCTTTAACGGCTCAGCCCGAGTTAACTCGTATGAAGTGTTATCAACAGTTGACTGGTGACGGTGACAGTGGAGTACAGCAGGAAACTGAGCGTGAGTTAACTCGTATCGAAGGAGAGACAACTATCAACGACAGATAAATTTTTCCCTTCCACTGTTCACGAATGCCGAGTTAACTCGTTTTTAGTATGAACTGACTTAATGCCCCACTTTCCATATTTTGACAATCTTTATAATTAACGTAAATTCGTATTCACTATCAATGGATATATGTAACCTACTACACACAGAATCAATTTCGCATATAGAAGGACTGCTTCTTGAGAATGAATAAAAGTTGTTGAAATATTCTCGAATAAATTAATAGCCCACCTGCAATATTGGACAATATTCAAAGACATCCTTCAAAGCGACGCTTGAGAGAACGCTATGTCTATAAATAGAACGCAGCATGCGTTGCAAACTTGACTGCAAATTTGAATGGCCTTGAAATAGATTGTTTTTTGAAGTTGAATAGAATGGAAATTGACTCAAGGTCGCGGCACATTCGGGAAAACTAAATTGGGGGCATGGATCACCAATGAAAAGTTTAGAATTTCACATGTGACTGATTCTAACCCAATGACTGTCATACTTTCTATTCGGCTGCTGCTGCGAAGGCTGTTATGTCATGTGGTTACTTACATAGCTTGATTTAACCAGAAGCAAATTGGAAAAAATCCCCAAATTTTTCGTCCAAAATTTCTTGACTTAAAAGTTTCAAAAATCAGACGGGCCTTCGGCGTCCAGCGCCTTCGGACGGTCGATGGTAGCCTTACAGTTTGATTTATACCCACGTTTTTCTGTACAGGTAAAGGACTGAACCGCATGGAAAGAATGAAAAATGAAAATTAGACAGTCTGTAAACAAGCAAACTGTAAGAATCTGACAGAGCTCAAGTCAGACTATGAACGGGTCATGCTCTTTGCAATGACGGCTTCTCTGAAAACACACACATCGTCAATAGCAAACCTACCGGTGGTATACGGAAAATAGATTAAGTAACATACAGCCCTGTGTTTCTCAACCGAGGTCCATGTGGTCCCCTAGTGGGTAATTAGCTGTCAACTGTTACTTGGCTCCATCTGCATTAAAAGGATTAAAGGTTGACAAAGGGTAGACGGGTTTATTGATTTATTCATACAGCATCATGACGCCATGATTGAGAGCACTTGAGAAATAACCCCCTTTTTTGAGTAGACCATATTGAAGGAACTTACCAAGTGCAGCTGCCATTTTTCCAAGTATCTTCTAAATGTACCTGAAAAACAGTGAATGCAAAATCATCTCAACTCTTAATGAAGCAGAACTCATTAATAATTAATAGCACATCATTGAGATTCATAAGATAGATAGACATAGTGTAGGCCTATACACCGTAAGGCGGAGTGACTTTGGACAATTTTGAAGTTCAACTCAAATTTTTAATTTCTTAAAAGTAGAAAATCTGCAAACAATTAATATCAAAAGTTGCATCTGCATTAGTACAAAGTGTTTACCAAGAATCACTTCTATTAAACATTTGCTACGGTATCATTTTATTTAAAAAAACCGATGTGTCAACGTCACCCAATAATGGGGTGACTTTGGACACTCGATGAAAAAGAACACATTCATATGAAAATATCGATATGAAACACTTTTATTTTACTGTGTGCTACTAAAGTGAGTACGGAATGTTCAGTCACACATAGCATCATGTTTTCTTTTAACTCGTCGTGCTCAACGTTGTCTCATTGAAAAAAAATAGCATTACTGAGCCGATTTCATATGATTTAGTTTGAAGAATTTAAACCATTCCGGGAGCTGAATTGTCGCACCTTGTGCGTTGCCTATTGACCTAAATGTAAGCCTCAAGGATTATCTTGTGTGCATCTAGCCCGACTCATGTTTGGATCTAAGAGGATGCACGTCGATTTTAATAAAGCTTGCATGAATAAAATACACAGTATGAATTCGTTAGACAGTTTCACACCGATGTATTGACAACAGCAGTTGCCAATGATCGCATTACTTTCTTTCCTTTGTAATAAGTATTCTTCTAAAGGTATTCTAATTCTAAAGGTATTCTTCTTTCCTTTGAAATAGCGCCTCTGTATTGATTCTTACTACTTTACTTTGCATCATATTCTTTCTTTCTAGCCTGATACAGTATTCAGTTTTATTCTGCATCTCACTATTCGATGATCGCTTCCAATGCTCACTTTTTGAATCACTTCACAATTTTGAATAATGTACTTCTTGTTACTCATGATGTAGTCTAACTATCTCATTTTTCACCATTCCTCTAGGACTTTTCCACGTCCATCGTCTGTTTTTCGGCTTTTCAAACCAAATATTAGCAATGCTGAGATTGTGGGCGAGAGCAAACTGCACCATTCTAGTTCCTCTTTCGTTTCTTTCTACTTGTCCATGCGGTCCTACCGCGAAAACATCACCGTTCCGTTGAATACCTACTTTTGCGTTGAAGACACCCATTAATGATTTTGTAAATGCTTACGTTGTTGTGTATTGTTTTGTGAAGGTCTTCATAAAAATCCTTAATCTCTTCATCTGTGTCACTGCTCGTAGGGGCGTAGACTTGAATTACTTGTAGCGAGTACCTACGGTTTATCTTCATTGTGAGTGATGCTACTCGATTGCTGATTCCCTTGAATTCAGTTATGTGTTCCCTCACATCTCTGTGCGCAAGATATCCAACTCCAGCTGCTGACTCATTTCCTCCCTTAGTGTACAGAAAATGGCGATACATTATCTAGTATTACTTGCTCATGCAATAAAATCATCAATTGGACAAAACGAAATCACATGGAAGGAAGAAAAATGCCTGCAAATGATTATTGTATTATCAAATAGTTTCAGACTAGCCAATTTATAGTGTCTGGCATGCCTGTCAAAGGGCATATAAACATTCTTGGAGTAGCGTTTACTGAAAATTGAAGTGGAATCGACAGATCAACCAAATTTCGAAGAAAGACTCTTCTAGACTGTATGTCTTGCGGCAACTGCGCGACTATCTACCGTCTGAACACTCGAAAATTGTTTACCAGGGCTGTGTCAGAAGTATTCTGGAGTATGGTGCTCCCCTGTTTTGTGAACTACCAAGAGCATTAGTTAACCAGCTTGAGCAAATTCAATGCAATTGCAGAGTCCATTACATTCTTGGTAGTACTCAGCATTGCGAATGTCCTGACTTTTGCCTCTTTGAAATATAGCCGGTGATTGGTCTCAAGTTGTTCCTGATTAGCACTTCGCAGCTCATGCTATTTTTTTTTTACTGAATTTTCACCCCTAGCACAGCTATGAGCCATGAACGAAGCTAGGGGTTACTCAATTAAAAGTAAAAATTGTATTATTTTAAATAAATAAATAAAAAAAAAAAAACAGATCTTCCAATCTGATTACACTGTCCCCATCAGAAACATGTTCGCACGCCTCTTGAAAGTATCAAGATTGAATTGGTCAGGGAAAGTGGTCTGGGGAAGCTGATTCCAAAGCTGTGCCGTGCGAACAAAAAAGCTTTTCGAGCGACTCACAGTACGTGCGCGTTCTAAGCTCACATGATAGCATGTGAGTGCATTAGCTCTGCGTGTGCTTCTGGAGATCTTAGGTTTGGGTACGCACTCATTTACTGCAGAGCTGCTTCTACCGAAATAGTACCTGTAGAAGAGACTGAGTGAAGCAACATCCCGTCTGACGGAGAGCGGCTGCAACTTGCTAGCAAGTTTTTCACCCATGAGATTCTTGACACGTTTCTCAACCCGTTCAAGGAGGTTAAGATGCGTTTGTGGGGCGCCTGCCCACATATGACAACAATACTCCATCAGAGGACGAATAGTGGACTTGTAAAGATAGCAGACAGTCTGTGGTGGAAGATAGCTGCTGGCACGATAGAGACTACCAATGCGTTGAGCTGCCTGCTTGCTAATGGATTGGATGTACGGTTTCCATGACAAGTCCTTCGTAACCGCCAATCCAAGGAAGGAGATGGAATCTTGTTCTCTGATCCTATTATCTGACATCTTAATGCTATGATCATCATCTCCTTTAAGTCGTGAGTGCAGAATACTCTGAGTTTTTGAAGGATTGAAGGAAACAAGCCAATTGGCGCCCCATTCTGAGACCCTGCGTAAGTCTTCATTAAGAACGTCGCATAGCTGCTGACGTTGCTGAGTGTTCTTAGCGAGTCGCTCATTGGAATTGAAGAGTGTTGTGTCATCTGCATACATCACCAATTTACTCACTAGGCAGTCTGGGAGGTCGTTGATGTACAGCAAAAAAAGAGTGGGTCCCAAAATTGACCCTTGAGGAACTCCTGCATTGACAAACTTGGTGGAAGACTTTTGGCCATCTAAGACGACAGATATCTGCCGGTCACTAAGAAAAGAAGCAAGAAGTTTGTGGAGTTGATTAGCAACTCCATAGGACTTGAGCTTCATAAGGAGTCCCTGATGCCAGACTTTATCGAATGCCTTGGAAATATCCAAGGCAACTGATCTCGTCTCACCTTGTCTGTCAAGGACACGACTCACATGTTCAGTGACATATGAAAGAAGATCTGCAGTTGATCGAGAGTGCCTGAAGCCATACTGTTCTTCTGATAGAAGGTTCTGAGTTTCAAGGAAGTTAACAATGTGTTGGTTAATCACTGCTTCAAAAATCTTGCCAGCAATTGGAAGCAGGCTGATAGGACGGTAACTAGATGGAAGAGATGAGTTAGAACCTTTCTTTGGAACTGGAACCACGGAAGCTACTTTCCAACAAGAGGGAAACTCACCGGTGGATACACATGTACTGAACAGTTTAGATAAAAGTGGAGAAAGCTCAGGTGAGAGATGCTTGAAGACCGAAACCGGGATGCCATCTGGTCCACTAGACTTAGAGCTATCGAGACCGGCGATGATCTTTTTGACGTTTCGGACTGTGACTGAAGGAGGACTAACTGTCTCATCAGTGCGCGTGGGAATTGGAGGTGGAATTCTACCTCCATCGTCTAATGACGAATTCTTCGCAAACTCTTTGCAAAGAAGCTCGGCTTTGTCTGCTGAGGTTGTCGCCATAGAAGTACTGACTTCGGCATGACGGAGTGCTGGGATGGAGGATTTGTTCCTATTGGTGACACTGTTGTAAATCCTCCAGAAGTCCTTAGAGCCAAGCTTTTGGGTAGCAATGGGTTTCCGTACATACAAAGCGTAACGGCTTTTGGCCTGATGTATGGTTTCCTTGCAATATCTACGTGCGGTTTTGTACAATTCAAGATTGCCAGCGCTACTGTCACGCTTATACTTATGGAAAAAAGTGGTCACGCTGTCAAGTTGCAGCTGCACATTCTGGTGTAAACCAAGGTTGTGAGTGGGCTTCATTTGGAAAGTACGGTGAGGAATGTAGGCCAACATCCCTATCTGAAGCCACTCTGTCAGTTCTTGCGCCGACTTGTGGACGTTCTCGCTCAGAATCAAATTCTCAGCTTGAACTTGACTAAGAAAAGTGCGGAAGCCACACCAGTCTGCTTTGGAGAATTGATAAACTGTTCTATGGAAGGGTGCAGACGGTGTGGAGCAAATTTGTTTGCCAGAAACTGTGATAACACAGTGATCAGACGTGCCGAGGGGAGAAGTAACCTTGTGTGAAAAACAAGTTGGATTTGAGGTGAGAAACATGTCAAGGAGATATCCAATATCCCAGCTCGGTCAGGCACTCTGATAGGACAAGTGACAATTTGACTAAGGTTGTGAGAGACAGCGAAATCCTGGGCTGCCTGACCGGAGAGATCGGTGGTGCGTGAGTGCACAAGCCAGTCAACATTGTGCACGTTGAAGTCACCAAAAACGGCAACTTCAGCGCTGGGATACTCTTGTAGAAGAGAATCGATCTTGTCAGAAAGAACATTGAAAATATCCGCATTAGTTGATGGAGAGCGGTATAGGAAAAATAGAAGAAGTGTGGTCTTCTGCAGCGGCGCAATGAAGGCAAGATACTCATGCCTTGGATCCTCTGAGCTGCGAAGACTTCTCAAGGGAAGGCTTGTCTTGGCATAGACTCCAAGACCATGACAAGGTGCTTTATCCATCCGGTGAAATATGTATCCATCAGGAGTAACGTCGCTTGATGACACACTGGGATCTAACCTGGTTTCCGACAGGGCTAGAAGATCTGGTGACTTACCTTGCAGGAAGATGTTGATGTCGTCGTAATTGGACCTCAGTCCTCTTACGTTGCTGAAGCTGATCCTGAGAGGGGTTTTGAGCTTGACGGCTTGACTACGTTTCTTGTGTGTCTTTCTCATTTTCATAATTTCTCGTAGATTATAAATAAACGAAAATTATACTGTACAACAAAGTGATACAAGGAACTTTGGAAAGCATCAGAAAAATGTAAATAATGGCAACAAAGCTGCAATAAATAATACGCAAAAAGACACTTATAGGCACATTTCATGTCGCAAAAGCTTGAAGAAACCCAAATGAGAACCCCTTTGCCGTAACAATGGGTAAAAGTCAGGTAGGCCACAGAGGAACCGGATACAGCTACACGGGCTAAACCCCTCAGTAAAGTTACCCACGCATGTCCGTGGCAGTGGAACTGTACCGCCTTTTTTCGAGCAGTTGACCGGGCCTGCCTCCCAAAGCATTACCAGTGGGTTCGGGAGCCTCGAACTACCTGACGCTCGTATGCCGTGAATACGTTGGATCTGTCACACCTTAACCTGCAACAAATGGGGAAGTGCAAAAGAGAGCAGTGGAAGGAAGTTCGATCACAAATGAGCCAAATAAGTGTCATGCCCAAAAACCTGATTCAACAACATGAAACATCTGATGACTGTTCATATCTCGCAAACCAGGGGGTGGTGTTAATTGGGACGGCCGAAGCCTACCACACATTTAAAATAAACAAACGTGGAGAAAAAGAATGAGAAATTAATCAAACATAAATAAATTCAATGACCAGTAAAATAAAAATAATATTCCAGAGCCTGCTAGTTAGCCGGAGCACGGTCACAAACCGCCGACAATAAACCTTTCCGACTAGGTAGAACCCAAAGAAGCATGAGCTTCAGACGACAAAGCCTTATTGCGACTCCGTTTTCACCCTTTCACCGCTTTGAGGCCGCAGGTTGAGTGAGAAAGGGAACTACGGCTAAACTTTACAACGGTGACTTTACTCTCTGAAGTTTGTACTGCCTCTTTGTAGTGTGCGTTTTTTTGTTGTCGTTCTTTTGACTTTGTTCTATTTCATCATCGACCCCACGATTTCCAGTAATGGGGCAATGTATTTCTTGAAATAAACGTCTATTATTATCATTGAGATACAGATCATGTGTCGCTGAGTCGCTTTGCTAACGCATCGACGTGCTTGTCCAGTCAGGAGGCTTCCACGAACTTCTCCCTCTAATCACCGGCCACAGCATTTTCCTCCACCCCGAATTGGAATCTATACAGAATTTATCGGATTTGTCTTCTGAGATGCCAGCACGCGGACTCGGTGCGCTGGCGCGCAGTTTCAGAATTTTTAAAAATATGTCATGTGTCTGGCGCGCCTAACACTGGCTTCGGCAAGCCTAACTTAAGAAATTCTAGGAATAAGGAAGAATGGGGTGACTTGGCAGTTGGGGTGACATGGCAGTGACCCTCTACCTCAGAATTTGTCCATTAGAAAGAAAATCCTAAATTGTGATGAAGGTCTATTCAACTAAAAAAGATGAGGCATGAAAACTTCTATATCGCTTTTCCTTTTCAGCACAAATCGATGACCTTTTTGCATTTCAAAAAATGTCTTACATTTTAAAATTATTGATTTTTTTCTTAGTCCATCATCAATATCAAACAATACTACACACTTGCAAGTAGATAACTCAATGACTTAATAGATGATGTGGATTTGTTGATGTCAATTGTTTTTGTTGTGAAAAGATAGCTAAATCATTTCAAAAGTCGAGTGGGGTGACATGGCAGCTTTCGATTTCTGCGTTATAGCGATTCCTGGTCGCAATGATGAAAGTAACTCAATCATTAACAGTCATTCAGCAAATACAAAGATACACCACAATCGTATTGACTGCCATTATTATCTAGCCTAGTCAGACCATAGCAGTAGATGAGGCCTAGATTTCTGTAGTCAAGTCAAAGTGGTCTTCGTGCGAAATTGTACCATAATGGTTTTGCTAAAACTGGCCAAGGGAGCTTTACCGTAGAAGTGGCACAAAACCACTTGTGTCACTTTTACCGCTGATACCCTTGAGGACGGGTGAATACCCGAAACGTTAGATTGAACATATGTTTTAAGCTTTAACTTTTTAACTTAACGCGAAAGACAAAAAGGAGTGAAACACTTGGACGAATTTTGATTCAACGAATGAGAACAAGAGGAAAATATATTTATAAATAAAAGGCTTTGTAAATTGCTTAAGAGTCATTCCACATTAAAACGTCAAATGTCCTGTGGCGAAGGTTCTCAGATTTTCTTGAAATTCTCACATTTTCATCATTTGAGTCTATCTAGATGAAATCCAAAATATTTCGAAAAATTCCACTGGGAAGGTCACTTGAGTGGCCTTGACATACCTGATTCCATTCAAAATTTTGTAAAACATATTTAGAAGATCACCAGGGATCGGGAAAGTGATTTTTGAATCTCAAATTATACAGAGTGGTCAAAAAGTTAATATACAGTTGATGTTAAACTAATTATTCCCGTAAACTAATTATAATTCCTCTCACATCTATGGTATTCTCTCTTCTATGGTATTGCTATCGATATCTCTGAACCGCGGATTCAAAGTGTTGAGATTATTGATTCATTTTGCGTAGATTGTGCATTTTCCCCTACGATCGATATCTTCAATTTGCTATCTCGAATGCGCTTTCTTCACCGCGCGCGTTGACTGAGTGCTTTTCATTGAGCGACGTAACTGATTTCTGGCTGTCTGACTACCTCAACGCAAACCGAATGCGTGTATTGTGTGCAATAATGCCTCGTAAGTTGACGTTAGATGAAAGTTTGTCTTAAAAATGTATTGGAAGTATGAGAACGCACAGAGAGTGATCGCTATGTGGAATACTACTTTTTCAACACCTGCTCCTACAAGGTTGATAATTTATCAAATACGCGATAAATTCGAAGAAACAGGGTCAGTGTTTGATGCTCCACGATCTGGACGCCCTGTGAGTGTAACAACTGAGGAGAACCAATACCTTGTTGCTCAAGCTTTACAACTAAGTCCCAATAAGTCAACCAGACGTTCCAGTCTCGAATTAGGAATTCCTCGTGGATCCTTAATCAATATCCTTAAACAACTGAAGATGAAGCCATACATACCACGTCTCCTTCATGGCCTTCTTGAAGATGACCCTGATCGAATGCAATTTGCGGAACATTTTATCAGCGAAGCGATCGATAATCCTCAAATTTTGAACCAAATCGTTTGGACCGATGAAGCGCAATTCAAGCTCAATGGACATATCAACAGACACAATTGTGTCTATTGGACTTCAGAAAACACTCACATCACAATCGAAACCCAGCTAAACCAACCAGGCGTGACTGTTTGGGCTGGCATTACATCTTCTGGAATAGTGGGACCTATTTTCTTTGAAGGGACAGTTACTGGTGATGCTTACTTGAATGCCCTGAAAATAATTGTCCCTCGATTACAACAACGTGATGACTTTCAACAACTTTACTTCCAACAGGATGGAGCCCCCGCTCACTAATCTTTAGCTGAGACAGTATCTGGATGACGTTTTCCCCGGAAAATGGATTGGGCGCCGTGGTGCCGTGGAATTCCCTCCTCGTTCACCAGATCTTACCCCGATGGATTTTTGTGTGTGGGGAATTGTTAAGGATTCGGTATTTGTTAAACGTCCCAAATCTCTTGCTGATCTGCGAGAATTCATATCTGAATCGCTCATAAACATTGGCAGGAACACAGATTTATGTTGCAAAATTTGCCGAAGTGTTTTCTCGAGATGTCAAAACATGTGTTGAAGCACAGGACAAACAGTTTGAGTATTTACGTTGATTAGCATTTATTAGAGATCTCTTTCATTGATATTGCCTTTTAATGTTCGTAGTGGGCTCTGTTTGCGCGAATTATAGGCCATATTTAGTTTACGCGAATTATAGGAGCTCTGTTTACGCAAATCATGATTAGTTTACGCGAATAATTAGTTTAACATTAACTGTATAGTAACTTTTTGACCACCCTGTATTAACAATATTCAACTTTTGGCTTCTCTCACTCAGTCCTGACAATTTCTCGCAGCAGCGACGTCAATTCTGATAGATCGAGTGTTTTTCCCTTCACATTATCTATCTGAAACTGTAATCCGAAGAAACCTTTTCCACCCAGAAGTATGATTTTTTGAATTTGAAAATGTAAAATTAGTTCGTATTTTGTGCTGCTACTATTAAATGTATAAGTAGTATGCGCTTCGTAATTAACTGATGCTATTTTGTTGTCGAAACTCGCTAATTCGAAATCGGATGCATTATATTTTCGACTTATGTTGTCCATCCCAGGCTTGATCATCCTCTCAACTTGTGTTATCAAAGGCATCTTGTATTAAGGCTCGTTAATTAGGGCCTCTATGGTCTTAACTCATTCACGTTTTTAATTAATGAGCTTTGATTGTATCCCTAAACAGTAAAATGTTGAAACACGTTTCACATTTTCCCTTTGTTATTTGAAATGATACGGGCTGCAGGTGATAACATGGTCACCCACCTTGCGAGACTTTTCAGTTTCAATCTTCGCGAGGGGATCATCTCCTACGCGGTGAACATGTATAAGGGTAAAGGAGATGCGATTGACTGTAGCAGCCATCGAGGAATCAAGATGATTCACCAAGTTTTGAAGATTTTTGAAAACATTCTGGCTGACTTCATCGAAGATCGTGTTGATATACATGACATGCAGTTCGGTTTCTCGCAAGGTAAAAGTACAACAGATGCCATCTTTGTTCTTCGACAGTTGCAAAAAAGTTCTTCAGCAAGAGGAAGGACTTGTACATCATGTTTGTTGACCTCGAGAAAGCCTTCGACCGTATTCCTCGAAAAGTCCTGTGGTTGTCAATGAGAAAGCTGGGAATCGACGGGTGGATTGTCTCGACTGTCCAGGCCATGTATGAGCATGCAAAGTCGGCTGTTTGCAACGGAGTCCGCAGAAGTTCGGTTTTTGAGGCTAACGTGGGTTTGCATCAAGGGTCTGTCCTTCTCTTGTTCAACATTGTAATGGAGGCCATCAGTCGGGACTTTCGCCAAAACTGTCTTCGTGAGATCCTTTATGCAGACGACCTTGTCATCACCGCCGACTCGATTAAAGACGTTCGTTCTCGCTTCCAGTGCTGGAAATTCAATCTCGAGTCCAAAGGCGTGAGGATAAATGTCAATAAGACTCAAGTTCTCGTCAGCAAATTTGCAAAGATGCCAGTGAAGGAAAGTGGAAGGTACCCTTGTGGAGTGTGCAGAACAGGAGTTGGCAGAAATTCAATTCGCTGCTCTAAATGTCGAAAGTGGATCCATCACAGGTGTACGAACTTGCATAGCCTCCGCGACGACCCACGTTTTGAATGCCGTCGCTGCAACGGTGAGCTTCCTGACATTCATCCACAAATCCAGGTGATAATCGGAGATAGTGCTTTCGAGGTGGTGGAGTCTTTCTGCTACCTTGGCGATGTGTTAGACAACTCAGGTGGATGTTCTGGTGCTGTCACCGCCCGTATAAGATCTGCATGGAAGAATTTTCATGATTTGCTGCCCTTTCTCACAAATAAGAGAAGAGTATCTCTTTACGGCGTAGAGGCCATTTCTTTGAGTCCTGTGTGAGAAGTGTTTTGCTATATGCAGCTGAAACATGGCCACTCAGAAATGAAGAAATGAATCGTTTGGCTAGAAACGACAGCGCCATGGTACGTTCGATCTGAGCAGTTAAGTTATGTGAGCACCGCTCTATGAATGAGCTCAGGCAGATGCAGGGGAACTGCACGAATTGCACAGGGGAGAGGAACACTTGCCACAAACAAACTTGTGACAGGAGCAGCATGTTACCTTTGTCTTATTGGACTTGCACGTTTGACATCTCGTCCGTTCTTCAGATGATCCGCTCTGCAGGGCTTGAGAACGAAGTGTAGAAATATTGAAATGAGGTGGACGCTTTCGGGACGGTGCCTTGCTGCAGAACAACTTTCCGATGTGTAACAAAAATTCTCTGCGTGTTCTTGCACTTCTCATGTTCATTTCCTTCGCCAAGATCCACGAATTGAGGCATAAGATGTCCAAAAGGTTGAAGAAAACCGCAAGCGGCCATCGCCTTGATGCGCACTTTGTAGAATACAACCTCAACATTTGGTCGGAAATGTCAACGCCGTATTTCGTGTTGTTGTATTTCGTGATAATTTCCGGTTTTTTCTTTGGATGGTTCTCATCGACTTTCGCGGATCTGTGCTCAGTTGATAAAACCAGCACAGTTTTGGTTGTTTTGACTTTGTAAGCCGCAAGCATTTGGTTTTCAGACTTGAAGAATGCAGATGAGTGAACCGGAATATGCTTTGAAGCAAGGCACTGTGCAACTTCCCTTGGAATTTCACGTCTATTTTGTCGAATCGTTCCCAACAGAGTTATGTTCCTCTGAGAAAGATTTTTGGCCAAGGAGCTGGAGGTGAAAAAGTTATCAGTCGTCACTGAAATGCCACTGTTGGTGTAAGCCTTGGTCAAGTTCATGACAACTGATTCAGGAACAGAAACGCGTGGATCACGTTGTTCATCCTTCCCTGTGTAAGGAACCGCGTTCAAAACATACTTGCTATCAACATCGCAAATGAACCAAAATTTGATTCCAAACTTATCGGGTTTTGCGCTAATATATTGCAAGAAAGGGCACCGACACTTGCAGGGGAATAGCTGTTCATCGACAGTTGTGTGTTGTCCAGGAAAAAAAGCATCACCGCACCTTTTCATTGCTGATTCCCATAGCTCTTGAATTGCTGCAAACTTGTTGGCTTCTCTTCTTTCTGACCTGGTTGTTTTATCATCAAAGCGTATATAGCGTTTTATGTCCTTGAATCGATTTCTGCTCATTGTCTCCTTGAACACATTTATTCCAAATTCTTGACTCCAGAATGATGATAGCGGCTCGTTCTTCCCTTGTAGAACGCCTCTAATTATGCACAGTCCGAAGAAGGCGAACAAATCGTTTTCAGAAATTTCAAACTCATGATTTCCTTGTCGGTTTGCTTCAGCTCTAGTGAAGTCAAGGATTCGAAGAATGCTGTCATGACCAAGAAGTTCGATAAAAATATCTTCTTCGTTATCAACTCTGTTCAAAATGAAACGAGTTGCACCAGGTCTTTGTCGTATAATGTTTCGTGCCGGTGCTCTTCCGCTGTCAGTGACGCTTCCAATATCCACCCGAGTCCAATGAGTTCCATCAGAGGATGTAAACTGCATTTCTCTCGCTTCAGCACTTCTTCTGACGCTTTCTCTTTCAATAGGGTCTTCACTTTCGTCAGTACTTTCCTCTTCATCGCTCACTGCAGGAGATGGATCGTAGGCAAGTCCATTTTCAGTTTCATCGTCACTTCCACTCTCGTCGGAATCCACATTAGCTATAAGCAGTTGCGCGATTTCAGCTGCCGTGCGCCGTGATCGTGCAGCCATCCTGACAGAAAATGAACATTGACACTTCCTCCGATAGCAGTGAACGCTACTCCACACTCCGTTCACGAAAAAAGCCAATCAATAATGTCACCTTCAATATCATAGAGCAAGAAAGTATGGAGTGCTGACCCATTGTTCATTGACTGTAACAAAAAGCGCGTGCACGACCAGTGAATGAACGCCCAGGCGTGGCTTCGTTAGAGTGTAGGCGCATTGTTCATTGACTGTAACAAAAAGCGCATGCACGACCAGTGAATGAACGCCCAGGCATGGCTTCGTTAGAGTGTAGGAATGAAGTGGGTCAATTGACCCAACGGTCTTTCATGCATAATTGGTAATAGAAATCGAAACTAACAAATCCGTGAAATTTATTTTATGCTTATATTCAACACATTACAGTTTTAGGAAAAGTCGAGGGAGATAAGTCAACTACTGCAAATTTTTAGAGGTGTACGGATTCAAATATTATCATTTCTGGGTCAATTGACCCAACGGTCTTTCTAGTGTTAAGAGAGAAAATAGAATTTTAAGTAAAACAGCAGCAAGGCTTATTTCTTTAATTTTTTAAAAAAGAAAAACTATTCTAAAAGGGGTGGCGAGCACGGTAGCCTTGCCCCCTTCCCCCCTAAAGCTAAATTTACACTGGCAGCATAGCTGCTGCCCGGCAACTGACGTATGTCATCTTGAGGGATGCTTCCTGATGACGATGTTGCTACATCACACTGACTCGCCGAATTTTATTATCTGGGCGGTTGCTGCGCGGCATGTCGAAGAGAGTTAAATGAAATTCAACTCCTCGCTGCATGGCAGCAAAGAACGGCTGGTCTGATTGGTCTATCGGCATAAGAAAGTCTCGAATCCGGTTCACAGCTGATTCCTGTTGTCCATCTGTCATCATTCATTCTTATCTTGAGTGGCAAAATGGCATGTGAAGAGACGCTAATCGAAAACGTGCGAAAATATCCCTGCTTGTATGCGATAAATGATAGCGCCTATCATGACAAAATCGCAAAGCGGAATGCCTGGAGAGAGGTAGCCAAAAACTGCGGATGTGAGGTGGAGGATGCGAAGAAAATTTGGAAATTATTGAGAGACAATTATACACGTGCGAAGAGAAGAGCTGGTCAGAAGAAAAGTGGTGATGGAGGAGGAACATCGATCGAATTCAAGCACAGTGTTTTGCTATCGTTTTTAAATGACTTTCTAAAGCCACGTCCCACAACCTCAAACTTCCACAACAAGGAAAGCGAGATGAACGATTGCGAATCCCAGCTGGATGATTCGCACATTTCAGTCTCCCAGAAAGAGAACTCTACAATATTCCGGAAGCGGCGTCCTTCGAAGCCTGCAGATGAATTCGAAGACAGAGTGTTGAGGCTGCTAGAGAATCCTCTGGATGAGGATGAACTCTTCTGCAAGGCAATTACTTCAACACTCAAGCGCTTCAAACCCTGAAGTCAAGGCGCGTGCGAAAGTTAAAGTGCAAGAACTACTTTACAAGATGGAATTTTTAGATGAATCTGATGTCGACGTATTCGAACGCTTTCTCTGACTACAAATAAAATCTGATTGATAGTAAAAACTTCTTTTCGATACATGCATATTTCGCCTGGAGAAAGGACCCTTGTGTTGAATTTGTATTTAATGCATTTTTATTTAGCCTAGAAAAAGCTGACTATCAAAAGTTGATAAATGATTCGATGAGACATGATTATTCAGCATCTTGCATGTGTATTACTTCATCAAAAGGGAAAGGAATTTAATATCAGTGAACACGGTTGACATAAGCGGACTGTCACTCAAGAATATCTTCCGTTACAAAATGTTCCATGAACGAAAGTCTCACATTTGATGCACTTTCTGCTGCATTGTTGGATCCCTGCCTCCCAACATCGGTAAGGGCGCTGTCAGATTGTCTCCAAGCTCCTGGAATGAACTCACCATTCGAATCGCTTTGATCTGCATAACTTGCCGGACAATATCTGCGTTCAGAGGCATTGAGATTTAATTCACTCTTTCGGAGAAAGTTGTGGAGAACCACAGAATATCTTCGATACTTTCTCAGGAGAAGCAAGTACAGGTTTGCGAAATATGCGCCATCTTGCAGCAAGAATTCCGAAGGCATTCTCGATAGTTCGCCTGGCTCTTGACACTATGTAGTTGAAAATAGACTTCGATTCGGTGAGATATTTTCCCGGGAACCTGCGAGTCTCCAGCAGCTAGAAATCGGAGAGTGAGAGACAATTTTAAGCCGGGCTCGATGGACTTCCGGAATCTAGTGTCATTCTTTGAGATGCAGGACTTGATTTCTCGAAGAATGTAGTCGAACTGGTCTGGAGTCATTCTCATTTAGTTGAAAAAATTTGACGGATCTGACCGGAGCTCTTGAACAAGATTGTCGAAGTCACCTTGTCGTGGCCGTTGAATGTAGATGTCCTTCACCCAACACTTTCTCTCTTTTTTCCTATCTCTTCGACGTCGCTGGAGAAAAAGAAGAATCGCGGCCTTTCGGTTTGCGTCCATTTTCTTGAATGAAGCTGCAGCACTCGCGATGCTATTGTAAACTGGTGGCCGCATGCTCCCTATTACGTTGTGAGTGACGTTGCAACACGTGCTCTCGCAACAGTCAGCGTGAATTATGTTTTTTACCACTTGCTGCGCAGCACGACGCTGCCAGTGTAACCGAGCTTTAATAACGCTAATGATGAATCTCGATTCCTTATCGCTGTTTATTTCTAAATCGTAGACTTGTAGCTTAGGAAAACGCAGAGGCTCTAATCGCTTCCTCTATTTGCTTAGAAGCATTGCTGAAGGCTGAACGACATTTTTATGAAAGTTTATTCAAATATTTGACTTCCTGGTTGTGGCAAAATTGAGCTACTTAATTTTGGTTGATATTTGAATGATTATTGACTGAAATACGAAGGTAGATTGAATACCGCCTCATCGATGGGGTGACATGATAGTTTTCCATCTTTTTTAAGCATTCAGATTAGATAGCCTCCTACAGAATTTTGTCTAATATAGGAAATAAGCTCTAAGTTACCGGGAAAGAATTACGTTTTAATTTTTTCATTATTTGGAATTGGATGATTGTCAAAAAAGCAGCAACGTGAATGCACTCTCCCCTACTACTCGGATGACAAACTTCAGTGTAAAAATTTAGAAAACATTCAATTGCATTCAGCCTTTCGAAAGCACCTCACGAATCTTGTTCTGTCTCAGGTCTTCATTTCCTCCTTTCTCATTTGACTAAAATTAACTAAATTAACAACTACAGCATCAAACAAAGCGTTCATCAAACTAGGTGAATTTTGTGCCACTGTAGAACAATGCATCAAAACAATCTAATCCACAATAGTACTCACTTCAATGTAGAATAACGGGCCTCAACTTTCTCAAGCAGGATGTTGTTACAAACTGACAAACGATTCCGAAACTACGCTTCTTTGAAAGATCGCCAAAACCTAAACAAAAAATATTATGTCCCGTTCCTGAACCAAATTTCTAACGACAGATAATTTATTTATTCTGTTGCCAGAACATTCTGCTGACCTTGCGAGCGACGATGTGACAACGAAACTGGCACAACATTGCGTCGGTCTCGGTGTTATTCCGTCGTTCATAAAGTCGACTGAATGTTCCGCGGGCAGAATAAAAAATCGGTTCAATTTTCAGTCGGCTGACTTTTCGATTATGAAGTGTCATCAGACATGCTGTTTAGAGGCGCTCAAATACATGACTGCGTCATCTAAACACATCTAGTGGGATCATATTCATGGACTGCAATGATCTCTTGATTGACAAGTTAAACGCAACTTCTTTGTAGTTTGTCTCGATATCAATCAAGCTTCATCCTAAGGCTTCATCTGAAGCACACATTTCTGCTTAGGCACGACCAGTTTCACCTCTCCCCTAAGGTCGTCCTGAATTAATCTTACTTTACAAGAATATTTCATAGCGTCAGTGATTTTTCCAGTGAAAATGTTAGAGGTTGTTACTCAAATTTGCTTGATGGAACAATAAAACTGCTATATCTATAGACATCGGGTTGCACTTGAAATGCCTGGCACTTTTTAATCTCTGAAGTGCTTTTGCACAAAATTGTTTGTCTGCGCCTCTTTGTGACAGAAGTTAAAATATCGGAAACAATGTGCAGAGGCTTTTTTACACGTGAAACTTTATTGCTGTCACTTCATTGCTGACACCTGCAATCAGATTGCAGAGGCCGTTTACACTTCACACTAAAAAGTTGCTGACACTCGAGGAAAAATTGGTACTGACACTTAATCGATCTATGATGAGTCAGAAAATTGCGGGAGATTGCAGGAGCGTCTACAGTTGACACTTAGTCGACACTTTTTTCTTCACGATGTCATCGAGAAAGTGTATGTCTGCAGCAGTTACAGCATACATGTTAACGAGGAAATAATGCCGTAACAGGGAATATGGGTTCGTGATTGGATTATGAGAGAACAGCTTGGATTTTGCAATACGATCATGCTCGAATTACAAGATCAGGATCCGTGCCAGTTGCAATTTTTACTGAACCACTTTAATTTTTTTCTATTTTGAATTTCGCGGCAATATTCCCCCATGCTTCGGCCTTTTTATTCTATCTCGATATTCGTGATTGTGTAAATTCCTCAAACAGGGATACTGCTCGCATTCATCAATCAGGTCATCGGTTATTAATAATTTGCCATTCAATTTTCGTTTGTAGCATTTCGTTGTCAGTCATTGGTGAACCAGTGATCATCGTTTTACTAACATTTACTGAATGCTGTATAAATTTATCGATGTCGACATAACAACCAAACAATCAAAGATTCATTTTACTCGAGAAAGATATCCCACCAGCTGATGCTTTTATCTATTGCACAGTTGCCAAGCGGCCTTGCACCGATACACGACTGTAAATTCGGTGATTGAATTCCCATGGAAAAGTAAGCAGATGTAAGTCATGTCTTGTGATGAGATATTCCAGATCAAACAACGCTAGATGCTCCCAGAAGCAGGTGGAGCTTCATGTACTAGGATATTCAAGGGAAAAAATCTGTCCTAGTAAAATGAAGCTGAAATTGATGTAAACTGTAAACACAATGGTACGCCGTACCAATGCAGAAAATTGGTGAATTGTGTACGAGTATGTCAGCACATCACTAGTAATTTAGTGACTGGTGATAATGAAAATAGCAAGAACAAATCCAGCCTCCAAGAAGTCATGTCGCTGTGTTCCGATCACTGTCGTGTGTGAGTGTCAGTAAAAGTGTCAGCTAAAAGTTGCGCCTCGTTCAACTTTAGTGACACTTCTAGCAGACACTTTTCAGAAAGTGTCAAAAGCCGTTTACGTGTAATATTTTCACTGACACTCGGTTGCTGCAACTTCTAAAACTGTCAGCAATTTAGTGTCAGACGAGTGTCAGTAGCGTTTACACGTGCAATTTAGGTAGCATCAATAGTGTCAGCAATAAAGTTTCATGTGTAAACGCACTTTAAGATTAAGAGTTTTATGCGTGTAATGTATGCTTATTGAGTGGTTTTACTGGATCAGTATTCCATGAACTTTATATGCTCGCAGTTTTTAAAGTGTGAGGGCTATACATATACAGGAAAGAAATAGTATCATAACGTAAAAAATTCACAGATGAAAGAATTTCAAGAAAAAATCTTGTTGATAGAATGATCCTAAACCGACAGCAAAGTATGTACTGCTACATTGACGGCAATATATTGATAAAAAAGGGCAAGTACATCAGGAGAAACTCGCAATTCAATGAATACTAAACCAACAATGTTTATGAATGACAGAGAAGACAGCAAATTTTGCATAAGCTTTATAAACATTAACTATGTCTAACAAAATTTAAAATGATAGATATTCAAGAATTGTTGGAAGAAAGAAATACTTTGATAATACAGGAGACGCATTTGAGATTAAATGAAGCTGAATGGCCATTTAAATGTAGGCCTAGCTATAAATGAAGCTGAATGGCCTTTTAAATGTAGGCCTAGCTATATTCTCTAAAACAGATCTCCTTGATAAGAACGTTGGTGGAACACCATGCTGGCGGATAGAAGATCAGCCACAGTCCTAAATTTAAGATAGAAAACTTAGAGCAGATAGATACCCATGATCTTATCTTCAAACTTCAGTTAGAATATGATCATCACTACATATTGGGATGTCTAGAGTAAAAAGCGTAGTGAAGTTTAACAGGAAGAGATTTCTCTTTATAAGCCTATTCAAAAACATAGAAGCAAAAAATATATAGTTATAGGAGATTTTAATGCTCTCATCAACATGATTGATGGCAGGATTAATAAGAATACAAATATTTTGTCGAACTTTATTAGTGACAATGAATTGATAATGGTCAACATTATAGACAAATATTATGGAAGATTTCCCAGAACGATGGAAAATACTGACACAACAATGGATTATCTTAATGAATGAAAACGCAATTCCCGATTTAGATAGGATGGTCATTGATGATAAAAAAACAGTAAATGTGAGTGATTATAATTTCGTTGATGTTCATTTGCTGACAAGAAAATGACTAAGATAGAATGAAACTAAAGAAAACAAGAATATAAACATTGAAATTGAACAGCAAACTTACTGGACTAGAACTAATGTTAGGAAATTACGAGCATTTACCGAGACTGTTAAAGAATCTTTGGATTAGTTTAGAATCTTTAGATTAAGTTCTGAACAGGGGTGTGAACTCGATCGAGTTTAAATCGAGTTCGAGTTCAAGCCATTCGAGTTCGACATTAGATTGATTTTCAGTGCCCTACGAGTGATAAGCTTCTTTTTCACACTATATAGCATTAAAATTTAAAAGGACAAGTCAACAATAAGTTAACAAAGTGAATGCAATAGAAAAAACTTTTTCCAATTTTCGCAATCCAAACTCTTGAGTGTTCGACAAGCGGCGATAATTATTTAACATCATCTTTACGTGGTGTAGTTGACACCTTTTCAATTGAAGAGAAAATATTCAACTTGCTGTTTGACCAAGCTTAATCACTTAATTGCCTAATCTATTCAAGACATGCCCAGAGATAACTTTTCGGCATTAACTTTGATAAAAGCATGTAAAGTAAAAAAACAGCCACAAAAGTTTGAAGTTAAGATATATTCTCCCCAGCTTTCGTCAGCATACGGCCAACATATTCATGGGATTCCCCTTAACATGTTGGCCGTATGCTGACGAAAGCTCGGGAGAATATATTTCAACTTCAAACTTTTGTGGCTGTTTTTTTTACTATACATTATGAGAGTGAAATTACTCGATTTTGCTTCAAAAGCATCTAACTCCTTCAGTCTCCTTATCATTTTCTATCAATAGACGATGATGGCCAGTTGCGTCAATTCATTCTCTTATGTCAACAAACCAGTCGTGGATGGTTTGTTATCCGTTCATTCATTTATCGTTCACAAGTTAATGTCCATGTCAGATGCCAACTCTTTGTTTCTTTAAGAAAATGTCTTGTGACAAATTAACCATTTCCTCATCCTATGTTACATAATTTGCTGGTATGAGTGGGTGGTTTTATTGACGCGTTATGAGATAACTGAAGAATTTCACGCGGCCGCCAAGCTATTTAAAGGTAAATTTTGTTTATGCTTCCTCCTTCACCGAATTAAATCGAAACATTGCGAGGGAAGAGATGACGAATTCAAGTGACAGAAGTTGTAATCTCTGACATAAGCGTGTACAATTTCCGAACTCGAACTCGATAGGTCATGAAATCGAATTCGAGTTCGAGTTCAGAAAAAACATCGAGTTCGAGTTCAGAAAAAACATCGAGTTCGAGTTCACACCCCTGGTCTGAAACAAGTAATATCTCCATCACATAAATAGAAGAAATGATTGTAGATAAAGCTGAAAAGGCTTTTAACTACGAGGAAGAAAGACAGAAGAAGCAAGCAAGGCTACATTTTCAGTGAAAAAGTAATGAAGGGAATCAGTCGGAGACGGTACTATGATAAGAAGGCGAGAAATGAACAATCCCGTTGAAAAAGAACACTGGTAGAATATTTATCAACAGATTAAACGTGAAGCTCGTGATATGATTATTCAAGAAATGAAACAACAACAAGAATCAGAACTTGCCAAACAAATTAAAGAAAATACTAACAATTTCAAATCGAAAGAAATTGACAGTGATGGGCAAAGATAAAAGTAAAAAAGAAGTAGAAATAATTCTAAGTGAAAAGGATATGAAGCCAGCAAATAAAGAAGAGTCTTACAAGAGAATTACAAATTTCTGGAAGAATATAGGTTTCTCATCTAATAAGTCCAACGGAACATTAGTAGACATAATTGACGGTACAATTCATGATCATAATATAATTAACATGGATCATGATTACAGAAATAATTACTTTATAGCAGAGAAATTCAAAATTTAAGAAACTGAGGTTAAAAATGATATAACTTTACTGAAAAATAAGATAGCTACAGGAAGTATACATATTAGCGGAGAAATTTTTGGCTAAAGATCATGGTATGATACAAATGCTGACGTCTTCATTCAATTCGCTATTTAATAAAAGTGTTCCAACTTCTTGGACTAAAAGCAGGTAACATTGATTCCAAAGACAACAGATAAATTGACTTATTATAAAGACTTTAGACTAATAACTACTTCTGAAACATTTTATAAAGTTTATACCAGTATTCTAAAAAACAAAATAATGAATTTCTTGAAAGAAAACAACACATTAACTGAAGAACAAGCTGGATTCCAAAAAGGACGAAGACTGGAAGAAAAGATCATCCGTTTGAATGTAAAATTATCCAGAGCTCAAGAGAAAGAAAATCTGTCTTAATTCTTGCCATCGATTTTAATAAGGCTTTTGACTCAGTGTCAAGAAATGAAATAGTTGAGCAATTAAATTACATTGAAATGGAAAATGATTTGATAAAAGCAATTATTCAATTATACGAGGATGAGGTAGTAGATTTATATGTTAACAACAATCACATAGGTAGTTACCAGAAGAACATTGGCATAAGACAAGGATGTATGATGTCACCTATTGTTTTCATTCTTATGATTGATATGATAAGTAAGAAACTAAATAATACATGGACCAACAAAGATCGAATATTCTAATGTATGCCGATGATGGACTCAGAATATGAAATGAATTGCCAACTCAGAATATGAAATGGATGAAAAGTCAAGAATGGTTGTTATTGAATCTTCAAATTCGGTGAGAATCTAAATTTTAAGAAGTGCTTTTTCATGGAAGAAGGTTGCAATACGTTGAATACTTTAGGAGGGCATTCTATTATCCATGATAAAATCTTGATGTAGATAGGTGACATAAGGAAATGCAATGAATTCAAGTATTTGGAAGTAAAGATCTCAAGCAATAAACTTGTTTTCAAACTTCATTTGACAGAAAAATTGAAGAATCTTGACAAATATGAATACTGGATGCTATATTTACTGAAAGGACGCAAAGAAAAAATCTTATTTGGAAAAATGTAATGCTGCCTGAAATAATGCATGGAACATCAGCAATAACTGTATCAAATAAGTTCAATGATAATATAAATAAGATACAAAATTCGATTTTCAAGTCAATATTAGGTCTGCCTTCCTATGCTCCTGAGGAATACATCCGAGGTGAGGTGGGCATCTCTAGTCAGAATTGGAGAGATCTTAAATGCTGGTATATAATGAACAATGCAAGTAAACTGAAGGAATTGATAATGGAAGAGTGGGAAACAGGGATTATAGACTGGATAGGAGATTGTAAATTGAAATTAAAAAAAATTGACATGATAGTTGAGAATTGATCAGCGAAAAAAAGACGGGAGTATTGAAACGGATAAGTGAATATGATAATGAAGAGTGGAATCGAACTGGGAAAGAGAAAAGAAGTCTTAAGTAGTACTTCGAATCAAGATTTACAATAGATTGGGAAAAATTGTTAACTACGGAAAAGGAAAGTTGTATAACAATAAGATGGATATGTGGTGCGGTGCTATTAAATGCAAGAAGAGGAAAGAATACAGAAGAGAAATGGTGTAGCGACTAACGGCTGACCGGGAGGCCCCTGCAGCCGAGCTTCAAGCGGCTGCCCTTCATACCTCCGAACGAGGAGGCTCCGAGGCCGACCTGGTAACAGAAGTCACTAGGCGCGTCTTGGAGGCCCTTCGCCAATAAGGGATGGCAGCTACCTCTAGTCGAGCGGGCTGCAGCATCTGCACCATCTCAACTGACGCCGAAGCAGTCGCAGACGTCTTCCCCAAAGGTGCGTCGAGGCCATCGTCGGCCTTGGCGACGCGGAGCAGACTCCACCGCTCGAGAGGGCGGAGTAGTCCTTGTTGTGGGGGATTCGAACTTTCTTCGCTTCCCTTTCAACCGTCGTCCTTAGCGGTCGATTGCCGTGCTTCGGGTCCCGAGAGCGGCTCAAAGCCTCAGTGGTGCCGCGGATCTTCCTCGGCAGGTCTCCGCGGTCCTCGTAGGTGTCGCAGTGAACGACACCAAACGGAGTTCCTCCATGATGCGGGACCTCGAGGAGCTGCGGAGGGAGGTCCAGAGGCGCCAGTATACCACGTGGAGGCTCCTGCGTCAAAGATTAGGGGCGAGGTTAGGACGGTGGAAGCCGTGGAGGTGTTCGGCCGCCAGATCCTGTTGACTCCCGACGTCAGCAACGGGAGAAATCCTCACTACACCGAAGGGGAGAGGAGGAACCTAGCCAGGAAGGCACTGCGCCTCATCGCGGGGAGATGCCGTCGCTCCGCCGAGCGAAAACATGGTAGGTGATGCGGGAGCGTCAATCGATTACCGGGATAATGTAAGAGTTTTATGCGTGTAATGTATGTTTATTGAGTGGTTTTACGCGCGCAGTTCTTCAAAAATGTGAGGGCTACTCGGGTTGTGTTTGCGAAGTTTTGCACCTGTGCGCACGCATGCGACCAGGTGACTCAAATCAAGTAAGCCCAAGCATTGATCCAACGTTATCCTTTGCAGTGGATCCCGTCAGTGAAATGACAGGATCGTTGGAGGGAGCGGATGGAAGGCTAGTCCAGTTGAGCCTCCAGGCAGGTAGAGAGGGCCCCTGCCCGTCCCTACGTCGCGATGCGAAAGCCGATGGAGGTGTCCTGGGTGGACGAAGCGGACGAGGAGGAGCGTGAGCGAAAGCGCGAGCTAGAACGCGAACACGAGCGGAGGTCAGGGAGCGAGTCCGAAAGGGTAAGTGCGCTCTACTCATGCAATGACTTAGACCGCAGGCCAGCTACAATTTACAAAAACGACCTATTTACTACTACAGTATAAAATGAAAGAATGGAATTGGAAGACACTAAAATACAATCAGTGACTCCCACTTCATGAGATAATGGTGAACAGTATGTAAAGTTGGAGGTAGATCGGTCACAGTATCTGGTTGTGAGGGAAATGGAAGGGTTCAAACATGAATTCCCATGAAGTATGCCATTATATTCTTTCACAGCTATTTTAACGAGAGGCTGAATCAGCAGGGTTGTCGGTGGACATGGTAGTCCTGCACAATCTCAATGGGAATTTCCATTGGGACGTCAACCCAACCGAATCCAGACAAGAATCCTAACCTTAAAAATGTTATCAATGATACTTCTACAATGATTGTTTTGGTTGTCTTAAAACAAATAGGTCTAGAACCTAGCCTACAGACCGTTTCATAAATAATTGCACAAAAAAGTCAACCTATTTTTAAGGGTAATTTTCGTGTTGAAGTCCTTGTTCAATTTCAATAAACGATATACCATATGAAACCATATGTTCTATAGATTATTTTGGCATATGTTTTACTTTCTTAAGTAGTCAGTTGTGGTCAGTAGGCTTTCCAAAAGACAATTGAGCGTTTCCTTTGATACAGGATTTTAATATGAAGACGACAGATTTTTTTAATGAAAATGGACAGATAGTGTGAGCTATCATTCAGCTTCTTCATGTTGTATAGATTTTAAGATTCGTTGAATGTGCAAAGAGATACAGTACCAATAAGTTATACCAAAAACTTTGCCACTAAAAGAAAATCTGACGCGATTTTTCAATGATGAAGATGGTGAATTTCAAAACACTTCGTGTCATTTGAATGAACATGTTTAGTACTTTAAATTGGCAGAACATTTAGGTTGTGCCTGATCAGTTGTGGGCAGGAGACTTAAAAGTATGAATTTATGGTCAATTCATTCACTGATGCCTACAGACAAAACTGCGGAATGAAGAAAATTAAAACTATCATCACTGAATCAGGTTCGTATTAAGCTTTCAGATGATAGTTTGTTTTTCGAATTTCGACAACATTTGGTGCAGTTTTACTCAATTAACACTTTTGCCTGATTTTGCGCCTAGTTTCGTGCTAACAATGCTTTTAGCGTTCAACTGCACACAACTTAACAACTTCTGTAGTATTAAAGCTAGCGGTTTTGAGTTTGGGTTTAAAAGAATGCTGGTGTTATCAGCTCCAAGAATATGTAAGTTTTATCACGATCAGCCCATCCGTTCACTGGCAAACTTTCAATTTGTATTACTCCCACACTCAGTCATTCAATGAGCCATCATTTCCCTCGGTTGAAGTCAGCAGAAGATTTCGAATCTGTGTTCTGCAGACGGGGCCGCCTGTCTGCCTCGGCTGCACCTGTTCACAAACAATTCTTCAGGCCGTAGTTGCTGACGCTTGCGTCCGATAAAGGGGATCAACAAGATTTTTACAACTCAATCAATGATGACAGGAGGACAAACGAGTGTCGACATGAAATGATCAGCTATGACGCAACAAACTTCCAATCACTAATTACTTCATGTAAATAGGCAAACCACACTGTTTCCTAAGCCAAATGTCTCGACAGGTCAAGTGAATAAATTTAGTAGTCAATCAGTTATGATTTATGATGAGCTCACGATCAAATTTTATGAGAATGAGCAAAAGATAGAAGAACTTTTTGTGGTGTGCAACGATTTAGGAAACGGACTGTACATGTAGGCCTCGGTGGTTTTTCTAGACCTACATTCCAGAGAATTGAGAAGTTCCTTCAATTATTGTTCTAAATTTAACTAAGGACATGTGTCGCAGCCCATCATATGGAATATGAGATATAGGCATATCAATATACATAAAAAGCGCACAGAATGCTTTCGAAGTCATAATAAAGTTTATTGAAATTAGGAAGAAAAATGTAAACCAAGAATTCAATACCATTCGTGCTATTTTGAAGTCTAATGCATATCCTGAGCACTTCATCGATCAATATAAAGTCACTGAGATCAATAATGTTTCTGTTGCCACCGCTGAAAGAAAGGCTGTTTATGTCAACTTGCCTTTCTATGGTGACAAATCTAGTCTTTTCATTCGCAAATCGATCAATGAACTGCTGGCCAAGTTTGCTCCTGCCGCAAAACCCATAATTATTTTTAAGACCAACTGTATTCCTGTTGCTTCTCCTAAAGATCGTCTGCCTGTGGCCGCCACGTCTTCTGTTATTTATTCTTTTCGTTGTGGTTGTGGATCAACCTATATTGGACGGACGTCGCGACCCCTGACAGTTCGAGCGCGGGAGCACATACCCAGGTGGTTCTTAAATGGTAATTTAGGAATTTCTCGCTCTGCTATTACTGAACATGTGCTCAGTTGCTGTAGTGTTCCGAATGACCCTATCAGCAAGTTTGAGATTGTATGCCACGCTTACAATGACCGCATTTTACGTATCCTCGAGGCATTGTTTATTAGACGTGATAATCCTAACCTGTGCAAGCAAAAGGACCATGTGATTAATCTCCGCTTGCCATGGTAATCGGGTGACTCACAGTCTGCCGCTGCTATCGCCTGTATCTCAACTTTCTCCTTCTTAAAAAATGTCTATCTTTCAATGTAATTTCACATGCTGGGTTACCTTTGACAAGACCAGTCGAAACATGTCAGGTTTACATTTTTCTTCCTAATTTCAATAAACTTTATTATGACTTCGAAAGCATTCTGTGCGCTTTTTTTTATTTATAAAATTACAAACAGGCACAATTGTTTCAATGTCAATATACATCAATTATACATGCATATTCAGTTGTTGAATCGCACGTGTACACTTGTGCGCTGTTTATTTGCCTACCCGGCGAAAGTCCTCTGGACACGTCCTCGTAATCCATGCATCGTAGCTTTTGTACTTTACTTTATTTTGAAAATGCAAATAGATGAAATTTTTTTCTGTTTTGGGATTTGTATGCAAAACAATATAAGCAATATTTCATACATGCGCTCGTATACTATTGAACCTACATGGTGGTGTTAACTGTTCTCATCTTCTCTGCTATTCACTTTTGGCTACCCATTAAACGGACCAGACACGCAAAAAGGTGCTTACGACTGTGAAACCTTGTCGTTTGGTAATTCGTAAGAGAGAACATATTTCCTAAGAATTCTTATGAAAGCAGTTGAACTGAAAACAATTGACTTTTTCAAACCATAGGCCTATACTTCGAAGAATTGCATTTCTAAAGTTATTTCGTAATTCGCTTTTACATTTTTCTTTTTTTTAATTCATTGTTCACTTGGTGTGAGTGTAGTTTGTCTGCTGTTGCATGTAATTGGCATTGTTGCATGTCACGTGTCTAATAAAATAGAATTACGAGTAAATGCAACATTAGACGATAATGGAAAGTAAACGAAATTGCATGCGTTTGTGCTTGAGAGAATAAGATGAACCCACTAAAATTGCTCATTTGATGATAGATCTGCATGTTATACTCCCAGATTACTTTGTAGTCATAATCTTCTCAGCTGCTATATCATCGCATTTCGATTTATGAAAAGCTCAAGCAAATAGACGTACATCATCAGCAGGCCGTTTGTAGAATTTGTTCTGTAACTGTTCCTGTTCTGAACTTCAATTCTTTCATATGTCACCAAACGTATAGACTACCTGTTCGTTCTCTCAAAGTACACGAATGTCAGCATTATCTTAAATTTGGTCTACTCGAAAGTACTGGAAACACCATTCGTGACTCTGTTGACATGTGTATGATTGCAAAAGCCTTTGTCTTCACCGATGTCTACAGACGAAGTTTCACATTATAGAAAATTAAGATTATCACCATTGAATCACGCCTTTGATCAGTTTTCATTTTTTCGAATTTCGACAATATCTCGCACAATTTCTTTCGGATAACACTTTAACCTGATTTTGCGCTATTTGTTTGATGAAACAATATTTTCTGCGGTCAACTGCACACAACTTTTAAAAACATATTTTGTTGCATTAATGCTGGAGTTTTCAAGTTTGGATTTAAAAGAATGCTTGTCTAATCAGCTCCGAGGATATGTAAGTTTTATCAAAATCGGCCCATCCTTTCACTGGCAAGCTTCAAATTTGTAACATTCCCATGCTCAGTCATTGGTTGAGTTATCATTTCCCTCACTTGAGATCAGAAGATTTTTAATCTCAGATCGGAGGAGGGCTTGTCTCGTCTGCACCCGTTGACAATAAACAAGAACATTCTCTTCACGCCGTAGGAATGCTGACGCCTGCGTCCGATAACTGGATCGACAAGATCAGCTCATCAATGATGACACGACAGTGAGTGATGAGAGGGTCAACATGTTATCTCAAAATAACAAAACAAACCATCACTCATTACTTCATTTATTTAGGCAAACCACACTGCTTTCTAAACCAAGTGTCTCGGCTGACCAAGTAAATCAATTTAGAAATTAGTTATCAGTTTGCAATTCAATTTGATGAGAATAGTCTATACAAAATATGTAGGAATTTTTGGGCTGTCCAACGATTTAGGAAACGGTCTGTATAAAAAACCTTAAAGCATTGCAACATCCTTAATAATAACAAAATCTTTATTTACTGAGGATGACATTGGTAGCATGAATCAATCAATCAATCCTTTAAACAAATCATTGATTACAAAAATCTCTACAGAACTTGTTCGAAGTACTTACTTGGACATATGCATCGTTGGCCTATACTCGTCCTCGTAATCGAGAACCCTTTTCACTGCCTCCCCAGATATTGACGGTCTACATTTCCCGAAATCAACAGAGATTTCAGCGGATTTTGTACTCGTTACTGATATCGGAGATACACCAGAGCTCATACTAGGTCTGGGCATATATGCGTCGACGCTTAGGGAAAATTATTATTCCAGTTTCACTAATTATTGTCTAAATCCGCGATGGATCCAGGGATTGATGGAATTCTTTTTGCTGCCTCTTTCAGTTGAGGAATATTGTTAGTTGGTCAGTTTCTTCAGAATAATGTGGGGTCTCTGCTGGGCTTGTCCACGAGAGTAAAGGTCCGGACGCCGACGTTTTTGACAAAACAATTCTGATAGGCAAAATCAAATTTCACAGCTCTACTGACGACTTCAATTAAAATTAGGTTTACGTTCACTCCCACTTAATCTTCTCAAAGAAACATTTCCAAGAATTTTCGATTTAATATAAGGCCTCAATGCCTATTTCTAAATCCGAACGTGGTACCAAGAGTTTCTTTATTTTCCACTTTTCCGAAAATCATCCTTCATTTCTCATTTTTTCTCACTTTATCCTTCATTTCCTCTTTATTTTTAAATTATCATTCCTTTTGCAAATTTTGCTGAATTTTTTTCGTTGTCCTGGTAGTTTCACAATTACATGCATTCACGTCAGTAGATCAGAAAGAAATAACGATGTGCGATAATCTGAATCTCAAGTTTCAAATGAATGTAAACTTGATTTCGAGGATGAAATGAAAGAGGAAAACAAAACCACAAATTCATTTAGGCTTATTACTAAAAAGGTGTAGACCTGAAGAAAAACATTTGGCCTATAGTGTTCTATAGATGTCACTGCATTATTTTAGCATCGTGCTTCCAAAACATACCTCTTAATTATCAATTGAAGCACCTTTCAGTAATAAAGAATAAATTCCGTCCATAATGGGCTAAGATGAAACATATGCTCACAGATTTTCTTAATTTTTGCTTGCATGTCCTTTCTTTCATGGACAAGACCTGGTAGTGCTAGCTTGTTTAATTTTTGATGGCCCAATCCCAATGGGAATCCCAATACTCAACGGGAAGCCTGTGAATCAGTCATGCTTTATGAAATACATGTAATGAGGGTGATAGTAAAGTTAGAGTTGAATTGCTAAAGAACGTTTTTAAATTTTAGTTTACAAATAGGCCGAATACATAATGCAGCTATGGCTTTTATTTAAAATTCAAATGTGTTTTACTGAACTCAGAGGGATATTTTGTAATTGCAAGTGAATCAGCGGATTTACAATTCCAAAAAGGTTTCAAATTTGCCATTCATCGGCAATCAGTGTATTTGTATCGGAGTGTAAAGCTCCACTCCAGTGTTTCGGGAGTAAGCATACAAACATTGACTACCTGAGCCCTGCTACACTGCATCTGTACGAGGCTTTTAACAATCACAGAAGCATTGTTTGTAATGAATGGTGGTATTTTTGTTGTAAATACAATGACGGGAGGTGCTGCCACAGGTGGTGTCGGAGCAGGTGCTACCGACGGTTTGCATCAGGCATCTGCTGATAACTTCGTAGTGAACACTCCTCCTCGAAAGCGGAGAAAAGGTTTCGACGCGGCAATCTGCCTAATGGATGGCATTTAAAAATTGACGAAAATTGACGGATGACATTACGACATTGTAATTTGTTACACCTATTATAAAACATAGATTCCGAATTCATACTTTCATAAAGCGGCCAAGTTACTTCCTTCGTGAAGACAACCTTTCAGAAGACAATATTCAAACGTAGATTTTTAGCAATTCCATGAAATATCTCTTGCGAAATGATGTCAGTTTAGAGCTATTTATGTACAGTAACATTGAAATCGAATGCAAAGCCGATTTTCCTAAGGTGTCCCGGTTTTGGATGAAAAATGTGGTCACCTTGCGTTGAGTTTCATTCCTTCCCTCACGTTTTCCCTATTTTTTCATCACATTCTACACGATAGTAATGGACAACAGTAGCTCATTATTGACAATTTAGTTAGCAACATATAAGTAGGCTAAAATCTAGACCATTTTCCTTTGCCTTGACTGATGTCAGAGACGTTAGTGAAAGTGTCGAAGGATTTACAGTGATTTATTGCATTCTTGTGCAGCTCAATTTCAGCATGATGGCAATATTTAAGGGGCAATCCCTAAAGGACGTCCGAAACAAATTGGCATTTTTCAACTCCCCCTGCCTCGGGAATTCAATCTCGCGATCTCGCTTCTCAATTTCGAGTTCAAATTTGTCGACCTAACTGCAATTACTGTAATTTAAACTACAACTACTACATGAATGTGGACAACATTTGGTATTCATTAATATAATTAAGTGCATACATGTACGTAGGTTGCAGAACAAAATCCTTGCAGCTGAGAATTTTATCCTGCCGCAACAAAGTCACCTGGATTACCAAGTTAGCATGACGAAAGATCATCGGTGCTGAATTTGCTGGTAGCCTGGGTAGGCTACTTTGTTGTCATCAATCGTTTTCAATCCATTTGTGATTAGTCATCATCAATCCACCTGCGTAAAACTCAAACACTAATGATGCCACACTTCGGTTTTACTGATAGTCTTTTCTCGTTTTATTGCGTGGCCATTCGACTGTCGTAGCCCGTCGACCGATTAATGAGGCCATGATTCTTCATCTTTCACTGTACCATCTGCTCTTTTTATGTGTCAAATCAAATTCTGTCTGCCAATGCTGAAATATTTGTCTGAAATTTTGACACACACACTGCCTATACAAATGCTATTTATTCATCAGCATCTTTTAATTACATGTACATGTAAACTCTGTTTTGATAAAGGATGATTAGTAAATGAAGCGAGTGAGCGCGTGGCATTTCAGTCGCACCCGACGGTCATCTTCTATAATGTAAGCTCTCGAAAAAAATCAAATAGGCCTATATAAAGATCAATTTATGTCAGAAAATGAAGATCAATGATCATGGTTGTTAGAATAAATAATATGTAAGAGCAATTAATAAGCCTTCCAATGGAAATATTTAAACTCAACGCCGAGCTGACATATTTATTGACTTGAAAAACTATTCAACAATTAGCCTATGTCAACGCAGCTATTCATGGATGACTCAGTTACGGTCATTTAAAAGGCAATTCAAAGACACAGTCATCCAACGTTGTGCTCCTTCAAGAACATTTCATTCATTATCTTTCAGATGATTGTGAAAATATGCCGTGGCTTATTAAAAATAATTCAAAAGTAAGGGAATGCCAAGTTAACTTGTATTGTTCATGTATAACAAAAAATTCAATTAATTTGTCTTTCTCACTACTCACTATACTATCTTCATGAATGAATAGCTTCGTATATATGTGGTTTGGACTACTTTTCGCCCCATTCATGAATCTTTGAGCATGACATTATGATTGGAAATGAAATCCATAATGTTAGTAGTTCAACAGCATCTTAGTTCATTTGTTTTTGATGATTAAGTGTGTGATGAAACAGTTATTAATTTGAGCGTGGTTCACGCGTAACTATGAATGATTAGGGTCATGCGTAATTACCGTGGTTTACGCGTAATTGAGCGTGACATGTCACCTAGTGAGGATTTTTCATTTGTTATGTGTGTGTGTTTCAAAGAAATTAATCTCGAATCTAGTCGAGATCTCGGCACTGTAATCCCGAGATCTCGAGCGCCTAAAAATGGATTGAATTCACCAGTAGCCTACATGTACAGTCTTCCACGCAAACATGCTTAGTCAGTATTGACGCAAAAGCTCTATGAATTCGCGCAGATATGATGAGAAGTTAGTGCTCTTGAGGCTACGATTCTCTATCTTTCATAAGGCCGACTATCTGTTCTTTTTGTATATCAAATTCTCGATGCCAATGCCGGAATATTTGTCATGATGGATATTCATAATTTGGCACGCAATTAATTGCCTATACCAATATTATTTAATAATCAACATGCTGTAATGACATATAAATTATCGAAAAATCAATTCAATGAATGCCTGAAAATGATGATCATATGACCTTCTCAAGGAATGAAATAATTATTTAAATGTAGCGTTCAATTGACACATTTATTGACTTTGAGTAAAGATTCATGTTCAACACAGCTAACATTTAGTGATCAGTCATATAAAAGGCAGTTCAGAGGAACCTTATAAATATTAGAGAACGTTCAATCAACACAATGAGTTCAGCTTCGATCTCGCCTCTCAATCTCGAGATCTCGGATCAATATTTTCCAAATACCGAGATCTCGAATTCTTTATTACGAGTAATCAGATTGTTCCAATTACTCAGAAAACATGTAATTAATTACAGACAATTGCCATTTACTGTGTAGTAGTCCATGGGCCTATTTGCAATTACGCAGTCCGACTTGTAATTGAAATTGAATGAACAACACAAATTTGGACTGCATTTGCATTTATCAATGCAGTTTAGTGCATCTGTACAGAGCAATATTTTCACTGCTGATAACTGTTTCCTGCGTCAACGAAGTCACCAGAACTCCTAAGCTAGCATGACAAAGGTTATCGAAGTGCCAATCTTGTTGGCATTACATATCACCAATTCTTTAGAAATCAAACACATGCTAAATGGTGCCACATTTCGGTTTTACGATTGAAACTCAAGTAGGCTATCGGACGACCACAATGTTCGGCCTACAAATGTTCGTGTCGCATAATCGGCGCTAGAATGTGATTGTCAGACTTGTGTTGTAATTGTACATGTAGTTGCAATTACATGCAATTATTAATTGCAATCATTTACATTTTCTGATGAGCGATTTGCAGTCCTATTAAACTACATTTCTAGCCATGTAATTGAGAAGTAATTTCAGTCATCACAGCTAAAAATTCATTCCGCACGCAGCTCAAATTAATTGACTCTCTTCGTCAATAACTTAGATGTGTACCGGGTGTACAATATGTATGTTCCTATTTATTTTAATTATGTTAAATTCTATAACTTCTTTTTATGCGTCAATAATATTCAATATTTTTTGCATCAAGCATCAATTACTGCGCATTTTAGACCAAAGTCGTTGTCTCTCAAAAAGATACCATCAATGGAGACCGGACACTACCAAGCCAGCACAACCGATGGCAGAGAAGCATACCACTGTTCTGTAGGCCGACATTTACTTTTGAGGTGAGTCGCTAAACTAATTTCTTGTGCGACTATTTGTCACTGCCTCCGAATGTTTTGGTTTTAGCAGCATTGAGTTTTTCTATTGTTAATCCTTGGAACATTTCGTAGCAGGATGACACCGATCAGCAGCATTTATATAAAGTATAAATATTGTAGGGCTATTCTTGTCACTGCCTCCGAATGTTTTAGCTTTAGCAGCATGAGTTTTTTTAGGAGCATTTCGTAGCAGGATGACTTTGATCAACAATATTCATCACTATCAACAGCAAATTTCTTTAATATTTTGCTACAACGTCAAGTAGGCTACAACTGTAATTTCATCAAAAGAATGTGAACATATAATTAGATGTCGGCGGCAGCTGTCGGGGAATTGTCGGTAGTGTGTCGGCGAAACAGTCGGGGAATTGTCGGCTCACCGATTCGTCGGGGAATTAGGACCTTTGCCGTCATTAAGCCGAGTCGGCTTCCCAACAATGGACCGACAATTTTTTTTCACCGGGGAGTGGAATTGGATAAATTGGATAAAGACTTACGGCTTGGCCCGACAGGGGTCAATTTGATTTACCTGCGGTATTGTTTATCAATTTTTACATGGCATTCATGATCGGTGACTATTTATTACTTTCATTCGAATTTTTTCGGTTCATGATCGATGACTATACTTCCTCGAGTGAATGCTTCCACAAGAACGACGATGGATTCAAAAATATAGATATCTACGATTGCTATGTGTAGTGCAGATGAAGATATCTATCCCTGATGTGTCTATTCTGTGATCAACTATGTAATTCATTTTGAATTCAAAAAAATCAATGATGATCAAAATCTTTCACAGATATCATTCATTCACTTTGTAACGCTTTTCATTGCCACGTGTTTGTGAGAGGAGAAAATGTTTTGATGATAGACAATTGGATGGAAAGAAATGTGAAACTGATTTGATGTGAAAATGAATCGGAAAGTACTTCCTCATCTATTTCATTCAGGAATTCTTGTCGGTGGTCATTTATTTGCAAAGTGGAAACCAAAAGTTATTTTCATTGAATTTCCAAAAATCGACGACATTTCTAAATTTTTGACGAAAATCTTCAATGAGGAAAACAATTTATTGGGAAATGAAAGGGAAAAGATGACAAATGTGAAATGGAAGGAAATTTGAAGTTTTTTTTGTTGAATTTTCATCGGGGAAGGATTCCGAGCCACAGACAGTGTCCCGGAGGAAGGAGAAGAAGTTCCGCATCGTGTTCTAGAGTTTTATACTTCACATCCTTCACCTGCAGCAGTGAAAATTCTTCCTTTCCATCAGCTGTTGTCCAATAATCTCCTCTTCCTTTCTTCACCACCGCGAATAAGCATTTCTCTCCAACCTCCGACTTGGCGGTGAATCGTTCAATCTTCGTATTCTGCGGACCTCTCCCCCACAGCTCCGCCACAGCATTTCGTACATCGCCGACTGTCGGCGTCTGTGGCAGTTGGAAGTCCTGGAAACCTCCTTTCCCTGCGCCCGTTTCGTCCTCGAGATAGAATCCAACTGCAAAGAAGAGAAAATGAAAGAATTTCACGCAAAGAAGTTGTTTGGAAGGAAAATCAGTTGAAGGTTCCGTTCTGTTAATCGAATCATTTTTCACTGTTTGGAAACGGAGAATTGACAACTGCTGATCGTCCTGTGAACGTCTTTTCCATTCATTTCTTCTCTTATTCATCTTTTCTGTCTACAATTCATTTATTAAAAGAAAATCTTTCAAAAACGGATTCTCCGCATTCAAATGATTGAAATCCAATGAAAATGACAATCAAAAGTCATCGAAATGGAAAAATATTGAATAATTTTTGTTTTCATTTCTTTCAGATTTAACTTGTTTTGTCGGATTTCATCTTTTTTATCATTCCCGTCAAGGAGGACGAGTCTGCGTTGTTCTAAATAGAATTCGGTTATCGTAGAATGTCAGTAGGAGACATCTAAGCTACACATTTACCTTTTAAACTCCGTCATGTTCAAGCAGTTCATTCTGAGAACTTCAGATTTCAAAGAACTTTATAACTAGTAATAAATTTGTTCGTTATCGATATCGCGTTTCAGTTCAGAGGAACGAACAGCCTTTATCTCAGTCTGTAATTATCAATTCGGAGCTTCAGTGTCGATGCATTCACAAATGATTGAAAAGTTAGTGAATACCAAGTTAACACATATTTGTTTTATAACCAATAAAGTCCTATTAATGTCTGTCTTCGTCATGAATCCATCTGTTAACACATCAGTTTAGTTCCCTGAATCCAGCTTCGTGAGAAAGACAGATATTTGAATTTATTAGCTGTAAAATTCCTTTACTTTTGAAATATCAATGAGAATTTGAGTGCAGACTTAACCCGTGCTCACGTTCCTTTCGGTGATGTTTCTATGAAATTCTATCTAGACTGAATGTTAAGTAAAACAATTTCAGCAGAAATTCAACTCACAAGACTGAGGAAGAGGAGAACATTGCACACTTGAATCCTTCCTAGGAATATCTGTAAAATAAAAATCAATTCATCAACGTTCAGAGCAAAACAAACATTTGGAATGAATGACAATCAAATAATTCTTCAGTCAAAACATGCACAGAATTAACGCATAACGTTTCCCATTATCTGTATTTCGCAGGTCTATTGTGAACGTTCTCTGTCATCACAAAGACATCGATAGACCGGGAAATTCCTATATTTTCATACAAATGTGTGCTATGTAGGCTACTGCACGTTCCCTTGAGTCCCTCAACGTTTCTAAAAGAAGCCTCATGTGTGTGCTTGTTGCATTTTCACATAGTCGGTCGATAAACTTATCCATCACTGGGTACAATTTGAATGAAATGGTTGAATATCAACAGCATCGATCACCATGCCGACGAAGTTCCCCGACTAAGGCGCTAAGTCGCTCTCCTTATCCTGCCAGGAATATAAGAAATTTACAGAACTTCCTAAATATGTCAAGGTTGCAAGTAGGACTTACATTATGCATAGAAAATCATGTTTATTACGAAATAAAGCTTCATGCACCGTACGCAGAACGGGGTGACTTAATACAGTCTTTCTACTGGATTTTCTAGAAAATCTATTCTAATTCTGATGAATCAAAATAACAGGCACAAACATCGAATAGGTAACATTGTATTGTAATTCAAAATATTTATTTTGTAGTTATATCATTGAAATGATTATATCATACATCTAAAAAACAATTCGACGCGCGATTCTAACTGAATAAGATTAGTTGAATATGACATTGAAATCAGTGGTCGGATTCTTAAATTTTGAAAAATTCGTGCATCATTTTTGCGGATGTCAATAATGCATTTTTCAATCATTTTCACCCCACCCACCTGAATTAAATACTCTCATGTACATACATACATACATGTATACAGCATGGCAAAGCGAGTTTGCATCAAGCATCAAAATATAGCTATGACTTCGTAAATCTCTCCACTGTTGCTCTGGATGTTTACCATCAATAGGCGGATTACTTTCATTATGTTACATGTACATAGATAATATAGTCAACAAAATTTGAATATCCTGTTACTTGAAATAGGCATTAATTTCCGAAGATATCTAGAATAAATAGAATTTGAAAATCTACTCATTTGAAATGGGCAGCCTATTCCGACAGTATGGCGACGTGATGACGGACCTTAAATAAATACGAGCTATCCTGGCTGACCATACTTCTAAAATACAAAGACAAGTTGCCGAAGCTGTAGGAATAAACCAGTCACCCGCTCAACGAGTCCTCAAACAATAGAGTGCAACTGGTGACTTCACCGCAAATTATGAGAATTGCGGAGGACAGAACAAGAAATTCGACGAAAGAGACATTTGCCATATTCGTCAATTGTCTGAGAAAAACCCAAAAGTGACTCAACAAATGCTTGAATGGTTTCCAGGTGCCTCAAGTGTTCTTCAGCTGGACAATGCTCCCTCTCATAACTCACGAAGAACCATAGCTTGTCTCGATATGCATAGCCTCAACGTCCTGAGCTGTCCTGCTCAATCCCACGATTCACCAACCCAATTGAGAATTTAAGGGGCATTGTGGAACACAGACTCAGAGATTACAAATCTCATTCTCGCAGCGAAATAGCATCTTCATTTGTAAAAATATGGAATCGAAATGGAGAAACTCAAGAAATGTGCACGCCATTGGTTGAAAATGTACCAAGACGAATAGCTTCAATGATCGCTAACCGTGGTGGACACACTTAATATTGGTAACTTAGAAAGTTTCTACTTTCATGTTTTCTTATCCTATACAATGTATTCTAAATAATCACGAGGTGTGTTTGCTTTTATATTGATTTGAAATGGTTATACACTCAAAATTCGCAAATTTCAGGCTTGATGCAAACTTGCTGAGTCATACTGTATGTTAATTTCAGAGGTAAAATCTTAGAATGAACGATGTGATCCATTTGTGGGGCCTCCCTTCATATGACTGAACTAAAAATGTAGTCATCTCTAGCCCCTAACACTGGTGTATTCTGGATGAAAAAAATGAAAATGAAGCTTTTACGTCACTACTCCCCATACTTGGGGCTTGGACGGTGCTGACATAGTCAGACTTATGGAGCGTTGTAGTACTTTTAGTCCGGATGCCCTTCCTGCCGACTTCCAATGACAGCTTCGGGGCTCGACCTCTGGACCAAAAGATCGCTAGGACAAGCACTTAACCACCGTGCCACGGAGACCACAGTCTGATGGTGTATTCTGGATGTCATCCATTCATTGACCACATAGACGCTATCTACGAATATGAATAGTATAATAGGTAATACGTAGTATTCATCTCGACAAATCAGATCGGAACCTGTATTGTTTCAGAAAATAATTTTGATCATTCACTCAACCAATGCACAAAAAGTTGCATATACATGTAATTCCACGAGGTATCAAATGCAAGAGCACGTAGGATGAATGCTTTTGTCGCCATTTAGGTGCATGTCGGCCTAACCATTTCAATGGAAAAATATTCACATCCAGAGCAGTCGTGCTGCGATCTTCATTGCATGTTGAAAGACAGCGATTTCACCATTCTACTCATGGCATAAAAGGAATACATGCGAATGCCCAAATACAGGTGTAAGAATTAAAACGAATACCTGTACTTGTTTTCAAATTATCTATAAACGGATTCTTCGCCATGGATGTTGTTTATTCGGACACTCGTTCATGCTAAGAAAAACAGGTATTCATCGTCACAAATTGCACCGACTTTTTAGGTGCCATAGCTGCTACAATAAGTCTAATTGCTTGAACAGGCATTTTCTATGAGGGAGCCATTTTTCTTTCGAGAAACCGAGAATGTATGGTACAATCTTCCTTTCCATGCTGTATAAAATATACCGAATGTCACGCAGAATGGAATGTCAGCGCACTACTACAGACCCATCGTAAATTATTTCAGCAGCAATTTCCTAAATCTTGGATTGGCCGCCATGGGAGCCTTTGGAATGGCCTCCGATACCACCAGATTCAATGCCGTGACTTTTTTCTTTTGGACACGTTTAAGAAATGGTGCATTAGAGTCATCATATGCATTTGGATGAACTGGGGAAAAGAATTTTGCAGATCGACGATTGTGTAGAGATATGTTCTTGCGCTGCTGACCGAAGAATCACATTGTGTTTGGGCAAATGGTGAGCAAGTAGAAAATAAGTGTTATAGTAGTCCCGCGAGGAAATAAGTGGGTGTGATCATACGTATGTTTCATATGATCATAGTATGAAAGTGAAATATTTTTTGTACACAAATCATAGTATGAAAATTTCATACTGCTATTTGTCATCCGCGCAGGGGTTCGTTCCATGCCTAAATTCTGCGCGAATTTTCGTAATGTAATCATCTATATTAAATCGTATTAAATCATTCTACAGTGTATATCCTTTCTTCCTATACTGATCATTAAAATCTTTACGTTTATGACTACGAAGAGATGGAGTTTATAATAATAATGATGAATTCTTTATTTAAGGAATAATAATTTTTAAGTCTGCACGTTAAATGCAAAAAATCAGACCTTGAACAGTTTACTGCTAAATCCAAACCTCTAAATAATGACACTTCTCCCATTAAATAACCATCAATGCTATCTATACAACAGATCAGTTGATCTGTTCCAACAGATCTTCTTCCAAGGACACTATCCTGATCTTCAAATGATAATTTAATCTATTATTCCAGGAATAACATTTAAAATGAAAATGCGTTTGACTTTGATAGTTCATGTTTCCCAAAATTACATAGCATAAATCTGTACATTCATCAAGTCCAGAGAATAATGCTAGTGATCAAAATACTGTGAAGGCTTTCCATAGCAAGAGAAATTAGAGAAAATCGTTTACAATATAAAGGTATAAACACAAGATAATATTGTACATCCCATAAGTCAACTGGGGAAGTTATCAGGTCTGAGAATGACGATATAGGCGGAATATGATGAATAAGTTATTTACATAGTGTTCATCATAGTGCTGGTCACAGAATAGAAGAATAACCACATCCTTAAACAGCTGAAACACCTGTTTCATTAGAAGGCGTCGACACCGTTTTCCGCACAAGAGCTCATCAGTACAGATTGAGAGGCCCAAAATAGCGTGTGATATCCAAGTGGTCGAACAGGTTGATCTGCGTTTCTTTATCCTGTCTTTGACATGCAGCTGATAATTGAAAGATCGCAATGTCAATGATCCTGGCTGGGCATATAGATGGGGGAGACTGTACATATACTTGATAAAAATCAAGATCTGAAATACTTTGGGAGAAAGCTGTGCCGGTGACTTAAGTTATTCAGAGCTTGATTTTTTAAATCTGGACATGTCCGCCTATTATGCCCAGCCAAAAGCATTGACACTGATATCTCATTTATCAGCCGCACGGCAAAAAAATGATAAATAAACGCAGATCAATCTGTTCCGCCGTTCTTTATCTTGCTCAACCATTTCGATATCATAGGCTAGTTTGAACCATTTCCAACCGTACTGATGGGCTCTTGAAGGCGAAACGCAATGTTTGCGGCTGCAAAGGAAATAGTGATTCAGCTGTTAAAATCTGAGGTCATTCTGTCAATCTTCAAGCTTAAACATAAGGGGCATGGATGTATGCTACAAATGAGAACCGCTGCATAATAAATTTTCGTTTAAAATTAAGAAGATCATGCATTGTGATGGTTCATGACTAAGTATTACTAGAATTAGAATAGTACGCATTTCCAAAACTTTTTCACTATTCTTAGTCCACACCAACTGCAAAATATAATCCATACAGCCTTCACAGTATATCATCTATAAGAAAAATGACTTAGGCTCGATCGTCAAATAATTAAATAGTTTCTTTAACTGATGAATCAACAAGCTCATTCACAATAGTCTCTTCTTCGTCTTCATCGTTTGTCTGTTCATCGATATAATCTGCCTGTTCTTTGCGGGTCCGCCACTGATTTTTAGTTTCTTGATTCACCTGTCTTGCGACGCGGTTCACGGCAGCGATTGCACAATTGTTCGCTCGCAAGTAAACAGCTAGCTCTGTAAGCAAAAAGTGTAAAAACCTAATTTTTTAGCAAAAGTATGAAATTTTCATACTATGATTTGAGTATGAAAATTTCTTTTTTCATACGCATGAAAAATTCATACTCAAATCATAGTATGATTCATACCCACTTATTTCCTCGCGAGACATACATCTTCGACTTCATAACCGTTCGACATAACATACATCTTCGACTTCATAACCGTTCGCCTACATACATCTTCGACTTCATAACCGTTCGCCTACATACATCTTCGACTTCATAACCGTTCGCCTACATACATCTTCAACTTCATCACCGTTCGCCTACATACATCTCCGACTTCATAACCGTTCGCCTACATACATCTCCGACTTCATAACCGTTCGCCTACATACATCTTCGACTTCATAACCGTTCGCCTACATACATCTCCGACTTCATAACCGTTCGCCTACATACATCTCCGACTTCATCACCGTTCGCCTACATACATCTCCGACTTCATAACCGTTCGCCTACATACATCTTCGACTTCATAACCGTTCGCCTACAAACATCTTCGACTTCATAACCGTTCGCCTACATACATCTCCGACTTCATCACCGTTCGCCTACATACATCTCCGACTTCATCACCGTTCGCCTACATACATCTCCGACTTCATCACCGTTCGCCTACATACATCTCCGATTTCATATATCTGCTAGTCAATAACGTCACCGTCAGTCCTTGAATTCAACTCTCATTGAAAATCGTCACATCATAATGCTGTCATAGTACTGTAGTATAATAAAGTTCTCGAAGTCAAACGAATTGTCATTTCGACATTTTAAGGGATAAGTTTGGTGCCGCAGTGAATGTGATCCATCTTATACAATGTATATAAAGCTAATTGAAAAACGACAAACTGTTTTGCAAATTTCATGAGGAAAAGGGTCGTAATTCGTCCATCCCTCTTTTCCGCTGATTTTTGTATGCCACCTTTCTTACATGCTTTCTTTGGCGGACATCCATCAGTAGGACCCCTTCATGTAAAAAAACGTACCGAACATCAGAATCTCTTAGTATTATACCCGGAAGGTCTCAGACATATGAGTGTTGCATGTAGATATCACTGTTGCAGATAAGGTATAACATTATCCGGTTCATTTGTCTGTAGAAATTCCTGTAGCGAAGCCACTGCCTCAGCACGCTGTTGTCTAAAGTGATTTATCAGTCATCTCATCTGTTACTATTCGAATCAATGGATCCTCCTGGTGACTCAGGGTCCAACCCTCAAACCTGGGGAAAAAGAGACAATAAACCAAGAGTAAGGTGAAGTAGACGTTGTTACTTAGGCCATGCACTTTACTAGTTATCTCTGCCAGGTATTCAGAATAGTGGCAAACTTGCTTAATAATTATTATATAATATGGGAGGCGGTGAAGGGTGAATGGGGAGCGCTTAGCGTGGCTTACGGGAGCTGAGGGAACTCCCATTGTTAAGTCTTGATGGTCGGGACAGAGATTTTTCCATTTTTTTCGCAGCTCTACAAAATTTTCGCAGGTCTACTAATACCAGCAAATTATAACATCACATTTCATGATTACGAAGAATAAAACACCGCTCTTATCAAAACTTGACCAACGCCCAATATCTGTCGGGATAAACTGATTTTTCAAAATGTCTTGCGCAATATCCGCAATTAAGTGCTTTCTTGTAATAAGCCAGATTTTTCGAAAGTAACTACGTTTCGTCAGTGATGACTCACAAAAAATTTTCGTAACTATCTGATTACATGAACTTGCTACTACCACCATCTATTGTTTCTTAGGAGCCATTTTGTTAATGCTAAACTACCTATATTATAAAACTGGCATTTTGTTGCCGAATCCATCTTATCAACTAGTACATACATGTGCATGCAGCAAATATAGCCAAAAGTCACTAATCTTACAACTAAACCATCAACAAAAACTTTGCAACAAAAATTCATGTTACTAAATGTCATTTTAGACATGATCCGTTCTAGTTGATAACAGGCCCCTGACAGGAAGGTCACAACAAAAGGAAATAGCCCAATCAGCAAATGGCAGAAAGAAGAAGTTCTCATCAAAAGAAAGCAAGCAATGATTGCAGATCGAAAGAGAAATAACGGATGATGTAAAAATTCAGCGGTGTGGAAATCCTAACTTGTAAAGATGCAACAATCCTGTACATAAAACCTTAAGCATGATGTCTCTGAGTATGATATTCTCTTTCCATTGACTCCTGCTCCTCACACAGCTATCTTGCTTGGTTTTCCACTAATATTGCACTGATACTTCCCATCAATTCTCTCCGTCTCGGAATGCATCGAGCTTGAGGATATAGGTCCACTCCAAATTTTCCGGCAAGTGGAGGAACTGAAGTCGATCAGTGGCGACTACACAAGCATCAAATTTTGACATCTATTTGCAGTAAATTGCAGGAATAATTTGGTAGCCGAATTAATGTTATGATCACATTATTTCTGCAACAGACGAAGGTCTTAGGCCGAAAACTTGTGTGCCAATGAATCTAATTCGAGCAGAACAAAATGTGCTTTCCTGCACTATTATCAACTCCGGCTCGATAGTTCTACATATTAATGTTTTCCATTGTGTGTTTCTTTTTGTCCGATGCCTCTACTTTTTATCTCTCAGTTTTCTGAAGCACCGAATTCATTGTCGCAAAGTTATTTTCCTTTTTTGCTGTGAATGTTTACAACTTTTTGTGATGGTCATCTGTCGGCTTCTTTCCTCTTTCTCCTCTTCTTTCAAACAAGCCTTGCAATGCCGCTTGGCCAACGACACTTTTTTACGAAGACTGTCTGTGATTGGCAACGTGTGGCAGAACTGATTGTCGGCAGCTAGGTCAACGCTCACACACTGTGTTGATCCCAAACAAAGGTCTCGAGATTCGGACATTTCATTTTTATGGACTTTGCATCATTTAAGCGAAAATTCCATACCATCTATTTTCCAGGGCTAGCGATGAAATTTTGTGCCTATATGATATAAAATGGGGTACATTTTTTGCAGCATCCACGTCCTTAGAATGCGCTTTCAAATTTTCTGAATGGAAGGTAAGAACCGTTTGTAAGATGAGAGTGCATTCATTTAACATCACTCATCGCTTGATTTGATCTTTTCATATGATCTTCAAAACCACCAGCTGTTCGAGGATACTTTGGACAACTTACTGGCAATGCAACTGATAACACAAGGCTAGACATTGTGTTTTCTACATCCATCAGGGCTGTTGCATCGCTAGCTGAATATAAAAAATATGAGTAAATCGTATAGGAAGTGCGGATGTCGAACGGTTCAAATGACTCCAGTTGCGTTCAGAATTTCAGGTATCGAGCGACTGTACAAAATGAATTTGAATGCATATATGTGTATATCCGACAACAATACTCATATTTATTTGGATTTTATTTGCTTCGTGTATACATTAATTGAAGAATTATTTGAAATCAAGTCGGTTATCATTCTTTTATAGAGCTATCGGCAACTTCTTAAACATGGCTTTGAAAGTTTCGTATGCGGTTACAACATCCACAGTAACTCAGTAGATGCTAAGAACTACTGATGCAATTCTTCTATTTTTACTGAACCTGTTACAAGATGTAGGACGCTGTGAATAATACGAACCTTTAAATGAATGATAACATAATGAATAACATGCTAATTGAGTGGCATTAGTTTGCCTTTTCCATCCTGTAGACCAGTGTTTATTCTATTCGACAACATAGGTTCATTTAAATGCATGAATTACAAAGTTCAAATTTTCGCAGGACCAAGTCAATTTTTTCGCAGAGAACTCATTTTTTTAAACATTTTCGCAGATTTTCGCGGTGCGAAAATTTTTGCAGCTGGCCCGACCACTGGTATGAGGCGAAGTTTGTGTAAAGGCGGATTACATATTTATCACACATCGATTACATGTTTATGGGATTCGAGGATGAACAGGATCTGTTTACTTGTGGGAATCGAAAAGGCAAAGATTGATGTACAGGATTTGTTTACATGTGCGGATCGCAAAAAGCAAGATGTATTTAAATTAATGGCATGAATTTTATAACAGGATGAGTTTACATGTGGGAAACGTAACATTTGAATGTCTGACTTATCTTTGTGGCATATCTTTCAAGACATATCATTACCTATTCAGTATTTTGTCAGAAATGTGGGATTACATGAAGTATTATTGACGGATTAAGAAACTGACGCTAACAAATTCAAGTGAAGAAATAGTATTTTCCATGTGTAGTCTTAGGTATAGTGTGTGTAATTTCATTGCTTTCGGTTTTAGTAGAGTGTCATTGTAGTTCTATTGTTACACCTTTGTATTGTACGTGTGCAATTGTGAACGCGCTATCGATCTCGATATTTCACGTACAGCACTGATCGCCAATTCGTCGCTGCGTCCATATCTCTTGCTGCACACTTGCAGAACAGAAATAGGCAGTGCTTGATGAATTGAGAGAGTTTCACTTTTAATAGATGTAATCAACAACCACTCATGTCACAACGTTTAAGAATCTCCCGCCCACAGCGATCAGAGATATCAAAGTAAATATGGAACGATTCAGTTTTGTCTCATCGCAAGAAATAGAGAATACAATTGCCTCTTCCACATCCATCAATACAAGGCGAAATACGAATTGGGCCGTTAAGTTATATGAAGATTGGAGCACTTGGAGAAATACAATGGAAGAACGGAAAGTTCCATCAATTGAAGACATATGGACAACATCAAAATCTGAAATAGCTTATGCATTAAAGCACTTGGCATATGAAATTCGCCAAAAAGACGGAAGCGAATATCCACCCAATACTCTGTACAACGTAATATGTGGCTTTTCCAGACTGTTAAAAGAAGAACGACCCGATTGCAACCCAATGGACAAAGAGGACAACTCGTTCAAGTATTTCTTACGTTCCCTGGATGCCCGCATGAAAGACCTTACTACCAGGGGCATAGATAGGCGGTGCTCGGAAGAAGGCTGATCCAGTGTCAATTGATGATGAAACTGCCTTGTGGCACAGTGGTGCATTTTCTATGACCGACTCTGCTGGGCTTATCAGAGCAGTGTTCTTTTACAACTGCAAAGCGTTTGGATTAAGAGGACGCGATGAACATCGACGTATGGTTATTTCCCAAATCAGCTTCAGCGAAGACTCTTACGGAAAACACGTTCAATTCACGGGACACGGCAACAAAGTGTACAGTGGTGGCATTTAAGATCGAAAAATGGAGGATAAGTCTATCAAACTATCAAATTGAAGATAATACGCGCTCCATCTACAACATACTGCACTTATACATAAACTGCTTACAAGAATCAACGATTTCGGATGGCACCTTTTACCGCCAACCTCTGAAGCCTCTGCATTCAAAGTGTAAACCAAGATTTTCCCAGCAGCTGATGGGAGTCAATCCCCTGAGTAAATTGTTGCCGGAAGCAGCTGAAATAGCAAATTAAAGGAAACATTACTCCTCATTCTGGCAAGGTGACGTGTGCAACCCAATTGTTCCACCAGAAGGTTGAAGAACAGCTCATCAAGAGTCGCACTGGTCACAGATCAAATGATGTTTGCCTCTATAAAAGAAAGAATAATGAACAAGAAAAAGAATTGAGCAAGATCCTTGACCCACCAAATCCGAAGTGTCCATTACTCAATTGTTTCAATATAAATGTTACTACGGAATAATTTTATCATAATATTTGTTAAATAAACGTAATTGGAAAGCTGTTTGTTTTAAGAATTTGTTATTTTTACAGCGGGTCTCGTATCGGTCAGTTAAATTCAGTCTTTTACGTGTGAGCAATAGCGTTCAGTGAACTTTCGCAATTTTAAAAGTGTTAAGGTGCTGATATATCACTTGCATGCAGAGCGGTAATGCTTGCACACATGCTTGCAGAGGCTACAGTCTCCGCCTGCAGTCTCGATAAACCAAGGTGCAGCAACCTATAATTGCTTGCCTCCATTATCCACCATGTGTTGTCAGAATCGGTGAAGTAGCATTTTTGTATTTCCATGTTTTACCTCCACTTTTCCAATTTTTATCCATCGGTCTCCTGTTGTTTTATATATACATTTTTAATTTCCTTAACCTATGGTGACCATCGTCCTATTGTATTTCCACTATCAGCATCTGTAGTCGGTACAGAATATTAGACGTCTGTTTTGAACATGTATGCAGCAGTGTTTGGAATCTATGGTATTAGTATATTAACAGTAAGAATGAGTAGTGTTACAAATCCTAAGATTTCCACTTTTACCAGATATTAGGCCAAAGCTGATCAATTTTAATTCGTTGCCACGAGAAAGCTCCATTGAGTTCTTAATCCAATGGTTACAGTAGCATTGCATCTGTACACTTGCGGATTGGAGAACGCCATCAATCATCATTAGGACTACTTCAATTAACAATTTGAATTAGTAAGCATTATATTCTATTATAAATGGCTGCTGGGATGATTTTCATCATCGTATGAGAATGCCTACAAGGCAAAATACAGACAAAGCTTAAACTAAAGGTTTTAAAAAACTGATTGAAAAAACAATTGATTGCATGCATGGATTTTTTGAAATTTGTATTATGTATGTCGAATGTCCACAATTACATATACTCAACAAAGGATAACCCACTCACTCGATCAACGATGTGTGTCGCCATATACCTTACTTTCTTATTCTCTCTGTTGCTTTTATTAGCCTAAGTAGGCCTTAACACATTTTTGCCTCTTAATATCTATGAAAATTTTGGCCGACTCGACTCGAGGTTGACAAAAGCCCGACTCGCAGGGCCCTAGTCAAAAGGTCACTGCAACGCAAACAACATGCATTGCAGCATGTTCAGAGTTTCAGAGTGCCTGGTATCTGTCTTAAGACAGGTAGACATCTATGAAACCTGTCGCTACATACACTCGCTCCTTACTTGTGCAAAAGAGACCTGATCCTGCAGTTTGCCTCGGTTCCGTATACCGCATTCCTAGTAACGAGTCAACGTGTTCATAGTCTTATGTGGGAGAAGCAGTCAGGCCTATAGAGACAAGGATGAAGGAGCGCCTAAACGCCATTATGAAGAAGGATGCCCGAAAAGTCTGGAGTGGCAAAGCGTAGTATAAATAATAGACATGATGTTGACATTTCAAACACAAATGATTGATAAAATGTCCAAATGGAAGCTTTGTGGACAAGGGAATTTTCTTTGCGCAACTAAGTCGAGTTATCAGTTGGTGACAGTTGAGAGCTTTAGGCTTTGTATTATTTTTTATCTTTTATTCTCTGATATTCCGTCCAGTGTTATCTTGATTATGTTTCCTTACCCTATATGATTACTCTTGATATGTCCTCCAATTTACTTCCCACATCTTTGGTATTCATGTCAGTTGACAATCTCTGTCGACGCTACTCTTCGTGCAATGTTTGAACTGTACTGTTCGGTAACTTGATTACAGCTGTTTCACTCGCATCATGGTGTCCACTGGTGGTGGCACGAAAGATCTTGGGCATAACAACTTGTCTGGTTGTTGATTAAAAATCTTTCCCATCATGAAGCAAAAAGTAGGGGAGAACGGGGTGTTATGGGCCACCTAAGTTTAAGGGTTATAGAGACCACTACTTCCGCCCTGTGAACAAATGTTTTTCCTCAATCACCAGCCATCGACACTGACGCAAGGTTCCGTATGAGATTTTCCCATAATACCCGTTTTACTTTGTTGTAGAGGAAATGATCGGAATAGAGTCAAATTTGCCATTTTCAAAATTTCGAGGGACTTTTGGGCCACCTGCTGGGGTATTATGGATCATCCATCAATAGTTGCAATAACGCGACATACATTTAATGATGATCCAGAACAGTCAAATTTGAGATGCTCCCTACACATAAAAGCGATTAACTTATTTGACTGACCGGTTTAGATTGGTGGTTAACCGACATTACTTCAATTTTGACGAATAACTAGGCTCTCTCGCTACAACATACAGATCCCGCCAAAAGTATTTGGTCACCTTAAAACATTTTCCTTAATTCACTGTAACTTTCTTTAAAGTTAGAATTACTAAAATATCATCTCAACTTCACTAAGAACTGTCTTTATAATCCAAATTAATGTATTAAAAACAATACAAATAGAACATCGTTTTCAATATCTGGTAGGGCCTCCATAGACAGCTATCACTGCCTGGATTCTGCCAGGCATAGAGTTCACGAGGGTGTGGCAGTCTTCGACTAACATTTCACGCGCCCATACATCACGGATACATTCTTTGAGATTTGCCAAGGAAGTGGCATTCTTCGCTGATAATTTCTTTTTCAACAGTGTCTATGCATCCTCGATGGGATTGCATGCAAGGTGTGGGGAGGATCCGGGCCACGGTGACAGACATTGAATGATTGAATGTTTCACCACTGCTTCATAGTTCTAGTCATGTGGCACGCCGCGTCGTCTTGTTGGAAAATGGCTGTCTCAAACAGTGACATCCAACCGACAATTTATCCTTCAGCATCTCAAAATAGTTTGCAGCTATCATCATTGAATTCTGTGGAAGGAAGAACAGGCCACCTCGTCCTGAAGCTGCAATACTTCCCCAGATCATCACCTTTGATGGATTCTTTGAGGCTGCAATTTCGTATCTTTGATTATTTCGCTCTCCTGGTGGGCGTCGAACATGTGGGCGATAACTGTTAAACTGAGATACCACAGTTTCATCACTGAACATGACTCGGCGACATTCAGTGATTCCCCAATGAGCATGTGTTATAGCAAAGGCCAAACGATCTCTTTTGTTTTTCTCTGGCTCTACCAGATACTGAAAATTGAGTTTTTGATAACAACGATGTTCTATTTGTATTGTATTTAATACATTAATTTGGATTACAAAGGTAGTTCTTAGTTAAATTGAGAGAATATTTTAGCAATTCTAACTTTGAAGAAAGTTACTGTCAATTAAGTAAAATGCCTAAGGTGGCCAAAGACTTTTGGCGGAGTCTAAAGGCCTACATAATATTCAAAGCTGTTATTGAAAACATGGGAGCTGTAAATGAACACTTTGACAAACACTGATAGACTTATTAAATGCTAAATAATGTCAGTAAACTGCCCATAGCTCCATATGACCCGTACGACACCCAGTTCTCCCCTACTTAATGAATCCACCCAAATTGCGAGTAGGATGGAAAATTCAAGAATGTTTTGTAGAAGCACGACATTCACAAAATCCTGGAGAACTGGAAATTATTGTGGGTACTACTTAGAATGGAGTAAACGTACTAGTGGTAAGGCGAAATAAATTGAAGTATTGATCATTATCGGTGGTCAATCAACACAAAAGCTCCGATGAAATAATCGTGCGATTACTTCCATAAACAATTATTGGGAAATTGTAGTAGTGTCCAGTGCAGCAACTGAATGCCTTGATAAACTTTCTAATGGGACTTACTTGTGTAACGATTCAGAGCTTCCTGCAATGTTCGGCAATCTATTTCACTCTCATTTCTCTTGGTCTTTTCATTGATCAGATCTGCCTGCAACTCCTCGATTATTGATCTCATACGTGATATCGTGTTTTCTGCATCATTGTGCTTTCTCATTAGTGCACCGTTTTCCAGTAAAAGCTTACTAAGCTTTTCTTGATAGCTGAGAACCAATTCATCAGCTTTGTCATCTGAAATGAATACAAAACGACCTCAATGATGGCAATAAAAGGACTGGACTGCTACGAAATGTCATTGAAATGCAGGTAACGGTACTTTTTGAAGTGCGTATCACACGAGATTGAATAAAACGACATGCTTGTAGAATCGGCTACAGTGAACAGTAGTGCAGAATGAACACCTTGAAAATGAAACTTAAGACAGACGACCACAAATTAGCTGCATTTCGCAGTTCCACATTTCCGAACTGCATCGTTGATTTAAGTCGTATAAGAGTCGAAAGAAGCTTCACAACGATAATGTCAAAAATCATTTGTTT